>JBBMOE010000025.1:1495389-1528859 GCA_037975065.1 Chaetodon trifasciatus
TATATATATATATATATACATATATTGCTGAATACATCGGACACGTCACACAGCCAGCAAAGCTCCAGTTCTGCATTTAGCTTTATTTTGGGAAAGTAATTATACTGCAGAGGTGTTGCCAGCGTGCATTATAAACAATGTGTCATTGTATTTTCAGGCTATAAAATATTCAAACCAATAATTATTGCATTGAATATTAATGGTAATAATCATATTGTGAACCTGTCGGGCTCGAGCAAGTTATATGAAGCTTTGTTCAGTTCTAATTAGAGGGTCCCAGAGGGTGTGAATATATTTTCACAGTGCGTGTAGTTCATATGCATAAATGCATGATGTGGAGGTATCATTATCATATTCACTGTGACCGGCAGCCCGAGCACGCCGTGGCCTCACTGTGCTCACAAGGAGTGTTAAAATAAGCATGTCCCGTTATCCTGCTGAAGAACTGACTGTGAATTATATGGCTCATATTGTACCATTAGTTACGTGTCCACGTATGAAATTTTACAGCAGCAGCGTAAATATGTGTCAGCGTCGCTGGCTTCCTATCTCACCAGTAAATGTTGAAAAAAATCAAGGCGTCAGGCATCGAAACACCCTGATTAAAGATTAAAAAAACACCGCTGTGGCCAAAGAAGAGCCAAGGAAGTGATCAACCTCACGACCTGGACAGTCCTTTTGCATTTCCCAGAGATGTCCTGGTGGTGGCGTGGAGCAGCAGCATCTGCACAGGGTCTCCCTGACTGCGTCCTGTCAGCCAGAGCAATGACTTTGATCAAACAGTGCAACCAGAAGACTTTGTCAAAGAACGAGTTTTCAGTCTTTTTGGCTGAGTGGTAGCAGCTGAGGCTTATCAATTAACTCAGAGACCCAGGTGCACTGCGTGCTTTGGTTTCATTGATTCGATCATTTCCAACTTTTAATTCAATGAGAAACCCTCAGAGGGAAACTGGAATGACTTAACTGGTGTGCTGAGTGTTTTAAATGATCAACAAACTACCAGTGTCTAAAAGTGAGCATCACTCCTGAAAGACTGAGCTCGATAACTGAGAATCCAACTTGTTTGAAGTTGGAGTTTTCAGCCATCGTGTAAAGCCTGTTGCTGTATATTCATGCCGTAAGCGTGTGGCATGTGTGCTACGCCTGTCATTTCATGTCACTCATTCCTCCAGTGGCACTCTTTACCGGCTGTTTGTTGTGTGGTTGTTTGCTTTTCATTTATTTGTTTCCAGATGAAAAGCTGTCTGGCTTGTGTTTGTGAAGACGACCCTTTAGGTTGATTTTTAGGTTGATGCCTCGACCCTTCATTTCACACAGCGCTGTCACGGCTGTCAACAAACGCTCATCGGCATGAAAGAATAGAGCCTCTATGAAAATAACGGCATCAGACCGACTGGGCTCTTAATGGAATATGACTGCGCTGTAATGGTAGACAGAATCTGATTAGACTAATAGGTTCTGTATTCAAACAAAAGGCCCATGAGCTAATTGGAGAAAGTCACTGCAGCTCATTGTTCTGTGATGTGTTTTAAACCTCATGTATTAATCATACCCAGGCTCTTCCAGACGTTTGTCACCAATGTATAACAGCAATCAATACAGCGTCTGTTATGACTGAAATACATCCAGATGCCAGTTTAAGCACTTGCTGCACTCCATTGTCCTCACATTCATTGGAATGTGCCTAAGAGTCATTAAGTTGTCGCCAGTTCCACTAAAAGAAAACACAATAGGTGCAACAGACTCACAGCAAACTCACTTCCAATAAAGGCTGAAGACGGTGGGTCACCCTTCGAGCTTAAACTGGAAGCAATGGTGAAACTATGAAGGCAGTACTGGACAACAAACTCAATGATAGTGAAAATCAGAAAATAATGAGGCACTATCAACAAGAGTTAGACCAAAGGCATTGTGGGAATCAGGCTCATGTCAGGCCTTACAGGAAGTACAGCACAGCCAATCACAGTCACATCCATCTGGAGGGACTCCTGTAGCAACGACGACATGACAACATAGTTTGAAGCTTCAGCCACAGCGAGCACCTGACTGGCTCCCAGTCTGAAAACTGGTACCTCTGTTTCCACTTCCATTAATGCATCTGATATTAACATTGACTCATATCACTTCTTTAAAGCTGCAGTAACATACATTTTTTTAGGATGACAGTTTATTTCCACATCCAGCAGTTACAGAGCAACATTACCATTGATTGGGAGTCGTGTCTGTGGCCACCTGGTGGATGTACGTCCAACACTCTCCCTCCTGTAGCTCTGTGTCTGGCCTCCACCGCCTCCTGAGGGAGATGTCTGGCTCTTTAGCTGCTTAATGCTCCGCTGTGTTCAGCAGCCAGTTGCTAATTGTGTCTGTTGTTTGGTGCTGAGCAGGTAGTGCACAGCGGGTCTGCCCGCTGCAGCCAAAAGGACGCCGAGAGAGAAGTGAGAATGAACTGACTCAACAGCTGAAATTTGTTATAAAGCTGAGCGGAGCTGCAAATTCAGCGGATAACTCTCTGTAGGTTCATCACTGCCAGCAGCCACTTTCATGTTTATTATTGTTATTTGATACCATTATTCATTATTAGATTACAATTGTTTTAAGAGCACCACAATGACAGAGAGAGTAAGTGACTGTGGAGGAAGTGGAACATGAAGCTAAAGAGCCAAAGAGACTTTTGTGATGAGTTCGTGGACACCAAACCGGAGCAGAGTGAATACTGGACGTCCATTTATCAGGCCGTGAGGACGGACTGTCGTGGGATGCCCAATGCAAATGACGTGCGATCAATCAATGCTTGTTCAGGAATAAGAATCATTTTGTGCCTTTGACCACGACTGCTGCTTCTCCACATCAATCAAAACTCGGCTTTGAAGGGACATCCTGTTCCCGGTGTTAGCAGCATAAACAGCTGGAACTCTGGAAAAGGGTCTCTTGATTTAATCAGTCATTTAGCTGTGCAGTCACACAGCACTCTGAAGTTCAGAGTGATATATTCGCACACATTTTTCAGCCAAACATGACCGTGAAGTGATTGATTAAGGAGCAAGATTACTTCCAGTTGTTGAACTTTCTCTTTGTTTGTACTTGAGTGTCAGGTATGAATCCATCACAGCGTGAACCTAAATACTGTCATCCACCTGCAGCAGATGGGCTCACTCCCATCAGTTCACACCTCTCACCTTCAACAGCCGAATTTCTGACAAAGTGCCGCAAACGCTGTTAAACAGCAGAACCGCCCGTTTTCCACAAACATCCACGAGCTCTGTCATGTGCTGCCAATGGCTCAGACGCACATCCTCAAAGTGACTCACACAGTAAATGAATAACTCCATCGAGGAGCAAACAGCACTTGCTGTACATAAGGTTATTTTATGTATTCTCTGCTGCACACATATAAAATATTCTCAGTCCTGCAGTTATGAAATGTGAATGTATGAGCTATGGGCGACATCCTATAACGAAATATGCATGTATGGTTGAGCTTTAAGCTATTTATATGAATTCCTAATAGAATATTTCAGGGGTGGTGCTGATTCATCACTTTATGTGTGTGTGTGTGTGTGTGTGTGTGTGAAGTCAGATGTATGATACCATGTTTTCAATATATTTCTAATATGTGGAGGCTGTGCATATACAGACATACACAACGTATGTGTATTGTGTATGTAATGTCATTAAACAGTCGTATACTGCATATTAGACTGTGGATTGCTCGTTTCCATTCACTGGCCTGACCACTACCATCATCATCATCATCATCATCATCATCATCATCATCATCATCATCATCATCATCATCACACGTCTCATCATCTGTATAATCAACGGCCGTGAAAACAGAATAGAAATAAATGTGCAGATAATATTCACGACCATTGCTCATATTCTTCATCTCTCGGTGGGTTCATCCTCATCTTGCGTGAATATGTGTGTGTGTGTGTGTGTGTGTGTGTGTGTGTGTGTGTGTGTGTGTCTGCAGAGGAGGTGATGCCCATCTTAGAATTACTGTTGCAGTCTATTGCAACATTTGCTCACAGGAGCATGAAATATCGCCAGACAGATGAACGCCAAGGGCGTACAGTTTCCTGAAAAGATGGCTGACTTGCACCCTCACACACACAAACGCACACACAAACGCACAATGGCTGGGTGAATAACACACTGACACTGACACGGACTGACACAGCTTTACACAAACAGCTTGAGAGGACGTGGACATCCACAGAGCAAAGCTGTCTCAGAGCAGAGGACGTGATGCGACAGCACAGGATGTTACTGCGGGATTCACCCCCGGTTTGGAAATTTCTGGAATACCACACACAACTTCTTTGAAGTCGTTAAAGATGACGGGGATTTGGTTGCATTTAGAGCTTTAGAAGTAGTTTGAAAGCTTGTCTGGAAGGGAGCAGCAGAGAGGAGGTCATTAAAATCAAATTATCCTTGATAAGTTAAGTTACCTTGTGTGAAAGGTTTAGCCTCAGGGAAGAGTGAAAGTGTCCAAACTGGAAAAGTTTCATCCTCTGGGTGGTGTGAATGATCATTTATTAAACAACTTTGGATATTTTAAGGATAAGTTTTGGCCTTGACGTCGTGCTAAGACTTTAACTTTATGGCTCTTTCATTAGTGTTACAGATATGTGAGCGACAACAGGATGTGACAGCCTGACACTTTAGCTCATCAGCTAATCACTTATTTGTCTTAGTCAACCTTTGAATTACTCTATAATCTTAGTGCTTATAGTGAATCCATTTCATTAGGTTTTTTCACCTCTGTTTTCCTACCTATAGCCACTTATAGCAGTGAGTGTATGTGCAAGATATATATGATGATGCTCAGGAAAGTCGACTCTTGGTTAAGCTTGAGGAAAAAGTCAGTAAGACGTGAACCTCGACCTCCACACCCTGATTTTCTCTGCATTAAATGAAGGACACACTAATTCCAGAGGAAATAAATGTTACCTACATTGTAAATGAACCCAATTAATTTTTGCTCAGACACTGCGCTTGTGATTTAGTTTCTCTTTCCGTGGGGAAACGTTAGTCTGATGGAGATTACAGCACTGAACTCTGCCTCCGTCTCCTCTCCACTCTATTATTCCCTTATCTTTCGTGACTTTTCTATCTCGACATTCTGTTTCTTGCCAGTTTTCTCATTTAATCATTCACATCATTCTCTCTCCATTTCTCTTCTCATCCTCTGTCTGTGTTCCTCTCCCTCCTCTTCTCTTCAAGGGCATCAGGGTAAATCAGTCCAGACAATTTTGTTTAGTTATTGAGTTGTCAAGGTGTAGAGGGACTTGTTAGCCTGCCTTGTTAGCGAGGAGGAGCGGCTGATTGTTCTGTTTGCAGAGCAGTGCAGCTGGGCTCGGCTAGCTTGTTAGCGACGCATCAAGAGGTTTCTGTGTTTTCAGGTTGGCCGGGAAACCTCAGGGGTCTGCCACTGACTGCAGGGATAACTCACAACAACACAACATTTCACACATTTACTCGATACTTAGGTTTGATTGACCAGATGAAGGCATCCAGAGACATTTTCTGTTATACATGTAACACAAAGCCCTCGTCAAGATGCTTATTTTCAGTTCTATGGAGACCATGAAATAAAAAACTGGTTAGAAGCTGAAAGCTTTTTTTATCTAAGTTTATTTTTTCAATTCATTGCCTTTGTGACAATGTTCAGGAGTCAGTCTGCTGAACTTGAGCAACATATCTGAACAACGACTGGCAGCACTGCCATGAAATCTGTCATGGATATTCATTGTCCCCAGAGGTTGACCGATCATGACAGTGACCCTCTAACCAGCAATATCAGCCCAAACCTACACCTTGAACCTCATGTTCGTCCATAAAAAGGTACTTATGAAACACCTGGCTGGAATTTCATGACTTTTTGCCACTGCTGGCATCGAGCAAGCGTGATTCAATCTGTCCCAGAATTTGGAGGCAAGGAAAGCAGTCTGAGGAGCTGCTTTGTCTGAAATACTGCAGAAAAGCAGCTGGTGTGGCTGTTTGCAGCACAGCACAACCTCAGCCTTAACGCAGAGAAGAAGTTCATCAGTCATAATTGGAACTGCGTGGATCTCATCTCATGGTGTAAGAAGTTTGTCGTACAGCAGCGGCGCTGAGGAGTTAGACACGTGCAGCCTGTCACTGCAGCTCTTCATCCATCTTACACTGACTTTACATACATGATACCAATCTGATCATCACCCGACCCGACAAGCATAACAACCAAAAGGAGAGTCGGGTACAACAATTAATAGCTTCATCATCATCCAGCTGTTTAACATGGATGACAACCAGAGATGCATCTGGGACGCCAAACAACATCCCGACAAAATCAACTAGTGTGTCAGAATTCCTTCTCAGGCTTACTCTGACATATCTGGGCCACCAGTGTCTGGTCTGTCACAAATTTCTGACTCTACACCTGCAGAGTCTGACACAGTGACTCTCTTAACAGATAAAAACATTGCGTACTTTGAACCAGACACAACTGCGTCTTCTCCTTCTGCAGAAAATGATCATTGTCTTGCTTAATAGATGCACTTTTGATGAACGATTGCAATCTGTGCCACTCTGAAGACAACCTCCATCCATACTGAGACAATATAATGTGATGTGATGGCAAGTCACTGTTCTACAGAGCATAACACACTTATTCATAAGATATAATGAAGCAATATAAGGTTTTAAGGACACTCATGAATATAAAGTAACATTTCACAGTAGAAGACAACATAAGATGTTGGGCAACTGTCTGCAAAGACGCCTCGGGGGAAGTGACACAAACAGACTGAATGCCTGTTGTGACTTCGGATTACCTATTTGTAGTCTGGCTGGAGTGGAACAGAGATTTTCTTCAATAGCTACACCTGAAATCACACACTGCTGAATTCATTAGTTCCACATAGTCATGGTTGTTCGTCGTAGTTAAGGAAAATGATCTTTGTCATGAATAGACATTCAGCAGCACTGAACACACTCCGATAGAGTCTAATCAAAAGAAGGATTTCATCTTACGACCTATGCTGTGTCTTCATGTGTGGGTTTTTTTATACACTCAGGGCAGCAAGGACACAGTAAAACACGGTTATAAAGGAGTGAGGTGCAGCTGTATGCAGTCGTGATGCTCAGAGTCAAGGCTGAGGTCTTCATGGTGTTTCGAACTGCGCAAAAATATGTATAGAAATGTCAGTGCTCAACTTTTAACTACTCTGACTTTGTACAAATGGGTCTGCGAAGCAATTAATGCAACACCGAAGCAGCAGGAGTATATTATGACTGAGCAGAGGACGAGTGCGTCTGAGTCGAGATGGCATTTGAGTCGGCGCCAAATTACAGGAGGCGGTTCATAAAAGATAACACGCTCCCAGAAAATACCGAATGCTCACTCAGAGTTCTGTCAAGTTGTAAATTGGTTCAAAGTCATCTCACCAGCGAAAACTTTCTCAAATTGTTCCATTTCGACGCACAGCAACTGCATGCAGAACACGTTAAATTAAAGAGCTGGAAAGACGGCGCTTTAATACTCAGAGATGCACGCTGGAAATCGAAGCGGCCTATCTGGATGAGACTTTAATTATCGGAGCAGCAACAAGCACACAGTTCATGCAATTAATGGAATCACTTTACGTTCCCCAGTGGGCGATGAAGAGCGGAGCTGTGGAAAGTTCAAATCTTCTTTCACACTGTGCAGCAGTGAGTGAATTTAGGATTTTTTTAGATTGTATTATGATACATTTACCTCATCAGTTCTGTTTATACCTCTTTGATTCTCACTCTCCCTCCTCCCCTCTCGATCCTGATCGCTTTGAAACCCGATCAGCCTTTGAAGGCTCAGGAGAGCTCAGTGATCTTATTCGTCTGCCCACGTCTTCCCGCTCATCAGTCCTGATGGAAAACAACTCATGTCAAGTGAGTTTGGCACAGTCCTTTGCTTCCTGTCGCTGTGCGAGAGGAACGTAGGAGCTCTGCCTTTTGGAAACACGGCAGGTTTGAAATTAGCACTGTTGTTCTGAGCGGGGTTAAAACAATTTGACTGAGGTTAGAAAACAGACGCCGCTGACAGTCGTCTTCATTTCTCTGAGTTTCATCCTTCATACTGCGCTCACATTCATCACCTGTGAAAAATACCACAGGTGCAACATGAGCAACAACTAAGTGCTGCAGGCTTCAGCCCATTTTCTCGAGGTTTTCAAACCGAGTTCTGGAAACACTCACATATCACATATATTAATACCAAAAAAAGCTGGAATGCTGTGTAAAAGGTAAACTAAATCAGAAAAAAAGGCAAGATGTTTAATGTTCAAACTGATAAACTTTATTGTTTTATTTGTGTGTGAGGCAACAGGACACTGAAGCAGAACAGGATGAAGAAGAAGGAAAGTCCGGCCTTGAGGAGGCAAACAAATCTGAAGTCAGCAGAAAACAGAAACGGCACAGGTGACTGGAAAACAAGTGCACAGCGTGACAAACTGGCAAGGAGCTGGCGAGCAGCTGATATACTCTGAAGGGCTGATGAGGTAATGAGAGGCAGGTGTGTCAGCTGGTGGGAAGGTCTGAGGGATTCTGGTGGCCAGGTAGAGAATGGCAGGTGTGGAGGTGAGTGAGGCAGCGACAGAGGGAAGAACTGAGGCAGCCTTCATGACACGACGGGATGGGAAGAAAATAACTACAGACGCAGAAAAGAAAAGTGTCATGGACTCTGGTGGAGCTTCTTAGCCCCACCCTCCTGCTCACACCCCTCTGCTCATTCCTCCACTCAGCCCTGCCAGCTCTTCCCGCCAGTGCCTTGCCCACACCCTACTGCACTCCCCCTGCATTGACTGTCAGCCAATCCGTGTCCAGCCTGCTCGGCCACCACACACCTGCTTCTCATCTGCTCATTTGCTCACCAGTATTTATACCAGTCAGTGTTCCTTTGTTCTCTGCCAGGTCGTTGTTAGTGCCTATGTCTGCTTCACATCCCGCCTGTTTCTCTGCTCTGCCCTGTTGGGTTTTTGACCTGTGCCTGTTACCTGACTCGTGTTTTTGCCTGTCGACTCTGACCAACCTGCTTCCCGATTTTGACCCTAGCTACGAACGGTATTTTGCCCTGCTTGAAAGAACCAGTAAACTTGCTGTTTTCTGCCATATATCTGTCTCTGGTTGCTGTTTCTGTGTGTGGATTTCTCTCTGATCTCTGACAAAAAGAGTCTACACACATCATGTTTTGTATTTTACATTATTCATCATTTTCAAAAAGGGGAGATTACCAAATAGTATTACAAATCATGCAATATTATAAGGATCAGTTATACTGTTTCCACAACAACACGGTTATTACTTTTACCGCCCCATCACATTAGCTGACCAATCATTAAACAGATTCAGACTGAACGCCCACATTAGATAAATCTGTGGTTCCTCCCTAACCCTCTCTCCTCCCTCCTCATCTCCTCTGAGATGCATTTAAAAGATTAGAACATTTTCGGTGATGGCGGCCTGGTCATTGGCTGCAGGATGAAGATGGGAGGAAGCATAACTAGTAAATTTCAGCAGATTCACAGACGCTGCAGAGAAACCTTCTGGTTTGATGAAGGGCTTTTGATGCAAACTGTGTCAATCGGAGTCAAAGGGTTCTTCTTGTTTCCACAAAGACGCCTCTAGCTAACATATATCGCTTGGATCACTTTTAGCACTTTATGGCTCCAGGTGTGAGTGAACAGGTAGATGGCAGGTAGTATGTCCTCTGTGGCCCTGTTCTGTCAGGAAAGTGACCTTGAATCTGGATATTTGGCGTGATTCGGTGTGCCCGAATGCACGAGTCACCCACAGGAAGTTAATGTCACAGAAGCAAAAAGGCCTCCAGGTTGTAATCCGCACCGATGCCGTGAAAGCTTGTTTCCCCACGGTGGGACACAAAGCCAAGCAGCCTGTTAGCGACTCCTAATTCCTCAGGAAGCACATTCAACCTCTGATAATTACAGCCAGACTCAGCAGAACGAATGCAGACAAACACCCACACAACCTGCACTGAAACCTTTAATTAAAGCTCACGTGCACAGAAAAGTCAACAGGCATGCACACACACACACACACACACACACACACACACACACACACACACACACACACCTTCACTTTTACAAAAACACACCTGTCCAGATTTCCAGAGCAGATTAACCTGAGCGACCTCCAGCTGCATGGCTTCCTGGAAAGCCTCTACTTTCCCTTTATGCATCCACTCCTTCACAGTTTCGTTTCCTTTCATTTTCTCTTCACGTCTCTCCTCTTCTCCTCTCTCGTTCCCTCCTTAACATCCCTTTATTCTCCTTTATGCTTCACAACCTTCACCTGTCCATGGCTTCCCTCTGTTGTCACTCCTTCACCTCCTCTGGTTTCATACGCCTCCCGCTTTGATCCCTCCTCCTCTTCTCCTCTTCCTTCCTCTAGTATTCCTAAACTCATTTTCTCATTTCTCCTTTGTTCTCCTCTCTGCCTTCTCTTTTCATTGTCTTCATCGCTGCTCCTCTTACTCCCCCTCTTTCATCCACCTCTTCTCTCCTGCTGGCTTTCCTCCTCTCCACCCCCGCGTTCTGAAAAAGGGTGAATAGCTTTGACCTACAGACGGGAGAGGGAGACATGTTTGTGTACATGGCTGTGTGCATGCAAATAAAGTGTGTGTGTGCGTGTGCGTGTGCGTGCATGCGTGCGTGTGCGTGTGCAGAGGCTTGTTGCACTGGCAGGTCTGTGCACTTAATTGCAGCCATCTTTTCCTGGTGTTTTGTCTCAGGGGAGTCGCGCTGCTTCCCCTGGAAACCACCAACACGACGACAACCAAAGCTCCAGCCTGCGCTCTGCAGCTTCAACACTCGTTTCTACCCAGCAGACGTTTCTGTGATGAAGCTGGTGTGAGACGCCCCGATCAGCTGACAGTCGGCCCATCACACCTGCCAAAACACTGACAGCTGATCGCTTGCTGTGAAATGAGATTACACGTTCGGTTTCTCATGCAGCTCTGCAGCGCGTCGCTCCTCGCTGTGTGCTGTGTGAAAACCATTTTTCCAGGATGTTTTTAATAACATTGAGACTGATGTGTTTGTTCTTTAGGTCTGAAAGAAGAATCCCAGAATGTTTCGAGCCATTACCCCCACAAAAATCAACGTAACAATATATCACCATAAACAATGTTAGCACTGAATACTTTGGGTTGTCATGGTGATGAACACAAACGCAGCTTCCTGCTCGACACACCGGACTGCAGTGGCATGCTGGGAAACACATTTATTGTTTAAAGACAAGTGGAGACAAAGTGGATGCAGCTAATAATTACTTTCATTATTGAATAATCTGCCCTTTATTTTCTCCACTATTTGAGTAATCATTTTGTCTAAAAAGTGTTGGAAAATCAGAATTCATGGCTCCAGCAGTCCAAAACCCAAAGATACTCAGTGTACTACAGTATAAAAATCAGCAAATTATAGCATTTGATGAGCTGGAGCCAGCAAAGGTAACTCAAACCAGCAGCTTTACGAGGGGCTCTCAGCGCCGCTGCAGACCCCTCACATCCTGGAGGACACAACCTGTTCCACCTTCTCCCCTCTGGTGGGCGCTACAGATCTCTGAAGGCTAAAACAAATACAGTTTCTTCCCAGCAGCCTTCACCCTGACGAACAGTTGGTAGTCATAAAGTGTCACCAACCCTCAAAACATCCACTGACTGCTCATTTATCGTCCACTGACGCACAGATTTCAACACGCACATTCACCATTCAGTGTCACCACCAACAGAAATCCCTGCACCCTGTGAATTTCATTGTACATATTATTTATTGCCACATCATTCTTTGTATATATTGTTTATTATTTATTTTAGATTTTTGAACCACTTATTGTTCAGGTGTCATCTTTCATTTCTGCTGATATTTGAAGGTCTTCACGTCGCTTCCAACACTGGAGCAAACGATCACCATCAAAATGTTTGCCCCGACTTAATCTCCAAAGTTAGCCTTTATTGCTGTGCCAGTAAATGGAAGCACGCTTTGCTCCCCCTGCCTTTCATCCCATCTGACAGAAGCTGAGGTTCCACTTTTATCATCACGCCAAGATGCATTTAGTGACACATCCAGATGCTCAGAGAAATTTGACGTTACACATGTTCAGTTCTTCAAAAGCACACGCCGAGGTTGTCAGACTCCTGCGGAGATTAACACGTACTCACGCTAAAAAGAGGTGCTGAGGGGAACCAGGAGAAAAGTGAGATGGAAATAGACTATTAAATGAAAAGCAGCCAGAGGAGGAGGCTGTATTTTCAGAACATTTTACTTTCAGAGTCTTGTTACCTCAATTAAAGTCTTCAGCCAGAGCCAAAAATTGGAGTTTTTAACTTTTGGCAGACAGATTTATTTATTTTTTTTCTTGCCTTGACTTGATGCTGTGTTACAAAACTTGTTTTTAACCGAACAAACGATCAGTACAGCCCGAGTTACATCAGCTCTCAGACAGACAGTAATTAGATCTGGGGCAATATTGACAAAATAGTTATATAAGCACTATAGCACTGGCACTGTCCTAGCATTAGTTAAAAATGGGAGTGCAGGAGAGCATCATTCAAGTCAGTGTTATATTATCCTCACTTTTGAGCTGACTGTAGCTCTCTGGTCTCTTTCTGTCCTTCCTGAGTCTGCACTGACACTTCGTTCTACATTAAGAGGAGCAACACACTTATGAATACCCTGAACTGATTTGAATTATGAACTGGTGTGATAAATAAGTCATCGCTCCTCCAACTGACCTGAAATCATGTGTGAAAACCAGCAGTGCAAACACACAGCAGCTGCAGAGAGAGGAGGCATATCATGCGGAGAAATATTCGCTGTTCTGGGTGAATGACTTGATGTTTTTAAGCTAAACGGCAGTGAGGATGCTGAAGCTTCAAGTTTCATCAGGAGTCATTAATAACACAACAAAGCACATCATGTTTAATCAGGAAAGTAGTTTAAAAACACGTCTATACCATCTGCTGCACTGCCCTTCGAAACTCAGCACAATTATCTGATAATTAGCCTGATCAGTCACCGTCAGTGATCAATACACACATTATTAAACCATCAATCAAACCATTCAGTGACAGCAGTCGATGTCAGACGACCTGATCATTCTTCAGCAGCTAACCAGTGTTTCTGTGGTGCAACGAAATGTTTGAAAGCTTCCATAAAGTATCTGAGTTAAACTACCGCTCCCTGCGCTCTGCTCTGCCGAACTCCCTTTTAAGAAACACGACATGTTAACGATTCCTTACATGTCTGTGAAAACACAAGATTCTGGAAACACAGGATTAAAGGCTTCAAATGTTGACAGTCCTCTTGTCAGTTTGGCATCAGTATAATCCAAAGAGAAAAACTCTATTTCCATACAAACTTTACATTTTGGACTTTGTCGCCTCAGTGCCGGACCAGCCTCCAGTGCTATTTTAGTGAGAGAAACCTGTGGGAGTGGGAGGCAAATGTTTAAAAAAAATTACATTTTCTCACTAAAATAAGTGCTGGTTGGTGGTTCAGACACACGCAGACTCATAAGTCTGTCGTGTGTGTGATGGTATTTGAGACATTTTTTCTCACTTGCAGCACAATGATTGAAAAAGCAGACAGATATTCAGAATGCAGTAATGTAGACAGCATGTCTCAGATGCTTCTTTGGCTGAAAGAGAGTAGAAAAGGAAGGGTAATGTGGTTATGAATTCACATACTACATATGAAAGAGCCATATCTAAATATATTTGATCCAAACTGGCTGTTTTGAAATAGTAAATGTGCATGATCAAAGAGTGAGGATGCAAAAGCATGTTTGCTCCCTGAGGTCTCACAGTGGAGCTGCAGCTGCTTGGCTCAGGCACTGGTGGGTGAGGTCGACCCTGTTGCTATGGATGAAAACATGTTTCATTAATGAACTTACCATGGATGAATGCATGGCTGCACAGGCAGACAATATACTGACTTTTCAGTGATGTGGGAGTTCTACATTTACCACCAATGTTACCAGGTTAAATCTACTTCATATATACTGCAATTTTACTGCAAAATCTCGCCTATAATACGCCTAGAATATGACAGCCAGAGGGTGTGTGGTGTCAATCAAAAGCAGAGGGAACGTTTTGGAGTTGAAGTCAAAGAAATACAAAAACAAGGTACAGAGATGATAGAGTAGAAGCTGGAAAGAGGAGCTCTCCTGCTGAGACTGTGAGTGGCTTTCTCTGTAATTATCCGTCCGTAGTCCCCCAAGCTTTGTAATATATTAAATTTGGTCAGGGGCTTGTCCTCTGAGACCTGCTGCTCATTTATTGGAGAGATTTCTGTTTCAGAAAATGGATGTAGAAAATGGCCTGGAGGAAGTCAGCCATAAGTGCCTTTTGACTAACTTTTAAAGTGAGCCAAACAATATCACCACCTTCATTGCTTCACCGTCAGACTTCACTTCCTGGATCCTGTTCCTCAGTTTATTTAGGACTGGGAATTCTGTTTATTGTCAACTAATTGTATTAAATTGATTTAAAGACAGTCATTAAGTTCTGGTCTTTGAAGCTTCTCGTCTGGAGTCTTTGATTCATGCCCCAAAGGTCGGCAGTGCAATGAACGAGGGTGGGGGGGGGGGGCCTGGTGAGAGGCTGCAATCTTCCCACTGTCCTCACAGTGTTTCAAATAGAAAAGGAATCTAATAGAGACACAGAGGAGGATGAAGCCACATGGGTGTGCAAGAGGGATTATTGCAATATTTTTCAAAGGCGGGTTCCAGAACTTCAGGCAGCTTATTGGAAGATTAAAATTGTTTATCCAATTAATGAAGTAAAGCCCCCTCACCACCCACTGGGCCCCAATGTGCTCCGGCTGGCAGAGGGTCAAATCCTGCTTGAATCTCCCCGTACGTCAGCTCAGACACTGCTGCTGTCAGTCTCTAGAAGATAGTGTTGATACAAAGAATAAAGCAGATTCGGTAATGCTTTAACCTTCCTAAAGACTGTCTGTTTACTGGAGTGTTTAAAGCCCTTTGTGGGTCTTTGTTAGATTAAAACAAGCAAGATTAAAATGGGATGGTTGCAGTCTGGAGGTTAGAGGAACAAGCTTTTTGCCCGGGAGGCTGTCACTTCAAATCACCGGCTGCAGCTAACAGACACTCTCATGAATGCAGATTCAGTGCAAAGAAAAAGTTTTTAACACACCACAACGCTCTGCACGATTCAGTTTGACTCATAACTCTTTTTTGTTTGGACCAAGGACTGTTTTTTTTTTTCATTACAATGACTTCATTTCTTGTCTGTGTGCTGCCATGCTTTTCCTTTCAATTCTGCACTTGATCTCAGTGTTTGACTTGTTTTAATTGCCTGCACCTGCCACCTACTGCTGAGCCTGGCTGCTGATAATCAAGAAGGGCTGACTTGATTTGACTGTTCTTACCTTATCATACCCTAGTTGGATATGATACTGACAATAATGAATAATTTAGATTTATATCGTCTCACTGACAGGGAGGCATGGTGCCTAAAAACTATCCGAAAGTGAGTCACGAACATCAGCACCTGCCAAAAGCGACCTGTCTGAACTAATGAGAGTTCAGTTTCAACCCCGCAGTTTATGCAAAAGCGGACTTTGTGTCCTCAAGTGGACAGGGAAAGGAGCTCTGTCGGGTTTTAATAATGAGTAATTTAAAGTTTCGGTTCTTATAACAAACTGGTTTTGATGTCTGTCTGTCTTCATCGGAGTCCAACACAGCAGAGCATGAATCAGCATCACACATTTTTTTCAATTAATCATCATCATTACGAGCATCATCCAAGATCTTCCTTTGCAAATATCTGAAGATTACAATCTCTTTCTTCCACGTAAACACCAGCAGCCTCAGACCGAAAACAGCACTGCAGTGAAAACGGCAAACCTTTGCATCGGTGAGACCATGCCGCCGCAGGTCGGTTCATAACTACAACCAAGGAAGACCAGGCTGGGTGATGCAGCTATGAATGAGTGCTTAGCCCATAAATTGCCATGAAATCAGCCTCTTGCCCCTTTGAACCTTGTACCTGTGATAAGCTACATCATTTACTGTGAGCTTTTATGCCTACAGTGACCCTGACTTGAGTGAAAGTGCTATCAATTGCACCAAATTACCCTGTAGGTGTAGTTCATATCTCTACTTTCAGTGTGAAAAGAAAAGTAAAATCTAATTAATGACCTCGATGTGGCTTGTGTGCTTATGTGAGGTTGATATTCTTGAAGGCGCTCAGTGAGCTCGGTGCTAAAAATGAAAGATGAAATCAAAAGTCTTCGTTAATTGAAACCTTTGTGTGCGGAACATTGCAGAGAGCTGATGGAAAAGCTGGGAAGCTGAATGTTTCTACTATAAAAATCCTTTATTTTGGTGTGTGGCTGACTCATGAGTTTCTTCCTGTGATGGGAACACACATACTTGTGCTCAAGTATTGGAATGAAAAGAAAGAAAATATTGTAAAAATATTTAAAAAATGAATACAAATGTTGTTTATTTAAGCCGTTACTAGCATTGGATCATCTGTGTACTGCACATATAGCCTACTGATATGACACATTATGCTCCAGGTAGACTCCGTGCAGAGGTCTACTTGCCTTCAGAGAGATTCACCTGAGAACAAAGCTTTTGGAGTTCAGGGTCCAGTAGGTCCAAACTCTACAGGACATCATTAAATTGGCTCATTTGTGGCATTTCCTGTCCTGGTTTATTTTCCAAATCCTTGACAACTCCTTGATAAGACGGGATAAGACGAGCACATGTTCAGGTAATGGTGTTAATACCTGTCAGAGCTGACATTAATTCGACACGCCTGCCTGGAAAAGGACCTAAAGGTCTGTTTCCCTGGCCGGCTTTTGTTCTAGCACGTAATGCTAATGCCTTGTTTGCCGTACCAATGATCCAGCATGCACACTACCAGGACCCAGACACAGCTAAACTATAAATGGAACGCAGTTACACCTGTTTTACAGACACCTGAGAAAATGACCTGAACCTTCCTGTCAGCCAGGTGAGCGCCTGTATGTGTGTTTCTGAATGAGAGAGAACAATTAGATCTGAAGCTCTGGTGAGAACGTTTATTGGGATCACATCCCACAAACATGTTCCCTTTATTTCCACTGAGCAGCTTTCATTGGATTAACCAGCAGCCATGTTTGGAGACCTCATCAAAGGTTTAAAATGAACTGTACTTAACACTTTGACATTAAACAGCAGGAAAAGCTCAGGTCATATCAGTAATGATGGCTTTGTTAGATTTGGATGTAAAAAATGGCTGCACACAGGCTGGTTTTCACATAAACCGCATGAATTTTATCTAAATCCTGTCACTTCTTCACAAGTCTGCCTTTGTGCTCCTTCTCATTCTCCCTCAACTCATTTTGCATCTGTTGCTTTAAAGATGAAACTTCATCACTTTCAACACTGACATCGCAGTGTCAGTGATCCTCATCCTCTCCAATCCCTCGCCTCCTGGCTGCTATCTATGGAGGCTTGGTGTGAAATTTGGATACAACAGGCAGAATGGAATCGAGCGTCATACAGTTTAATTGGAAAATGTACTTTCTTGTCCACCTTTTATCCTCTTCTCTCCTCCTCCTCATCCTCTGCATCGTAACACCGCCTCCAACCCTCACAGATGAACAGTCGGTGGTATCTATTTCCAGGAGCGTCATGGACATTTGGGGATATGATGGTGTTGTTTTTTAATAACCCTGCTTGTCAGAATCAGTCCAAATCTCATCAGACCGAATGAAAAGTGACAGGAAGACGGAGGGAACCAGCAGCTTGTTTACAGCTGTCTGGGAGCTGTCCAAAACAATTCACTAAACTGTCCCGGGTCAGCTTTCACCTCATCACGCCTCTCGCTCACCCGCCGTCTGTCTTTCTGTGTGAATGCTCATTGTTGTTTTGTCCAAAGTGTTTCTGGCCTCATTTCACCTTTTCTTCTTTGATGTGCTGAGCAGAATGTTTTTATTCTCATGCTAAAATAAGGGGAGATTTGGACTGCCTTATATTATTCAAAGACCCATTTTCTACCTACCATGAGCACAACATTTCTTCTTACTATTCTAACTCAAAACTGCTACTTAGCTAGTAGCTAACATACGCCGTATTCAAGCCGGCAATGTACATTAAGTCCAAGAGAAACAGCACTTGTGCATCTTCCATGTTTGAGATTGTTTTCACCAGAAAAATGACACCAAAACGCTTAAAATGACATGACAGGCAGCCTGATGTTGTGATAGACACAACACCTTTTAAGAGGGAGGTCAGGATGTCTCACATTGGAAACGGTTTATAACCTGTGTTTATACCTACATTCAACATTTGGCTTCTCTTAACCATGACCGCCATGTCAGTGAAGATTGTCATCGATCCACGTCATGGAAACCTAACTGGTTTCCCAAAGGCATCTGGACTTGCTTGAGTACGCAGTCCAATGCAGCCAGGAATGCGCAGACAGCGGTTCATCTCCACCTTATGGACAAGGGACACTCATTTGAAGACAATTATCTACATATTTTGGCCAGAGACGGTGGTCGACAACACCACTAATCAGCCACTTACAATGCAGTCCTGAGATCCCTCCCCAGCCATTCGCACTATGACTCATGTGACCCTAATGACTCCCATCGTGGCTGAGTGGGTCGATGATCCTGCAAGAGGATCAATGCCTGGGACTCCCCATCGGTTAGAACTGAAGCAGCCTCCTGGATGAGAACGGAAACGTCTTCTAGAACCTCAAGCAAGTCCAGCTGCCTTTGGAAAGCACTTAGAAACATGACCACAATCTTTAGTCAAAGTGTTTTTAGTTGTCTGAAGCAAACCAAACCTTAATCATAGAGGTCAGAGCAGAAAACACTCGCATGAGAACTGATGTGGGACAGAAAGGAGCGGACAGAGACACCTGTCCACCCAGACAGCAGTCGCTACGTGAGGTTTACATCCATTCATCATTCAGTCTCCCCTCAGTCAACAAGCCCTCAATCAAACAACAAAAGAAGAAGAAGAAGAAACATACTTTATTTTTATCACACACAACATCATGCACACAAATGCTCACGCCATGCTTCGTGAAATTATTTCTCCGCATTTGACCCATCCATCATCCGTCCTTCCTCCGCGGCAGACCAGGAGCGGTGGGCTGCCAGCCGACAGCGGCGTCCGGGGACCCAGTTCTCCTTCGTCACCATTGGTCAGGTGGTGATCTTCTTCATGTTTTTAGTGGGGGTATATTTTATGGAGGATCCCCCAGGTGAACACAGGGAGAACATGCAAACTCCACACAGAAAGGTCCCTTTTCCTCGAGCAGCAGGCACCGAAGGCAAGGTGGAGGACACGCCCCCAACAAACCTGCTGTTTGTCCACAATGAGAGCATTTTCTGGGGATACTTGATATTTGTCTGTGCCTTTCAAAACTGTTAAATCAGTTGAAAATGTTTAATAGTGTGAACACTGTTAATGTCTGAATAGGTTTAAGAACAAAATGATTTACTAAGGTTTGGAGAACGAAGAGTTTTGGGTTAAAGTCACCGCTTCATTAAGGTTAAGGAACCTTCATCGTCATGGTTACAGTAATTAACATGTGGTTAAGCTCGTGGAACGATCATGGTCTAACCCGTTTCACAGCAATCCACCCATCCAGCTGCTGAGATAAGTGATGATGCAGTGAATCTATGTGACTCTGTGAATCTGAAACTGGCAAAAATATTTGTTTCCTTATTTCCATCTGTGTAGATTTAAGAAAGAAGAAGTGCGAGATTTATTTTGTTCTGGGAGAAAAAGACGAGGAGAAAAGAGAGCGTTCTGGCTATTACACTCAGATTTCAGAAGACAGGGAGAAGAAAAAGACTGGAATAATAGCTTTTATGACTTCACTAACAAGACAGCTGAGTGGAACAAGAAAGGTCAGCAGAAAACAAGAAAAGTCTTGAGTCTCTGCTGACAAAACTATGAGCTACTTGGACCTTTTAGAGGTGTTGTGGAGAGGAAAAGAGAATATTAAAGATAAAGAAAACATGTTTTGTTGCTCCTGCACTTCAAGAAGAAAGTAAAGCAGTAAAGGACGGGTCGAGAGAGCATTTGCGAGACAGAGAGAGAGTAAACGAGGAGACCGTTTTACTGCTGCAACAATTCAGGCAAGGCGAATGACGAGGGAGTCAGAGAGCAGGAGTGTTTTACTGAAAGAGGACGGCAGAAGGAGAGGACAACAGGAGAGCGTTTTATTGTTATTGCAACTCAAATGGGGTTATTTTAAGAGGAGAGAGAGGGAGGCTGGTGCGTTTCTTCTTCTTCCCAAGAGTCAAAGAGTTGATGGAATTAAATGCAATGTATAGAAGGTCAATAAAATACGTTAGAAAATGGTTTCATGCAGCTAAATCCAGATATGATTCTGCTGCAGAGGGAAAAAGAGCAAAGACAGAGAGATTGGTATTGGCAGCCGTCACATTGGAAATAATGGAACCCTTTCACACTCGTCGCTTCGCCAGCTTTGGCAGATCGTGTGGCTATCAAACCTCCCGAGATGCATTCCAGCCAGATGTTGAAAAGGTGTAAATGCATCTGTCCGTCCAACAATAATGTTAGAGTGAAACTAAAATGAATTACCTGTCGTTCTCCATGTCACCAAAGGGAGAAAAACCTCTTATCTCCGAGCTGCTGTTATCTGATCCCTAATCAGTGCAAACATTTATCTAATTCACAACACTGAGCTCTCCAAAAGCATTCAGTTTGGACGAGGAAGAAATGAGCTTTTGCCTCCATGACGGCTTGAATGCTGGAAATTCACGAGGACATTCTGACATCAGCTGTGTCCCGGGTCAGGGTCTGATTCCTTCAAACAAACCTGTCCTTCAGATAGAAGGATAGAAGGACTTCGACTTGAAGGGCGACACTTTCTGAGCCATTGGCACTGAGCCATAGACTGAACATGCTGAAGTAGCAGAGGTCAACATGCATGAAGTTCCAATCTGGGGAGCAAAAGTAATGAAATTGCTTTTCTAGAGCTCTTGGATCCTGACATGTTGAGGCATGTCAGCCAGTGAGGTCTTGCCTCGACCGAACGCAGAGAAAACAGCAGGCAGAGCTGTTCTGATGTACCCCTCAGGCTGCCAATGAGACAGTCCAGCCTCGCAAAGACCATAATTAATGATGCGTTCAGGCACTCCTCATGTACTTATTCAAAAATTTGAGGACGTTACCCAAAAGTACCAGAACAGTCTGATTATCAGACTGCTAACGAGACAAAACAATGGGATTCATGGTTGGCTGTTACTGCACATCCCACTGGAGGTTTTTTAAGGTTAGTTTATATTTTAAAAATTACATTACAGCACCACTTAGCACACTAAACTACAGCACCACATCACAGATTTCCTGATGAGGACAATGGTGGACAATGGATTCTAAGGGACGATGCAAAGGAAACACTGGTTGTGTCCTCAAGGAAAAAACGAGGCTACATTTGGACAAGCTTTTGAAATGGTACAAGCCATCGGGACACAGTCGGTGCAGAAATGTGGATTTAGGGGATCAGCCCCTGAATGGGGACACAGTGGGGACACTCCTCCAGGCCTGTCCATGGTGCACTGCAGCCACAGCGTCTCTCAGTACGAAAAGCTTTAAAAACCTTTAAAGTTTAATCACTTCATCAAGGTATCCACACAGCCAGCTGAGGCCGTTTTGCTGTGTGTGTGTGTGTGTGTGTGTGTGTGTGTGTGTGTATGTGTGTGTTTGTGTGCCCTAATATGGAAATCAGTTTGAGTGTCGAGGCATCCCAGACAAATTTAGCAGCGACGCATCAGAAACAAGCTGCGTCTCCAGGCTGCGGGCCTCTTCTCTCTCTGTGCTTCCTGTCTTCACCTCCCTCGTCTCTCATTCCCATTCCATCTATTTCAGAGCCTTTTCCCGGGGTGTATTTACAGCCCGCAGACAGTCTAATCTGTAATGTCTTTCTCTGCTTCTCTGTCTTAATGTCTGATTTTATGACAGCCGATGTAAGCAAACAAGCTCATTGTTCAGGACGACTGCAGGACGTTTCAGCCTCTCTTCACTTCACACCGGATGGGAAATATGCTGCATTGCTTAATGGCACATACCTGTTTTCAGAACAGAGCTTCCTGCTGTGTAGAGAGGGTCGGTCACTACACAGCACCTGAATCCAACGGCACACCCTCTGAATACATGCTTGTAAAATGTCTTTCTTCCACTGTTTAAGCGCTGCATGATGTTTATATCATTACCTTTGTTGTGGTGCAGATAAAATCACATTTTGTAGTCTATTTTTTCCATCAGTATCACCTTTTAACAGCCTGTTTCCAACAGGTTCTTTGTTTGATAAACTTTTCTGGATTCATTCAGCACCAAATCTCATTAATGCAAACTGCTGTTACACAAATAGATCCAATTTAATCCTGTGTAGCAGCGCTGCTAAAAACAACTAACATGAATTGAGCCTGTTTCATTAAAAGTGTCTGATAAGCACCTAAACCTACGTAATACTCTGGTTTCCCTGTTTGGAGGTATTAACATGAAGCTTCTTCTCGTCCTCTAACTATCTTGCATTACACTGCGCTGACTACAGGAGCAGAATAAGCAGGTTACAACCACCATTTTTCTGCTAACTGGTTATCAGACTATTCACCAAAGTCTCTCTCCCCTTCTCTCTTCTTGGTTAATGCTGTTTCTGTCTCTCATGAATAATTTACTTGTTGAACCAAACATAAGTCACTGCAGTGCGATACATTAAAGATGGAGCTGAATTCCTAGCAGCACTATAACTGGCAGCTGAGGGGGCTAATAAATTGTTACCCTGGTATTGAAGTAAACTGTCATTAAGCTGATGGTGGATACCAGTAAAATCAATCCTGCCTGCAGCCTGCAGAGCTGCATGCTTCTCTTTTAATGTTCACCGTTGTTTGTTTATATTGTGTCTTTAGATCTTCTCACGATATAAACATACACGCTGACTATCTGATCATTTACATATTTCCAGGCTTATAACCGTAAATACGACACGCTCATGGTTTAAGGGTTATGAAATGTGATTTCCATGGAGTACACTCCTCTTGACATTTTGCATCTTGTCAACCTGTGGCAGTAAATGTATTCTCTGCTGCCTTCGTCCCTCCAGTCTGGTTCCCGTCCCGACACTTGTCACTCACGTTGATGAGCTGTCAGCCAGCCTCACACTGAGGTAACCGCCTTCTTAAAGCCTCTGCAGACTTGCAGGAGGCATCCGGTCTGCAGTACATAAAGAAGGTGCAGATGTTTACGGAGGACGTGAATGTTTTGCTTTGCTCTTCTTTCTGTTTTTCTCTTTGCTGCTGTTGAATTCAGCTGTTTGATAGCTTCTGTCCCAACGTGCAAAATTTCTGGAAAATGGCTAACTGACACAGGTTTAGGTCAGAATATGTTTTACTAAATCTTCAATGTTTAACAGAGAGCCTGCTACATGGTTCAGTCCAGTCTTGGTGGGATGTCACAGATTTTCATGGTTGCAGCAACTTTGAGTAAGACAAAGCACATCCAAATATGTCTGTCAGAGATACATATTTATAAATGCATAATAATTTTTTAAAATGCATTTGAAGGCTTATCAGAATGCGAATAGTTGGAAACTCACAACCCTGAAAACTCTGGAAAGTTATCACGGCGGCAACTATTTTATATTTAGATGCAACAACGGGGTCAACAGTCAAGATGTGGTGTTCACGTTACAAAGTAATTCACCAGGAATGCATGCTTGCATGTGTGTGATGCGTGATGCTTGATGTGTGGCTAATACAGCACCTGCCCAGATGATGTCACATTGTGCTGCAGCAAAAGCAGAGCCTGGTTCATTTTTTGTCATATGACGCTGCACAAACAGACCGGCTCCATTCAAAGGAGGGAGAGCGCTGCAGTTTTCACGCAGGACCCAAAACTGAGCGCAGCCTTAACGTCTTCGATTAGTGCTGAGCGGAGTCAGAAAAACCTTTCCCTGTGCTCGGTGCAGCGTCAGTAGAGCCTGTTGAGTTCCAGAGACTGACAAACTGGCTGATGAGGTCTTCGTCCTCTGAGCCTGGGTCTGACACCAGCCAATGGAGTGGAAACACATCAGACTGGCTGTGTCGTTCCACCAACCATCATCCATTTAACACACAACAATCAGCCTCAGGATGTGATTTTTGTTTTGGAAAATATCGTCTGAGTGTTTGAGACGATGCTCGTTTTCAGGATCTTCTTGAAAATACATCTTAACATTTATATTTAACACATTCATGATCATTTTGATGATGTTTTCATGATGAAATTAGGCATTTAGTATCTAACAAGTTCAGAAAATTTAATGGAGCTTTGAACTTTGCTGTCGTCCCGTCAAGTTCTTTGTTTCAGCTGCTGCTCTGGTTCCGTTGTATGAAATCTGCTTCCTGTTGGATTTACTGCGCACAGACACTCTTGTGATCGATGGAAGTGGAGTCAGGGGGATCAGGGGGTGCTGGGGTGTGAACAGGCTCTCCAGGTCTCACATTTGGCCCGGTGAGGTTGAGAAAGTCCCAAATAGGAGGCTGAGTACAACAAATGGGTGCAGCTGTAGTTGCTGAATGTACGCTGAAGGAGGACTGTTGATCCAGCTGTAGTATAAATAGTTTCCATGACAGCCATCACTCAGAGTGCAACTTTCATTTCTGCCTTAACTGGTCGGCCTTTAAAGTAGACCAGGTCCACACTGTGTCTCCCACAGGAGAAATATTAGCAGGAGACAAAGAGAAGCTTTTACATTTAGAGCATTTTCCATTTTCTGCTCGTCTCTCAGTTTCCTCAACATTCCTGTGCTTGATGCGTTTCTCTCATCAGTGGCCTGATGAGTGGCAGGTGAGTGAACCAGAACAAATGCAAACAGGTGTGAACCAGCCTGCGGAGGAGGCGGTCCAACAGGACAACAGTCTCAGCACGAGCAGCTTCAGTTTAGCTTATATATGTGACAGATAACAAGTCACACTCAAAATCTATTCGACTTCACGTGCTGCTGCTTTCTTCCCAAGCTGTTACTTGTTTTTTACCTAAAACTTGAAAACAAGATTTGAGCCCACAAACTTTCTCAAAACAAGAAGCTGTTTTCTGCTCAGACTGGGAAATTGATTTTGGTACACATCTCAATAGGTGGTGCACAGCAGGCCTGAATTCAGCTTTAACTGAGATGAACTCTGCTACAGCAAAGCTGCAGTAAATGTAGAAGCATTCACTTTTAAAATGTCATCTGCTCAAAAACCCGTTTTATCTGTAAACATATTTAATTATTTACTCAGAATGGAGCATGATTACAGTGCATTAACATGAAAGGAGTGTTTAAATGTTGCAGCATGTTGTGTTGGAGCCATCACATGTAGGTTTTCTACGCAATAATCTGAAAAGTAGCTCCTAACTGATGGAATCACAGCTCACCTCTGCACCTGTTAGCATGGTGGTGTCTGTTGAGTCCAGCGGAGAGACGACTGAGGTGATGAAGTGTTTCCCCGTCTGAGTGACCCTGTGGCTGACTCAGACAAACAGCTCCTCAACCAGCGCGGTGAGGTAAAAGCAGGTAGGACAGACAGCTTTTTTCTGCCGGAGCCAGCTTCTTGTTGTTCTCAGAAAGCAATCACTCAGACTTATATGGCCAAAAGCAGCAGGTTGCTGATGTGTCATGACAGCGGATGAAATTAGAGCCCAAAAATAGACGCCGAGCTCTGTGTAATTTATTGGAGCGGTGAGGATGTAACAGACATCTTGTATGCCAACTGTTTCAACCCACAACACGTCCATTGCCCTCTGCTGCTTACTCTCGTGTTGTCTTGTGGCGGTTGCAGACAGAAAACAGCGACCTGTTAAACACGTGCTGTCCAGCTGCTTCGTCTTCACATCTGCAATGAGCATCGACTGGAAGGTGCGACGAAGAGGGAGGTTCATCACTGCGGCGGTGCAGACGAGGCCACTCTGCCTTCCATTCCCTGTTTCTTGGTCATTACTTGTTTATGCAAAAGACAAACTTTTACTTCCAAATAAAACCTAAAAATTTGAGCATCAGCCTGCTTTACACACACGGAGCTTCATTAAAGAAAGCTCGAGCACGACACTGCAGAAAATTCAGTGCAGCATTTCTGGGTTTTAAGGCTTCATCTCTCCTTCTCTCACTTTGTTACTCACCTCAATTTAAATTCCACATCTCCAGTCAGTCCCTGCGGGCATCACTTCACACCGACGCAACTCGAGATCATTAAGGAGCAGGAATTCATTCATTCCCACTGCAATTAGTTTACTTAATTTGCCCATGAAATGATGCAGCGTCCACATCTATGAGAGCGCTTTGTGTTTAGCACTGAAGAGTGACCTATAATTGCACCATGTGAATCCTTATTATGGGCATGGCTTAATTATGCTTTGTGTATGGTTTCTATCCAGAGAACATACATTGTGCGGATATAGATGTGTATATTAGCCATGTATGTTGAGAAGAGCAGTTTTTGAATAGATCAGGATTTCATTATGTCATCAACAAACTGTGTTTTGGGGTCAAATAATAATCACAGCAGGTCGCTTTATTCACTGCTCATTTATCACAGAACAATGGTCCCTATCTGTGTGATTACAGTCCAGGTGAGCCTGCAGCAGGTGGGTCACCTTCTCAAGGACAGGAGAGGCTAACGAGCTTTTCAGCAGAGGAAAACACAATGAGCCAGACTTCATTTGTGTTACTTGATTACTTGTGATAATGGGATTAAAATATAAGAGGCCAGCTTGGCTTGAAAATACAATCCTTTCTAGCAAATCAACTCTTTTACTATTGTCTTCAGTATTCTAAGTTATTTGGATACCAACAGTGAATAAGTCATCGTTAGTCATAATTTATTGGGACGTTTAACCCTCAGCTTCATTAGGACTGTGTGTGGTTTAATTCCCTAAACTGTCAACATATTCAGACGCTCGATGCTGATCGGTGTGGAGAAATTTTCCCCGGCATGGGATAAATAAAGTCTTACCTTATCTTATTCCATCTTATCTTACCTTATCTTTGGTAGAAAATAGTGTGTTGTCACAGGACGCCATCACTCACAGTGAAGCTGATTGAGGAAATTTGTTTTCAGGACATCTAAGTTCTTCTCTAAGACTCTCTGACTGAGGAAAAACATGCAGCTTACCTCATGTTAGAATAAATTCATCTGATCTCTGGTCTCACCTGTTTTATGGGGCTCTGTGGTAGCAGCTGTAATGCAGTCGACCACTGGGAGAAATATGCAGCTTGGCTGGCTCGCCTCGCCGTATCCAGCCCTCCTCATACAGTATATCCATTACAGAGAGTCTCCATGGGAAAATACAGCACCCCAGGTGAGGCTGATGGAACAGAAACCATCTTAAGTTTGTCCACTAAAGAAATCTTAGCAGCTCACACTGCGATTCTTTTCACTTTGGGGTTGCGTCTGACGTTCATGCACAACAGAAAAGAAGAAAAACAAAGTGCACACGGAGCTTTTGACTTATGGCTTCTGAGGTTACATTTGTCTATATGCTGTCTTTATTGTAGCATGCGTGTTTATCTCCAGAGACATTCTGTAATTACGCCCCGTGGCTGACAAACACACAAAAACATAAGCAGCAGGTCCAGCTCGGTCTCACTACATCTCTGACTTTAGCGTGGCATGCTGTTAAACCATCTGTCTGCACGCTGCCTGCGACGCTCCACTCAGGTTACCTAAACACAAACTAGCTCAGCGCCACTGATCTCTCTCTGTTTGACCCTTTTTTCTGCATCTGTCTGTCTTTGTACTCCAGGTTACACTAAATAATTCACGAACAACGCATATAAACACATAAACAAGCCTACCTGCCCCGCTCTTCCTCTACCTCTCATTAAGGCTGAACATTAGTGCCCCCTATGGCCGGTACAGGAAAACACCAGGAGGCTCTGTGAACGTCGTCCTCCTCCTCCTCTTCCTCAGAGGACAGAGTGACTGTGCTCCAGCCAGAATGACTTTGCACGAGTCCCACACCAGTCTTTGCAGGGGACATGTTCCCTTTAAAGTGTGCTCTGAATCTCCTGCTCTCCGTGTAAAAGTCCAAGGACTGATTTTAGCTTTCAGCGTGCTGCTTTCTGAAAAGCACTCTACAAATAATCATTATTTTCTTACCACTCAAAAGCTGAAGATTCTAAGTACAAATGTCAATATCAAGTCTGCCTCCGTCTCACAAAATAAACTCCAGATATGAAAATGTAGAGCACATTCTGACTGCAGCTCCGCAGAGAAAGAAAAGAGGCTCTGATACAAACCCTGAGAGCAGATAAACAGGACTTGAGCTGAACAAAATGCCTGTTCATGGTGAAAGTGACTGCGGAAAATGTTTTATTCTGGCTTTACCTGAAGCTCCTCAAAGCCACAAAAACAAATATCAGTTGAAAAGAAAAGGGTAGTGGAGCCATTTTTCACCCTCTTGTTTAAAGTTTTGTTTAACCCGGGGGTCAGCATGGATCCTCCTTACAAGCTAAATTTATCAAATAGACCAAGCAAGATAATATTCAGACGTCCTCAGGGGTGCACACGGGGCAGAGCTTGTACAGATATCACTCATTCAGGTGTTCACAATTAAAAACACACACAAAAGAGCAAGATACTCAATTCAAAATCACATTTATTAATGAAACAGAAAAGGCAAAACAATCCAAATACAAAGGTCAGAAAGCAGATTAAATACCATAAATCTTCCTATGAAAAGGTAAACAATAGAAACTGAGCATGGAAATAAAAAAAATTACAGCAACAGAAACAGAATGAATCAATAACCAAATGGGAGATTCACCATTTTTTGCTCTGGTGACTGAAAGGAAATCAACTTTGTTGTTGATGTGGATGCAAATCTCTTCAAATGTGACAGCGCTGAGTGGAAATTCACCACATACGGCCTCCAGATAAAACCACAGAGCACACTGACTGATGCGTTTCTGATCCGGCGTGTCTTTATGACGACCCCTGAGAGCCTTGAGTGCCTCTTGGAAACACTAAATTGACATGCAGTGAGCTCTCAGGGCCACCGTACATTTCTCTCCAGAACCTGGAAGAATCACAATGACACCACTTTCAATGTCCACACTGTGAGTACATGTTCATTAAATGCATGTAACATGCAGGGGCTGACTGAATCCTTCTTATTCAAATCATAACTTGAAAGTTTAATTTCACTTAATTAACTTACTTAAACTGATTCCAGTGAAAGTTCAAGCCCGTAACGGTTGATTTCACCGGCTATAGTGAGTGTGGCTGGTAGATGAATCTGTGTTCATTCAGAGCTGGAAAAAGAACTCTTGGCTGTTTCCTGGTTCATGTGTTTTCTCTGCGTGGCTGCATGTGCGTGTACGAAAGGTGTTTAATAGACCTGCACTATCATTTAATTCATAGAAAGCAATTAAAATCACGCTTGCAGCAGCGGTCAGATTCACTGATGGTGACGTCATGTGTATACCCGCTGCAGCCAGTAAGCTGGTAATGCATTATTCATATTCAGGAGGACAACCTAAGACGCTCGCTGGGATGAAGTTTGAGCTCAGGTCAGCAGGGGTCCATCTGCCGACGAGTGTTTAATGAGTCCTCTGTGGTCTCCGGGTTCCTTTGGCCTCTGGAGCCTTCAGAAAGCATCAATAAATAAATGCTAGAACATGAAAATAACTCCCACTGGCTTTTCTGCTACTTCTTCATCGTCTTCATCTGGGGACGCTTCGTTGAGTGCCTGTGCTCGTTTCTTGTTCCAGCCACTTATTTCATGATTGTACAGAAGGATGTATTCTCCTCTGTGGTGGTTAAGGCCAAATAAGCAGAGCGTTGCTCATTCAGTCCCCTGCCTCTTACGTCGTCCACAGATCAGAAGAGTCCAGTGGATTGGAGAGGGGAAGTGCTCGGTGCAGCGAGCAGTCAAGTGCCGTAATTGGTTCTCCAACCAAACTGTAATCAAGGTTTTATCATATTTGCCTGACAAAACACAGCGAATCAAGAAATGCAGCATTTGCAGGATGATTGGTTTGTGTCTTTAATGTTTCATTTTAATTCACTGCTTTTGATTTTGCTTGTCTTCTAAGGAAATGTGGACATGTTGGTCCATGAAAGCTATCAAGTCACAGATTAAAGTTACAGATTAAAGACCCAGTTTTTTTTATTTTAGAGTTTGGTTTCAAAAACTTGCCGCCACCTTCTCATCCAAAAGCTATTGAATATTTTCCAGTGTCTTTTCTGGTGGCAAATTCATTTATTTATGGAGGTCAGTTTCTGCTTCAGTGCCTGGAGACAAAACACTGTCAGCTGTTCTTATCTGCCGGCCAGATTACCTGTGAGTAAACAATGCTCCCACCTGTGGTCCTGCACCTGCAGGGTGTTGATGCTCGGTCGACACTGCTCCCTTGGCATTTACCACACATGGATCCCAAAAAAGTCTCCATAGCTTCTGAATGCTTGCTGCAATGACATATATACTAATGAAGGGTGCTGAGGCTGGTCTGCAGCCCAGTAACTCCTGTGTTTCCACCACTTACATTACTGACAACCATTCTCTGATTCATGCAGCTCAGAGATTTGAAACTTTCTGAGCGAAGCCAATGCACCACAGTGACACACGTCTGCAGAGGTTTTCACTGAAGTGACTTCATTTTAGAGTTTTAATAGTGTTGAAATGGCCGAGTTGTCCAGGAGTCCCTCCTGGTGGTGCGTTCATGTGCTGAAGTGAAAGACTGACAATAGAGCTCTGCAGTAATAAACTATGATGAAATAAAAGGGAACAACAAACATGTTAGGTCGCCATTAAAACCTTTAAACAGCTGAAGTACAAGAATGATTTTGTTGACTTCAGTGTGGAGAACAGCACATAAACACACCGATGATTTATTGGATGATCAGGGCTGCAATACCTGCATGTGAGTTAGTAAACAAAGAGTAGCTAGAAAAGAATTAAGTCTGACACTTTTCCAACAAAATATCAGACAGCAAATCTGACTGCTGACTGTTGTACAATTATGCAAAATACTACTACAGCTTAAATATGGCTGCATGCTTTGGAAATGACTGATGGAATATATAAGACGATGTTTGGCTTCAACACGACTGGTCCTTTAAGTCCACATCAGAGTTCAATCAGCAGCTTTTTCACCAGCTGAAATCAACTGAATCAAACAGGTAAGGTGTGGAAGGAGCCCTAAAACAAAGTGACATCACCATCCAGCACGTTCTCACTCCCAGCTCGTCTCACATGGATGCCTCGTCAGGACCCCTCGGTGTCACTTTTTAAGACCCTGAGTGAGAACGAGCTGTCTTTAGGTGCACCTGCACGGTGAAAAATGATGCTAAAGGGTGAACAACGCCCTGAAAACAGACGCCTGATCAAACGTCCATATGTGACAGGTCGAATCATCATCTACAGCCTCCGTTTATTACCTGCAGCTCTAATTTTTTTAAGTGGAAGGACTCAATCTGATGCCAAAAAGTGAACCCAGCACAGGAAGCTGAGGGGTCCTGATATTCCTGCTTGACCAGGCTCGGAAAATCACTAATTTATGACACGCAGCACACACGCATACACGCACACACACACACACACACACACACACACACACACACACACACACACACACACACACACACACACACACACACACAAGCTCATTACCAGCAATTTGGCTGATCGGATCAGCTGAGGTCACAAAAACAGCATATGACTTACCACCACTGTGAATCACTAAAACACCGCTGAACTTTTCCTGCCCTCATTCTCTTGTCCGGTTATTTCTCTGTTTCCTGTGAATAAGCGGTGATTTGTATAATGTTCAATTATTTCCAGCACCTACAGTAGTTTGTACCTAACCTATGAAAACTATTAATATTCCCATCACACTGTACTGTATGTGGTGCAACAGCCCACTTCGCTAAAATTATACCAAGATTTTGTATTTTGGTCAGATAGCTAAACTGCTTCTGGACCTGTTTGGTTGACTGTGTTGTCCTTACTCTGCGTATTATATCAGGCTAAACTCTTCTAAATGAATCATCCAGTTTTCTGGGGTCCTGAAGGTGAAGTTGTCTTGCTCTTGCGGTCACCATCATGTCAAACATACAGACACGTCAAAGCACATTCTCTGCTGTTGGCATTATGGGAAATGTAGGATATTACTACCTGGAATATAAAGAGGACAATTTACTTAATGGCGCTGCTGTAGAGAAGTTTGCAAGAATTACAACCCTTATTACATTTGTTTCGTGTCAAAATGAACACCAGAGGAAATGATTTCATGTTCTAAATTGCATCTTGCAGCAGGTTGCACGTTTGGGGAAACAGGACTGGGACACAAATTGTATTTGAGGTTAATATTCTCACCATTACACAAGAGACATTCAAAACACACACAAAAACAATTTATCACAGCGTCCAGCCTCATGTGCTAATTAGCACTTTGTTTATGGGCCAATGGGACGAGGCGAAGTCATTTTTCTGGTAGATTTTTATTCAACGCAGCAAAATGTCTCCTTTTCAACACATATTAAAAAAATAAACCTGCCTCTAACCGTACAAGAAAAGTCACATCTGCAGAAATATTTGCACACTTGTTGGTCGACGTTTGTGTTGGAAATTAAGCGATGAAAAAAGTTTAGCAGCTGTTTATTCAACAGCTTCACTTTTGTTCCAGTGACCTTCATCACAAAGGCTTCAAAAAGAGCTGATTTCTGCTATTTTTGGCTGAAATGTGGAGCAAGTCTTAGAACATGTATGCACTGATGTACAGTCATGTTACATGTATGCAGATGTTCAAGCAGCATCGTGTTTGTGTGTGAAGCCTCTGTGTTTGCAGCAGGACTGCAGGTCAGGGTGAGAGGAGGAAGTTATTATTCAAGGATACAGTCGCAGACTCCAAACTGCAGCATCACTCTCACACTCTGCACACCTGAGCCATGACATCACCTGTTTTGTCCCAAGGGTTTCATTGGACAGATGTCTCTGGACCTCCCTGATGGGAAAGGTAATGTGATTACAGTAACAGGTTGGATTACACGCATGTTTTCAGTGGTTCAGCTGCAGGTTCTGCCTCATCATTCCTCAAGATCAAACAGTCAAAACGCAGAGGAGGCACAGAGTAACACGCGCATGCAGCTGGTTACACGTGCTGTATACGTCCACAGCGCGCGCGCGCGCACACACACACACACACACACACACACACACACACACACACACACACACACACACACACACACACACACAGCAGTTCGCCTTCCCGATCCAAATGCGCATACAGGATAGGTTACTAGCGTGGAGATGGAGAAACGGGGGGTGGGGGTGGGGGGGGGTGAGCAAGCCTTCATCGATCTGTCCGAGAGAGAGAGAGAGAGAGAGAGAGAGAGAGAGAGAGAGAGAATGGAAGAAAGCAGATTGCTTGGCTGCATTTTCATCCCAGCAGACCCCTCCCC
>JBBMOE010000025.1:1529254-1547826 GCA_037975065.1 Chaetodon trifasciatus
GAGAGAGAGAGAGAGAGAGAGAGAGAGAGAGAGAGAGAGAGTGGTGTTACTATCGTGATAGTTTTCTGCACAGTTTTGGCATTAACACACCTCCAAACTGATCTGCTGAAAACAGATTCAGGACCAGATTTCTGAGCGCTCACAGATCAGTGCAGTGAAGTCTGGCTTTTTCGGACAGGTTTGGAGATTTGGGAACATCAGTGAAGAATAGTTTCTTTGATTTGCATGTCTGGGCAGGACACGAACTGATGTCACAGTTTACATATTTGATGATGTGATGCAGAAGTTTGAATCCAACAGAATGACCATCCACATCCAGGAAAAACTCAGTGGACTTTTGCTGTCAGGTGAACTTTGCATGCGAGGGATATCAATGAGGAGCTTTGAAGGTGCTGAGGATGGACTTAATGGTGCATCTGTAATGAAACCTGCCTGACCTGCTCTCCAGATTATGAATGTGTCCCTGAATTAGTGCTATAATCTCCTTAAAAAATCTCCTAAAATCTCTCTTTCTTCCATTGATCTGCAGTATCTTTTAGATTTATCAAAAGCAACTTCTAAACAATATTAGCATGTGATACCAAAGAAATGCAGCAGGTCTGTCCCCACTGCAGCAACTTTGTCTCACAGTATTCATTTCTTAAACTTATGTTGAATGTAGATGAATTTTTAACCAAAAAGCCGTTCAGAAGCTTTTGACCGTGTCAGATGAGTCAAGTCATGCAGAATGATCTCTTCATGCTTATTAAAGGTGCAAGCATATTTGTAAATAGCACTGTGACATCATAATCAGTAATGACTTGTAACTAATACCACGTAAAAAAGGCCATAAACAGTTAGCTGGTCACATAGAGAAAGTATTATCTGTTGACAAAAGTCAACAACAGCCCAGCAGTCAAATGATCAGCTCAGAGAGGGCAAAGTTAGAGCTTAGAACCAGGATGTGGTCATACTCAATAAACTGTTTCCACCAGGCTTATGATTAAAAACAGTGAACACACATTGACCTTATTGTCACTTAGAGGGAAACCAGATCAGATTAGAGTTTGTCGTCAGGACTCATGAGACAGACCTGAAATCTGCAGCTAGAGAGAACAGATTGGAAACGGAGATCTGTGGCGTTAAAGAAGTCAGTGAAGCCATCGTATCCTCGTTAAAATGCACCTCTAGAGTCTATAAAAAGCACGGTGCACTACTGTATAGCTCTGAGATGTATGTGTGACTGCAGGCTGACATGAGTCTCTACTGAAGACCTTTGAAGGGAAATAACCTGCTGCTTAATTTCAGAGCAGAAAGTTTGCTGATGTCGCTGAATAATTGTCCTCTCATCGTCTTCCTCATCAGTGTTTCCCTTTTCGTTCACTACTTATTTTTCTAGTCTGATCTCAGATGCTAGTGATGATGGTGATGATGCAACAGCAGGTTGTTGCCTTGCAGCTCAATGATTTCTTGTTGTAGGTTGTCAGAAACATCAGCTGCTTCCGGTTCGCTCACCATGAAACGCTGCCTCTGTCAGAGCGTGGTCTGTGAAAGCTGCTTGTTTGGCATCCAAACTCCACCGAAGGGCGTTGACTTCATCCAAGCACATTTGTCCTGCAGCTCATCCAGTTTAGCATGTTTGTAGCTGTAATGACTCTTCAGATTAGCGATTTGTCGTCTATTTCTCTTGGAGGAAGAAGAAGAAGAAGAAGAAGAATCGGAGGGACATTCCCCTTTATTAGTCACACAACTACATACATGCAATCACACGCCATGTAGTTGGTGAAATTTGTCCTCCGCCTTTAACCCATCCTGGTCGTCCTTCCTCCGCGGCAGACCAGGAGCGGTGGGCTGCCATCCGACCCAGTTCCTGTTGGTCACCGTTGGTCAGGTGGTGATCTTCTTGTATGTTTTTTATTGGAGGTATTTTAAGGAGGAAACCCCAGGTGAACACGGGGAGAACATGCAAACTCCACACGGAAAGGCCCCTTTTTCCTCGAGCAGCAGGCACCGAAGGCATGGTGGAGGACACGCCCCCGGCGCCCACAGTGAGAATCTGGACCTTCTAGCTGTGAGGCGACAGCGTTACCACCGTGCCACCGTACCACCAATGTGGAAAATGTGACACCTATTTATGTTTTACTGACAGGCGCCATGATGCACCAATGTGATATCACCGCAATGCATGTGTTGCATTCAGGGACCAGTTGTATTTTCTTGATCATTGTTTTTTTGTATTTCTGAATTGCCTCGCAGGCCGGATCAAATGTTCTCGGCCGTGTGCATCGCACAGGCCGGAGGTTCCCCACCTCTGCTTGATGGTATACTGTGATTTTCAACACTGACGAGCGAGTGGTGCTCAGTTTGCATGCAGTGTGGCGAGATGCTAACATGTTAATTGCTGTTTCCCACAGTAGAAACAGAGGCAGGGGAGTACGTTATCGGTGGAGCCCGGTGCTGATGACATAACAGAAACCGGGATTGTGCCTTTTTATGTAACTGTAACCATTCGGAGAGCTGTGAACAAGCTGAAGGGTTGAAAATAAGCAGACTACATCTTCCTCCACAGTTTACCTGAACTGTATGCAATTATTAATAACTGTTTGTAGTATGTGTTTCCTTTGCGGAGATGCTATCTGAACCTGCAGGTATTAAGCACAAAGGATTGTTCTGCAACACCTCGATCTCTTTGTGTATGTTCAGTTGGTGATGTTTAACTCTTGCGTGTCCTCTTGTAACAAGTGTTCCACCCTGACCGTCCCTCTCTGGGGATTTTCTCAAGATACTTGCTGTTGTTTTTCTTTCCATTCGTTACTGTGGAAATTCTTCCTCATTGAGTCTCACTAAGGTTTTGTGAGGTTTTTTAACCACGCATGAAAAACACAACCCCCTCATTCATTTGAATGAGGCCAGTATGACGGCGCAGACCAGAACAATGCTGGTACTGTTGTGGCCAATCAAATACATCGGGCCTTCACTTTTTATTCCTAATTCAGATTTTTGTTCAAATGTTTGAAAAAAAAATCCACCTGTAATGGGATGTTCGATGTCTGCAGGTGCAGGCTGGTGTTTGAAGTCGTTTGCCGTAGCGGTCCAGCAACATCAGCTTGATTTATTGTCCCATCTATCAACCAGTAAACTCATCAGTAAACTCAGCAAATTAATAAAATAACAGAGGATACTAGCAAGCAAAGACCTGCTGATTAGATAATCATGACACATAAGCGCATCACGTGGAGAAGTATTTAGATGGATTATGGGTAAGTTCAAACTTCAAGCTCACATTCGTGGTCGGCTGCTTCGTAACATGAACATGTCTTGTTTACCTCCCATGACTATTTTCCAGGGTTGGAAAATCCTGTCTGATAATGGGCCAAACCTCAGCGATTTGGTGCCTTCAAAATCATGCATCAGTTACTCAAAGTGGATGCCCTGGATCGTATCTGATGTCTCAGCCGTACCTGAAAGAACACGCCTCCACCAGCAATGAAATACCACAGTGAATCACCGCTGCTTGATTAATCATGAAATCTTGTTGCATCCATGTAGTCACATTACTGGAATGACCCACATTTCTTTCTGACTTTTCAGGAAATCTGCTTAAACTTCACAACATTTGTGTGGACACATAATTAGCGATATGACTTCAGGGGAAACAGCATTTGAAGTGTACAAAACAGTTGCTGTAGCTTTGCTTTCCTACATGCATCACGTGCCACTTCATGCAGTGACTATTAAAAATATCAGTCTCATTAGTGCCTCGCCGTCCTCTCACACGTAGTAGAAGTGGTTCAGCGGCCCACCCAGAGGGGCACTGCAGCCTTACATGGACACACGCTTCAGGCTCTAAGTTTAACTGCTTATTCATCAAAGCTTAGGCAGCCAAAGTACACACACACACACACACACACACACACACGCTGCTGCTGCAGCAGAGCTCAAACCTGGAAAACTAAACCATATCTAGATGCGGATGGTGGGTGTGGAAAGGGACGGAGGAAAGGAAAAAGATGTCACCAGAGAGAAAGAGTGAGAGATATTAGAGCATGTGCAATGTAACGCATGTGTTTTGAGCCTGGGGAAATTCAGCAGTACAGCAGAGTTACTTCGATGCTTTGATTTGATGAATATTCATTTTCAGGCAGAGAGGGAGGAAGGGTGGGGGGGGCTGGTTCATGGCAGCTTTCGACGTGTTGCTGCTGCAGCTCACATGAAGGGGTGTTGTAGACAAAGAGAGTATTGCCTTTGCAGCTGAAGCTTGATATAGCACACGTCTACTTCAGCGCTGTGAACCTCCACTGTTGTCCATAAACTGCTAAAAATGCATAAATAAGCTTGTTCCGTGATTATGAAGACCATGGGCACTGCAGCCTGTCTCACCTAAGCCAGCCTCCATCCGTCCACCCTGGTGTTCACTGCAGTTTCACATCATCTCCAAAAAGCGGAGATGCGCTTGAGCAGTTTGGTGTGGTGTTGGTGTTGGAGTGTGGAGGACACCATGAAGAACGGCAGTCTTCTGCGCCGAGACTTCGCAGTGTGATTGTTCGGAAGGCTCCATTTCTGATTCCTCCACGTTGGAAAGCCGCGTCGCCAGCGTGCGCAGCAGTGACGCCTACATCGCTGCCGCAGCAGCCCGTGCAGATATGTTGGCGATGTCTGGACACACAAATCCAATCTGATCCCAAGCAAAAGACGGTGTGGACAGTCTGTCCTGAAGATTTGATTTGAGAGACAAATCTGATTTGCCTGCACTCTGAATGCAGGCTTAGATTTGTTCAGCAATTCAAATAGACGTGGTGTTGAGCTCATTGATGGATGCCTCCTGTCAGAGAAAGAGTCAGCCAATCAGAGTTCAGGAGGTGGGAAGCTCTGACTAAATATTAAATCTCCCTCACTTTTATCAGACAAAAGCAGTGGAAATGATACGACCATGCATCTCGGTTTTAGCAAACTGTCCCTGTTGCTGGTTTACATCACAGACATCACTGGCGCCAGATTGAATCAGCTGTAGCTAGTAGACGTTAATTCCATGACTGTGAGGATTAAAAGTCTGACTATTCTCTAATTAATATGCCACATGGCCACAGGGTGCAAGTGGTGACTGCTCCCCAGAGACATGATCAGCTGATCACCCCAGACAATTAAGCTTCTTGTCAGATCAATATTTTCATCTGATCAGCTTCGTAGTTCTCAGTCAGAGTTTGGAGTGAGGAGCTGGTGAAGTGCAGGAGGCTGCAGGTGTTCAGTGAATATGAAGGATGTAGTTACAGGCCGAACAAAAGGTGATGAGACGTCTTGGAGTCGTAGGTTCTTTTGGCCGATAGTTACTTGCAGGTACTGTTGCTCGTCAACGAAAATTATGACAAATATCGTCATCAATGAACCTTCATCACGTGACGAAAACGAGACAAGACGCAACGTGAATGCTGGTCATGTGACGATAACTATAATTAAATATATAACGCAATATTGTTGACGAATAAAAAGGAGACTGAATGTGGTTTACAAAATAAAAGCTCTGCTAAAATTTCTTCATTTTCGTTGACTAAAACGAGACGAGATGAAATGTTCTAACGTTATTTGGTCTCGTTTAGTCGTGTTGTTCTTATTATTTCGCAGTATTTCTGTTTCCTGTGTCTCTTCAGTGGCTGCATCAGGTCGCACTGTGCAGTCGCAGTGACATCGCTTCCTCAATCCCCACTCGCGGCGTTATTTAGAAGATGCAGCTGCGGTCGGTTAGCGTTAGCGACAGACAGCTGACACAGAGAACGATGGCCGGCCAGCCGGCTCTGCTTGGTAAAATAAATATGTTGAGAATTCAAATCAGAGCGTCTTCGTGTCTGAATGGATGTATTCTGAGTCTATAAGGTAACAATAATATAATAATAAGACAACCTTGTTTGAACTGTGAAATGGGTAAAAGAAAATTTTGATTTCGTCTATACTACGAGGTACTTTTACTATACTGACTGGATTAAATAGAATTTCATCACTAAAAAGAGACTACAATACAAATTTCGTCGACTAAAACTAGACTGAAACAGTCAGGGATAATTCTGACTAAAATAAGAATAAAATGCTCAGACTTTTAGTCGACTGAAACTTGACTAAAAAGAGTATGAACGTGACTAAAACTAATAAAAACTAAAATGACAGCTTGACACAAAGACTAGACTGAGACTAAAATTAAAACAGGCCGCCAAAAACAACACTGCTAACAGTTGTTGAAAGATTCGTTAAGGGATTCAAAAGGATTCAGATTCCATCAGTGGATCCGATACTGGATTCAATAAAAAGTGCTGCTGAACCTTTAAAGAAATAAATAAAGTGAAACAATGACACTGAACAGTTTGTGTTAATACACAATAGAAATAAAAGGAAACTGTATTTACGACCTGTGTTTTCTATTTGAATCTGCATGAGGGTCCAGTGGACAGACGGCTGGACAGGAGACGCATTGAGACGGACAGACACACTGTTGGTTTTGGTTGTCCCATCCTTTGCATGAGCTGTGCTAATTGGCGGTTGAAAATGTTTGTTTTGTGTTGTGCTTTAGAATGACATGTATAAGATCACTGTTTCTCTTATTCTCACTGCATTAACTCACATTAATATTCATGAAATTCTCTCTCTGCCTCGAAGTTCCCATCGTCTCTCTCTCACACATCTTGGCGTTAATATATTCCTCACGTGGCGGCGCATTAATAGTAAATTTGATGCTGTCAGTTCCTCCTTTTTTTTGCGACTGCTCTCTTCCTTTCAGTGTCCTTCATCCCTCCACTTCTCTCCTTCCTCCTCATCCGCTCAGCTTTGCCACTTTTTCTCTCCTCATTCCCCCTTTTCCTTTACTCCTCAAGCCTCTTCCTTCCTTCCTTCCTCAATCTCTTTGTCTCTCGATCCTCTTTTGCGCGCTCCATCATATATTTCCTCCTTTCTTCCTCTTTATTTCTTCACCTCACCCACTCCTCTTGCCTTTATTCTCCCTACCCCCTCCTGTCCGTGTCTCTCCATCTACTTTATGTATCCATCCTACCACTGCTTCAAGCAACCTTTGTTTACATTCAGCAAAGCAGGCCGTGAAGTCCTGGTTCTGGCTTGCGGGGGTTGGACTGAGCGTGCAAAGGCGACTTTCACACTGAAAATCAGAGATGTTGGTTTCTCTAAACCATGGCGATGATCTCTTTATAACTGCAAACACAAAAAACCTTAGTTCTGAGAAACAATGCCGACGGTGTGCGGTGTAAGTCAAGATTATTACCATGACAACTAATACGTGAAATTCAGATCAACCCACACAGCTTGATGTTAAATTGTTTGCGGAGCTGACATCTTTCTGCACACTGTCAGTCCCTCACGTGGTGGCTTGTACGGCGGCTGCATCTTACTGCTTTACTGAAACACCTCGGATGTATGTTGCACAGCTGTAGAGCAGAAACTCATGTTCTGCGAGGTAGAACTGCTGTTTTCGTTAAATGTTTGGTGACTTCCATTTTCAGTTGCTAACAGTTAATTTTATGTTCATTTTTAATTCAAACTGTTCTTTCGGATCGAATACTTTAACAGTCACTTAACACCAGGCTGAAACGCAGCGTGTCACTGCCCTCTGTGGCTGAAAACCACAGCCAGCATCACGGAGGGGTGTGGTCAGAAGTGGGCTCTGTTGCACCTGAAACCACGCCCAGTAGTGATGTCACAGAGAACACCTTTACATCGCTGCAGTAAAGTGAAATTTTTACCACTTGAGGTCGGCACGAACAAGATTTTCAGGGGATGTTAAGCTGCTCTCAGCATGTTCAAATGTTGGTTCAGATGGAGACTGAAGTGGCGGCCACAGTCTGTTTGGCCTCAGTAGCTTTAGCATGGTTTTACATCACAGTAGCATCCGGATCTAAACACACTTCTTCCCTCTTCCAGGTGGGTGTAAGACTGCCTCCCATCGCTCTCGGTCAGAGATGGAGTTCCCGGACGACTTCCTGTTGGCCGAGCTCAGTCACCTGCAGCTCTACAACGACTCGCTCTTCCAGAACAACTTCAGCAGTGCCTACAACGACACGGACGCCTTACTGCCAACGGGGGTGAAGGTCACCATCGTGGTCGTCTACATGATCGTGTGCGTCATCGGCCTGGTGGGAAACTTCCTGGTCATGTATGTCATCATAAGGTAAGAGCCGCATGAGCTTCTGCAGGTGCAAAGTACAACGATTTTCTAGGACTAAGACTGAAACAGACTGGCACAACAGAACCAAGAGCATACTGTAAACAGGTTACAATGATCGAACTTTGCTGCAATATATTTTCATTTGGTTTGAGACTTTTAGGACCCAAACTTCCGCAGAGGATATTTTTGCTGAAAGCTTTGATTTCACTTTTGTTCAGAAGGATTTATATGAGATTTATCTGAGAGTCTCAACACATAAATAGTTGAGAAACCTCGACAGCCCAGACTTCCAGTCAGCCATTCCTCTAAATCAAAGGATCTGTAGTCAGGAATGATGATATGTCCACAGTTGCTATAGCAATCCACACTGAAAGGATGAAAGAGGCGCTTTAATAATGCATCTATAAATAACCCAGGCCAAACATGCAAAGAGGCTCAAACTTTTCATGTGTTTTAGATGTTGAAGACAGTCCGTCTGTCAGATGTTCAGTCACCGCAGCCTGTCCACGCTGGTGCTGAAGGATTAGTCCGTGGATCAAGCCTGAAAGAAAGCCATGCAGTGCCAGGCTTGATTGTAATTTTTCTAAGTATTTTCTCATCCTAAACTGGATACCTCTGTATTCTGGAAATCTCTGATGGCACTTGACATTTGTAGACCGGACTGACCAAACTGATTCAGACTAAACATTAGATCAGCTAATCAGAAATGATCATTATCAGCCGTCGCAGCGTGAAGGGCGTCAGGTGGCTTCTTCAGATTGTGTACACATTTTTGCAGAAAGCCTGGCATGCATCTGTGTCATGTGTACCTCTGTCTTTTTGCTGCCTTTTCTGTGTGTGTGTGTGTGTGTGTGTGTGTGTGTGTGTGTGTGTGTGTGTGTGTGTGTGTGTGTGTGTGTGGGTGTGTGCACACACGCACACCGTATTCCCTGTGGATTTGATTGAAACAAGCGTAGGTGAACACATGCTGTTGTGTGAGCTAGTGTGTGTGTGCAGTCATGGCTGGCCCTGTGGGCAGCTGCTGTCTGCTCATGTATATCATGTTGAACCAGGAGACTGTGCGTGTGTGTGTGTGCGTGTGTGTGTGTGATTTTGCTGTTGTTGGGATGCTAAGCTGTACTTTTGCTCAGTAGCAAAGCTCTGCTTGTGACAGACGTCATATCAAACAGGCTGTGAAACACAGCTCTGTCCTCGCTGTGTTCAAACTGGAAATGTTGTCAAGTGTCTCCATAAACTGTCCATCAGTGCATGAAGAAACCTGTGGGTTGTGCTAACTTGCAAACCAGTTAAACTGGTTCCTGCCTGCAAGTTTCCACTAATCGCTACAGCTGCATGATATGCCAGGCTGAAATAAAGAGGAATTTTCTTTTAATGCTGCACTGGGACCTGAAATGAAGAGAAAATAATAATATGTTGGGTGATGCTGTGTTTCCATGTTGCCTCCATCATTAATAATTCATTCCATGTTACACCTGTTCTCTTCTCGCTCGACATCTACATGCAGTTCTGCTGATAGCCATATTAGTCACACACACACACACACACACAGACACACACACACTGAATCAGTCCATCTGTCTCCGTGCCTTTGGCATTTGCACCCACATATACTCAGACACAAAACATGCACACACATACACACAGGTGTTGAATCACAGCTGTAGTCAACAAGCTCAACAGTGTCATCCCAGCCGTTGCCCTCAGTAAAGATGGCCGCCCCCGACAACCTGCCCTCATCGACGGTGTCAGGAGGCAGCAGCCTCCGTCCTCTAACTGTGTCAGGTTGGATGAAAGGGCTGATCACACAAGATGGCCAACCGCAATGTTTGCCATCATCACATGAGGCAGCGCAGCGTGCAGGCGTTTGCCCTCACTAGTCTCTAATCCAGAGATTCAGTGCTGAATTTCTGTGATCAGATTGGATACTCTTACTCACACAGCTCCACCTCCATGGCTGCCTGCGTGACATCGCACCAAACCCTTGATCCTGTCTTCAGTTTCTGCGCACATCAAGTCTGTGCTCCACTGTGTGTTTCTGCTGCGTCTATTTCTTCTCTACGGCCAATCAGACATGTTTTCTGTCTGTAGGTAAACATCGTAACAGGTGTGATTTGGATTTTTTGTATCATTTGTTGTCCTATGAAGCATCTGCGTCTGGAAACAGGACTGTCACTGATGCTCAGCGCAGTCGTCTGGGAGCTGCATGCCGTGTGTGAACCTGCTTATTTACCAGCGACTTAAGAGTAAGCTGCAATGAATGTGCAGCTGATATGTTCCTCACTTTATCAAGTCTTGTAGGGGAGAGATTATTTATATGTATCTAAATATTTTCTACTGATTCACATTCAGAAAACTTTGATCCCCGCAAGGAAGTTGCTTTGTTGCAGTAGAAAAATGCTCAAAGAGTGAAGATGAACAGTAGAGTAAAAATCGAGGAGTTGTGTAATTGAATGGCCACCAGAAGGAAGGAGGGACCTCCTGTGGTGTTCTGTGGAGCACTTGGTCCCTCTGAGTCTCTGGCTGACCAGAATGCAGAGGGTGGGAGACACTGTCCATGATGGAGAGGAGACTTGACAACAGCCTCCTTTCTGTGGCTGAATGCAGAGTCCAGCTCCACCCCCAGGACAGAGCCGGCCTTCTGAATCAGTTTATTGACTCGGCTGGTGTCAGCCACCCACAGGCTCCTGCCCCAGCAGACCACAGCATAGAAAATGGCCACCACAGACTGAAGGACCGGAGTCTCTGCACGAAAAAGAACCTGTCCACAAAACCGTCCACCACTGCCTGGTACTCTAACACATCCTCCGCCCTGATGCATCCAGCAACTGCAGAGTCGTCAGACTTCTGTAGGTGGCCGGTCTCTGTGGCATACCTGAAGTCAGCGGTGTGCAGGGTGAAGAGAAAAGGGGACAGGACAGTCCTCTGTTGACACTGTGTCTTAACCATTCATACCTCAGAACTGGAACTGCTGCATTCACCACCTTACTCGCTGCCTGTGTGAAATTGAGATACAAATTCCTCATTTCCTTCAGCTCTCCTCATGACTTAGTGGAAGAGTGATTCAAAGAATAAACCAAGCAGAAGAGTTGATATAATATTGAAACAGAGCACAGTATCAAGTGATGAATCCAAATCACATACAGTCTGAGATGGATCTGTACATTTCATATACGTCGCTCCACAGATGGATTACAGAGGCACCTTGAAAGCCTTAGAAAATGATATCAGACTCAGTGCAGGTCAGAGCATCAACGCAGTGCTTTGAATTTAAAAAAGGCCAATTACTTAAAGAACTGGGCCCAACGTGACTCTGCTGGGCTCGGCATTAAGGTGATTGTGGGTAATTACCTGGGATGGACTCCTATCTAATCCAGGAGGGGTGTAGCAGGTTCAGGAGCTCAAGTCCAATAACAGTGGGATGTCTGACCAGCTGACTTATTCATGTGGAGACAGAAAATAAGAAAAAATACGAGAAATGTAAGTGAGGTGTGTTTTCTCTGCGCACCAGATGTGACATTAGGATTCAATTTTTAAGAAATACTCTGAGTCAGTCTTTTGAAACAGATGGGAAGAGGTGACATTTAACCCACACACACACACAAACACACACACACACACATTTCGCTGCTGTGTTCACATAACGGCTTCTTTGAAAATAAAAGGCAAAACTGCAAAACTCCATCAGTTACTGTCTACTGCCCAGAGACCATTGAAAAGCACAGCTGAGGCGTCTCTGACATCACTCACAGGCGCCTGGAGGGAAGCTTGTAGTTTTAATACTGTTTGCTGCTGCCGTATTTGTCAGTTACTGAAGCTGCACAGTCTTGGTTTGTCCAGCAGGATGAAGCTGAGCAGGCCAATCAAAGGGCGGCTAATGCAGCTAACTGACTGAGAGACTCATCAGTCAAGCAAATGCATCCCAAAATACAGCCGTCTTAAGCATTCATTTCTTCTTAATGGAGCAGCCATTTTAACACTTTAACCCCTCTTTGTGGATTTTCATGCATTAAAGTCACTAAAGGAGAACTACTGCATAAAAAACAAAGAATTTTGTGGCTCCAGAGGGAGCAAAGTCTGATAAATTGCCCCCAGGGGATGTCATTTGATGCAGTGTGAGCTGGGGCTTTTAATAATGCATCAATCAGGGGTGTGTGGAATTAGACAGAAGTGAGCTTACCAGGCCTCTGCAGCCCACTCCTCATTTCTGCTTGAAGCTATGGGCTCAAGGTTAATTCATCAAAATAGTCTAATAAGACTTTAGCAGAAGTTAAAATTCTTCTCGTCCAGACTGAAACAATGTGGATAAAACAGAGTAATAATCTGGAGAGTCAAACTTTTCTTTACTATCATGAGTCTGATGAACATTTTCACGCAGCTGATGTTCTCATTTGACTTCCAGATCATTTAATTTCTGCATGCGAGATGATGCTTTAGCTCTGAAAGCTCTGTTAGCTCAGTTAATGAGGAGCTTCGGAAATCCAGTTTCAGTTGCAGAAAGTTCACCTCACAGACTTCGCTCTATCCTTTACACTGAGCTGCTTCTGCAATTCTTCACATTCACAGCTACGAAAACTTAGTCACTCTTTAAGCCAGATGGAAAAATGTGACATTCAACCAACAAACACACGCTGTTATTATGATTTACTGTAAAATGTAGCTGTGGTGGTGTAGCTACATCGGATGGAGGAGTGAAGGAAGACAAAGTCAGGCTTGTGCTGCTGTCGTGTCAGGTGTGATGTGGGGAGGCAGGGACAGTGGGAGGCCGGCATTGTGAGATAGCAGCAGAAAGACACAAAGAAAGACTGACAAAGAGGAACTGTTGGATCTGTCCAGTGGGTGGTTCACTTGGTAATTAAGCTCCAGACGGAGATGGGTTGAAATGTCTACAAGGATTATGTCTCCTCCCTGGTGGACAATTCGAAGGTGAGCTGGAGGAAAGACACACCAACACAATGCACATGAAGTGCTGGTGGCTGCAGACAGCAGATACAGATACGGCAGCAAACCTTTACATCACCACCAGGATGAAGATATCCACTTGATTTGTCTGATTGGAACCTTGTATTAGCACCAGCTGAACTTTTAAATGCCTCCTCTGGATTTTACGAGCCTACGCCACCAGCCAGCACACACCTCTGTGCACCTCCCAGCGCTGGTCTTGGGGTGTATTTGTCAGCAAATGCTGCTGAATGATCAAAGAAATATTACAGGAATATTATAGGAATACTACAGGCACAGTGTGTCTATATGATCCTCTCGCTGTTCTGTGACTACACGTTGCTACGCTGCTCTAAAGAGTATATAGGCAACACAGATTTATCAATATGCGGCACAGTTAGACTGCTGATATTTCAAAGCCATGGTCGAGGTCATAGATCCTGACAGACCTCAATCAGATCAAGGATCAATGAGTCAATCAGACCAGACTAACATACACAACCAAACAAGCCCTCTGGCCCTACACTCTCTCTGTTACTAGAGGATGGAGATCACAGGTTAACAAGGGGGGATGCGTTCAGGTCATTTTGTGAACAAGGGGGATAGCATCCCTCATCAATTCACCTACTGGACTGGAGGACTTGAAAAAAGACAAATCTACCCATTAAACATTTATTGCTGTTGTGTGAAGGGATTCCCGCTCATGCATGCATCTTCATCTGCAGCTGATTTGCAGTTTCACTCCATTTGTCTCTTCACTTTCCATCCGTGGAAGCAGAATATATCCTGATGCCCTCTGATAATTCCAGAGGATCCTGTTTACTGTAAGATGAGCTGAACGTTGTCCTCTGGCAGCAGCAACTTTTTGATTTGAGGAAACCAGGTCACTCAAAAAGCAGTGCATCGCATGCAAACTGTATGCTTGCTCGCACATTCTAAACACAGTAAACAATGAACAAATACATATATACATGCAGCTGATGTGTAGATATAGTAGACATCATCATATATACATGCACACAGTATGTTTGCACGTGCCTCTGATACAAAACTCTTCAAAGTTGAGTTGACTTTTGAGGGAAGGAGAAGAAAAAGTACTGTTTCATTGTTGATGGAGCAGCCATAAATCATCATTTAAATGCCAGAGATGACGACAGATGGAAAGCTAAGCGGCAGGCAGCGGCTGTCCAATCCACCTCTTCCTTGTAAACAAAAGCGATAAAAGGAAGCGAGGAGAAGCCATCCAGCAGCGTTAATTGAGGTTGCGTGTCTCCCGGGAAACTCTTCTCTCAGCTTCTTTTGGCTTTTTGTTTTGCCAGACATATTTTAGCACTTTTTTTCCTGACAGCGCTGCGAGCGTAGCGTGTTTTCAGCTCTCATGTGCTGTCAGAGAACAGCAGAGACAAACAGCTTTAACTTTTGGCAGCAGGGCACCGCAGTGCAGATGTGTTGTCGGCTCATAGACAACAAGAGCCACGAGTAGGGATTTCTACGAGCATCTGTTTGCTGCTGCGTCCTGAATTCAGCCCGGAGACAGAGGACGGCAGGCTGAAGCTGTGTTCACGTGGAGAAGGGGTGGTTATATGAGGAGAAAGTGCTGCCTGCAGAGATTTTGGTCAAGGAAAAGGTTTCTGTTTCCATAACAACGGACCGTTCCACATTGTACATTGTCGGACACAATCGGCCCTTTGCATTCGTTAGAGACGTCAAAATGCCATCAATCTTTGGGGAAACATCAGGCCTGGAAAAAAGAAAAAAAACACAGGCATGGTCAGATCTAAGGTGTCGCGTCAAGAGGCCAACAGCAGGCTCAGGAACAATCAGGTGAGTCTTCCACCTCTCAGGTGAAGCTGTAGAGATGACACAGTCCCTGCTGAACCAGCAGTGCAAGAGATGTTAGCGAACATCTGGTGAAAGTCAAGAGAACAAGCAGCTGTACGTACAAACTAAAGTAAGTCAACTGCAGCTCTCATGCAGTGGTGTTGTTCGGGTCTCTTGGGGCTCCAAGCAAGAAATCTCTGCACCGCCCACCCCACCCGTGCATGCCGCAAAAATTTGTTTTTTGCACACATAAATGCACAATTTCTGGGACACTTCAGATGAATACTGAAAAAATAGATTAGTGGTTCTCAAAGTGAGGTCCAGGGACCTACAGAGGTCCCTGAAAGTCCAGGCCTGTCAGTAATCGTTGTAAATAAGTTGGCTTGCCTCTCCTCAAGCCCCACCCCTGCTCTCACAGAAACATCCAATTGCAGAGCTTGAAATTCTGCGCTAACGGAGAGCTGAAGCCGATCGGTAGAGCTGAAACGATCAGCCCATTAATCAATCAGCAGGACAATCTGCAGCTACCTTCAGTAGTTCGTGAGGTCACTTTGTGCTTCTGCGTTGGATGAAGTCAGCATCTTCAGCGTGCTGTGAAAATGCTCGGCATGTTTTACAGCTCTGACCTTCTGGCTCGCTTCTTCTCCAACGGCTGCAGGGGACCATGATTTCTGAGCAAAAACACAGAAATAATGCAAACATGCAGCCACAACATGAGCCTATAGTACTGCTTAATTAACTTCAAGACTCCGAATATTTCATATTCCATATTTACCATCTAACAATTTAAATCCTAAAGATCAATGGAGGAGATAAAGTCTGCTGCAAGTTGCAAAATAATAATGTGGGAGTCGGATATTTTGACCATAGTTTATTTGCCATAACATTAATCTTACCAGTTTCCATCGATATCGGCATCATAGACACATAATAAGAATTCTAGCTTTGGCATTTGCTCTAATTTAATTTAATTATGCAAACCTAGTTTCCACTTTGACTGACGTTGAGAGTCTGTGATGGTCAGCGTCTTGAACATGTCCCTGTTTGAGCTTCTTTAATCTGCTGGTGTTTAAATATGAGTTTGCCTCTGAAGCACAGCTCTGGAGGAGTGTTTTGACATATATCTTGTGCTTTTACAATTAAAAATGACATGTACAGTGTTTAACTACGACAGCGCGATGAACGGCTGATTTTTGTGTAAAAAATGACACGTTAAAGTGCTTTAAGCATTTTTTGAGAGCTTTAATTAAGTGGGTGTGAAGACAAAATACAAAATCATAGAGACTGGATGTCATGTTTAACGTCTTTTTCAAGTCTGCCAACGCTGCTGCTTGTAATGAATAACAACATAGAAAAAGTGAAGATACACTAAGACAATAAAACAATCCAGAGCAGAGGTGATGGAGCTCAGCTGTGCGAGACGAATTTCCGGCTGCTTCTTGACTGAACTGACTGAGCAAGGATTTTTAAATTGGAGGAGGAGGAAGAGTGAAGAGGGGATTAGAAAGAATCCACAGAGGAAGAAGGGCACCAGGCTCAGAGGAGGGATGTCCAGCGAGTCTTTGCTGTCCCTGGAGAACGCTGCGTAACGCACCTGAGCAGCTCCGGGCCGCACGCTGTTCGTCACAGTAATCTTGAAACCCCAGATGGAAAAATGTGCAAGGAAGTGGAATTAGCTAGAAAGGAAGTGTTTCTTCTGTCTTAAGGAAACGGAGAGGAAAGATGGGGACGCGTCGTACAGCTTTAGTGTTCTCATGATCAATATTCTCACAGTGAATTCAGGTTGATCCTTGTTGATCTCTGTGTGAAGCTGTTTGGATTGTGTGTTCACATGAATGTATTTCCTGTTTGCTGTGGAGGAAACAATATGAAGATCATTGCATAAGATCCCTAAAATACTGAGCTGAGTTTAATGGCAGTGTTGTGGGTCAGTTTATGACCGCCTGCTGTGGAGCAACAGGTACCGCAGAGTGTAATTAGGTTGTGTCTGGGCTCTGAGCTGCACCGGGCGCTCAGTTATCTGATTCTCTGATGGTAAACAGCCTGCAGGTCTGTGAGCTGATGGACAGCTTGTACGGTTTATTTAGTACAAGGAGAAATCCACTGTGAGAAGAAAACCCAGTCACATCGCTGACATAATAACCTGCTCTGATACGAATTAAGAGGGACTTTAATGAGGCTGTATTGTCTGAACCCTCCAGAACCCTCGACATGAACATCGCCGCTTTTCTTGCGGGATGTGCAGAACCCAAAAGCAGAACTTGGTGCGGAAGACAGTTTATTGTAAAAATGTGCAGTCAATATGAAACATGCAGTCTGGACGAGCTGAGCCGGGCTGGCAGGGAGGACTGGCAGACAGCGGTAGACCAGTGAGGCGAGCCAGAGAGAGTTGGCTGATATAGAGCAGGAGATCCAGGTGGTGTATGGCTCTGGGTTTTCTAGGATGGAGAGACAAAGCACAGGACTGAAAGCACCGAGCAAAATCACAAACTAGTTTTAAAGGGAAGCCGAGACGAAACACCGCTGAGCATACCTGACTGAAGAGCTGAGGGTTTAAACACTGAGCAGGTGATTAGTGATGAGCCTCAGGTGTGCAGGTGGGCTGGTCGGAGGAGGGGCAGGTGACTAAGCCCAGGTCGGCTCTGACAAAGACAAAGACACGCAGGGAAGGGACACAGAGGAAACACAGGGAGACAGACAGCTGCAGATAGCAAGTGAGGTGGACACAAATATGAGAGACAGTCCCCCGTCATTGGACCGGTGGAAAAGTAATCAGACGTGTTGCTATTTCTGAATAAACACCAGAAGACAAGCTGTCCTCTAAGCTGAGGACTGACTTTTATTTTAGTTCCAGGTCTGAAAATGTGACAGTTTTAACCTGTTGGTTAATTTTGATCATTAATTAGCCTCTTAGAAAGACTGGCTCCTATTCGCTGTTTGTGCTAATGAGTTAGCACGACTGCAGGGGTACGTGGATACGTGTGGTCGCAGCCATTCGCACACATGGCTACTGGTGTTCATTGCCTCGTCATTCGTGGGATTCAAACCTGCAGCGTCATGGTCTACATGCTAACAGTCTCTCAGTCCACGCTGCCGCTTCTGTGGCGACGTTAGCCGCTCGGACTGAACCAAAAGTGTTTTTCTGAACAGACAGAAACATTAAAGATTCAAGCTTTGGCTCAGACACTTGAAGCTGACTGAATAGGTAATCACGCACAGATGGTCTGAGTGTGAGTGTGAGCGTTTGGAGGCCCAAAAAAAACAAAAACACAGTTTTGATTTTGACCTCGCGTTAGTCACCTCTTCAGAGGACTTCAGACTAATTACATTTATCGCGTGTGCGTCCTTGTCACTCAGCATCGTTACAGAGGTCAAAGCCAACTTCTGCTGTGTTTTCATTCACAGCAGCATCATCAAGACCAAAACAGGTGTGTGTGTGTGTGTGTGTGGAAGTTTCTTGGTGAAAATAGATTGAAACAGGTGGGAACAGGCAAAAATAGAGAGAGGTCAACAAACAGAGAGATGGAGGATGAGGGTCAAATCACAAAGCAGGGACAAAGCATCCAGTGTCATATTATCTGATATCCTCTCGTTTCTGTCTCCTTTATAGTTTGTCAGAATGTGTGTGTGTGTGTGTGTGTGTGTGTGTGTGTGTGTGTGTGTGTGTGTGTGTGTG
>JBBMOE010000025.1:1552577-1818676 GCA_037975065.1 Chaetodon trifasciatus
GTGTGTGTGTGTGTGTGTGTGTGTGTGTGTGGAGCGCTACGAACCACACGAGTCCGTTTCACACCGAGAGTCTTTGTGGTTGCAAAGGTAGAGAAAACAGTGATGATCAAAACCAAAAAAAAGAGACTGTCCTCTATCTGCAAGTGCCTCTGTCTGCACCTGTTGTTGCTTGTCAGCCTTAGCGTGTGTGTGTGTGTGTGTGTGTGTGTGTGTGTGTGTGTGTGTGTGTGTGTGTGTGTTTGCCACAGCCTAATGACTGTGCCTTCCTCCCTGCTAATGACCATGGTGAATTATGAGGCCATTGACTCTGCACTGCAAATGAATCCTTCATACTGAGAGCAGAGGGTGTGTGTGTGTGTGTGTGTGTGTGTGTGTGTGTGTGTGTGTGTGTAATAGACACCACATATAGCTGCTTGTCACTTGATAACATGACACACATTCTCATCTACATATTTCCAGGACTCGCTCTTGATGTCCTCCCTGTGGCTCTTCTTTTTGTCTCTGTTGACTTTACTGGGATTAACGTTCGGAGGCATTAATGTCTTTCCCTGAACGTCTTTCACACTTCTTGTGAATCTGTGTAGGGTCGTGTAAATCGTTCAACACATGCTGTGTCTCATGTTCTACGTAGATCAGCTGTTCTGGTAACTTTTTCACTTCCTTTCTGGGGGTCAGAATCGAGGCAGATATCCTGACTTTTGGTCTCTAGTATGGGTCAAGCTCCAAAAATGCATTTTCCATAATGCAGCTCAATTCCACAAGGACCGAACTGATATCAATTTAATGAATTCAGACCATGACAGACATTCAGATTATTATATTTTCAGAGGATGCTGGTCAGATGTTATTCAACATACTTGCATAAATATGTCATCAGAGCTGTCGTGCTGCAGCCTGGTTTCAGTCCTGAACCACTGCCACCATCTTTGACTGTTTCAGTGATTAAAGTAGTTTCTCTGCTGGGCTCACTGACAGCTGGGTCCACTGGCTGGAGTAAAAACTGAGTTTATCTGAACTGTAAAGGCTGGATTAAGGATGGGGGGATGTGAGCTGAGAAAAGGTGAAAAGCAGCTGCACCAGTAGCCGTGCAGGTTTTTGTAAGCTGAGCTACAGAAATAGTGACTGGTTGGTTTGCATGAAGATCTCACACAGATTATTACAGTGAAGTTAAAACAAAATTGCAACTCAATCTGATTTTGAATTACATTTTTGTCATTTTTTTTACCTAAGATCAGCTGTGCTGGAGTTTAATTTGCTTCAGCAACCTTCCTGAAAACCTTAAAACTCTTAAAATCCTGTGAAGGAGACAGAAACACATCGTCAGTGAATCAGCTGAGTGTAATCTGTTTTAATCGCAGTTGTTCATGTAATGAACACACTTGGTACGTAAGATTTTGAAAATAAAGAGAGAGCTGATGAGCCATTTGTGATATTTAGGTGAAAATGACTTTGCTGTGTGTATACGCAGTCATTAATAGTTTGTAATGACAAAATCTTTCAGGCAGAAGGTGCCACAGTAAAGGCAGCATATGTAAGGACAGAGACAGGGATTTTTTAACTTAATTCCTTGTTCTGGATTCTCTGGCCTCGCTGGTCAGGTGTGACTGTGTTTCATACTCATGTGGTACCTTTATTTAAATACAAGGCACATTTTGTGTATTTGACCTTAAACATTACAGTATGTTCATCTTATGTTTCACCTGGTGGCTCAAATTTCTCTTCTTGGACAATAAAGTTAAAAGTTGATTAAAGTTTATGCAGCACATCAAACACTAGCCTGGTTACTCAGCACTTCATATTTTATTCATATTTGTCAGATATGTTACTAATAGTTTATGCAAAGCAGGTTGCATCGAAGGGTAGATAAAGTCATGTTCAGGTGCCTTGACACCTTACCTGAGTTTATTGATGATGCTGTATCTGCATCTTTACTGCCAAACGTGTTGTGCTTTTCTGTTTCATCCCTTGATGCTCTGCAAATAAAAACAGAGATGACTCAAAGGTTTTTACCTGAAACACATGCAGAGAAGAGGAGGTTGAGTTAAGTCTGACGGATGGTCTGTCTCATTCAGTCAACCTGAAGGCACTTAGTGACGTTTCAGTACCTGAGGGTACAGCACAGGACAGTCAGGAGATGTTTCGTTATGTGATTAAACAGAGGAACAGGTCAGTATGTCCGTACTTCAAGCTTCTTCTAACTCAGCGTTTTTCATGTTTCAGTTTCTCTTCCTGATGCTTTTTGCATTTACATGGACGCTCGTGCATATTTGCCAAAAGAAGGTTTTGAGTTTGGCTCCTACGCCCGGTCCAGCATCCCATAGCTCTCCTTTGTCAGACTGTATCTGCGCTGTCCTGAAGGCAGTTCATGGCTTCCCGGTTCATCCTTAACTGCCACTTGATGATTAAAGAGTCCAAAATGGGATTGACTTTGACACCACTTGCAGAAAAAACTACCACCTAATGAGCAGTGGAAATGAAAATCTGTCAACGTCTGCGCCGGCCCCGAGTGGAAACCAGCAGATCCTGCGACACTGGTGTCATTGAGATAACTTCTCAATGACACAACACGACTGTTTAAAGTGATTATCAAAACCATAACCAAAACTGGCTCCGCTGCACAGCAGTGACATGAGGACAGAGCAAACCCCACCAGGCTCGTTTCAGAGCGTTTTGCCTGTCTGTTCTGTTGACTTACACAGATTTAACTGATCTGGTCATTTTCCCCTGATTTCTGTGTTTCTACAACGGGTAAGTGAGCTTCGTAGCTGAATGGTTTGCCTTTTTGGCTGTTTCAATTGGGTTTATTGATGTACGATCAAGTCCGCACAGGGTTTTATTGTGAAAATTTATTCTCTGCACTGTTCCTGGGTCTGACTTCCTGCGTTGCTTGATTTGCTCTGTGCAGACTGAAGCGTTGTCCATTAGTGAGGAGCCCGACTGTGTTCAAGAAGTGTGATCTAAATACTCCTCGTTGCATTCTCTTCCATTTCTATTTATTTTTATAGACTCGACAAATGTTCTAATTATCTCACGCTGTCTGTATTTCTCTCTTCTCAATATTTAATGCTCAACACATATCGAGTGGAAATAAGTTGAATGAGGACAAGAAATCATATTTTTTGTAACTGGACAAGTTTTTGGTGGCCGTAATGTCTGTCGGTTGATCTGTCCACCACGTTCATGGTCCCCAGAGGATGAACCCTAATGATTTGTGATCCCCTGACTTTGCCTCTCGTGCCACCAGCAGGTCAAAGTTCCCCAGCATTCAGTGGAATAGCTTGAGATCATCTGGATGGATGTAGAGGCAATCATGGTTCCCAGATAATGGACCTCGTGCAGGAACATTTTCATACTCACTGAACAAACTTTGTTCTCACTTAACTACACAAACATGTCGTAAATTGCTCGTTGCGGCCTGATGAACGCCACCTGTTCATCTTGTTGTTGATGCTTGTTGATCGTTACCATAATCAACACCCCTAAAATCTCCATATGGCCACCTGTTCCGCTCTGTGTGGGCGAGGTTCATTTACAAAATGTCCTGCAGGAGCAATAAGAGGAATTTCACTCTTTAGAAATCAGCAGACAAACGGTAACAAATGTAGCTCCGTCAGTCGTAATCATTTGTTTTAGCAGGTCTGGTATTTAAACTTCAAACCATTCAGATTAATGGATCACGATTCAAACGAGTGGAGAAAGGCAGACTCATCGGACGGGCTGGAGCACTCGTGAATTTTGTTTGTATGCTCAGTGTTTAGTGCTAATTAGCAAATGTTAGCATGCTAACAGGCCAAAATGGTGGGCCATCAGCATGCTGCTCATTGTCAGTATGAGCATGTTAGCATTTAGCTTTGGTGCAGCCTCACTGTGACTGTGAGCTCTTGCCTTTTTGCAGCTGACCTTTCAGTTGTTAAGTTGCCTTTAACTGTTCTCTCCAACTTTGTTGAATTCCCATTTACGATTTTTTTGGGGTTTGCAGGGTGCAGAGAAGAGTGTGAGGCTGAATGTGTGGGTTTCTTCTCTTTCACTGCTGAGTCTGTGGGACCCGTCGAGTTTTAAAGGTCATTCAGTGACTTGTTCCTGTATTGAAATGTGATAAAAGCGTCCATTAAATAAGGCATTCGCTCATCCTCAGTGTGGGTGCAGTTAATGAGAATTAAACTATAACTCCAATACTAATGAGGAGCCAGGTGTGAGGAGAAGTACATTTAGCCTTTTTCTTTTCTTCTTGTGCATTATATTAAAGTTTTATAATGGACATATGGACTGAAATCAAGTGATTTGATTTAAATCGCTATTCCTAAACTTCTCTCTGCCTCCCTCTCTTACCATATGCTTATCTCCAGCTAATATAATGAGATTTGGTACATTATCTAAAACTGTGTTAAAGAGGATTTCACCTGTAGATTTTTACTTCAGGGGTTCCACACAATCAGCCGGTGTAAGAGGTCAAGTTTCAGGATTTGCTCCCATCTTGTTTTTAGTCTTTAGAGTGTTTGATGAAACCAGCCGTGATCAAGCTGAAAGATGCATTTGGTTCCAGCAACGTGTTGGACCGCCTGTTGGATGAATGGGCGTTCTCTTCTGCCTAAAACATCTTGGAGAAAATCAAACAGGCAGTATTGTTTTTGTTTTTGTATGTGTGTTTTTTTTTGTGTTTTTTTTTCCCATAACCAAACGTCAGGCCTTCAACGTGCCCAAACACAACCCCAAACGACGTAAACAAGCTTTGGTTGGACGCTGTTCGTCATAGCCTGGCAGAATTTTCCTGACTTGAACATCCATTAATTCTCCGAAGGCGATTCTTTTTTTAAAAGTTCCTTCTGGACTTCCAGTGAATAACATCAGAAATCAATGCATTTCAATTTCCACAGTTCTGTGAAGGTTTGAGGGTGAAGAAAGAAAGCAGCAGGTTCACGGACGAGCTCGTGGCTCTCATCACTGAAGACTTCTCCGATGAATTCAGCCGGCTTAAAGCTCTGCAGTCTTTTTCCATTTAACCAGCTGTGTGGACAGTTAAAACATTATCAAAAATTCTTCATAATTATAAGGCTGAGGAGTGTTTGTGCTGCTCTGGTTTAAGCTGAAAGCCTTTATTAAAGACTGGCTCGTCTAAATTCTTGTTATGAGAACAGAGTTAAGGCATAAATATCTTCAAATGCTCAAAAGACGACATGATTTATTTATTTTTAAGCTTTATTACACGTCTCTTGCACAAACCTTTTGCTGTTTTGAGCTTGATGGTTTCAAACATTCAGACCCTCTTTCACATCTTCAGGGCAAACCTCAGCTCTGGTGTATGCGCTCTGCGGCCCTCGGTCTTCCTTTGTCGCCTCCTCGCTCTCTGTGCAGCTGATTGCCTGTTAAGACCTGACCAGAGGAGCTGTGACATATTGGAGTGTTGAGCCGAGAAAGAAAAGAGGGAACGAGAGATGTGATGGTGGAGAGAGGAAAACGAGGAGAGGCAGTTGAAGCTAGTCTTCTGTTTTTGTTCTTCTATCCCTCATTATCCACTTTCATGCTTTGATCTTCATTGTCATCCTCATTTTCCATCTCTGCACTTCTCTGTCTCCTCTCCTTGCTTCTCTCCTTTCGCTGGACGCTAATAAGAACTGTGGCTGTGCAGACAAAACACGGGCTTTACTCCAGATTTGTGTTCACGTTTGACCTTCATAACGCCCTTTCTGTTGTATCTATTAGCCTGAAAATGACTCCATGCAGGGGAATAAACATTCAGATCCAGGAAGGTTGATTCGTTCCTGTGAGGACACTTGGAGACATCGTTCACTCGATGCTCTTGGATGTCAAACTTTGCCTCCTAATATTCAATTATCTGATAACAGCCTTTCTTGATATAACAGAAAATGTCAACATGCCACTTGAAGACAAAGCAAGAGGAGTCCCAGTGAGTCCCTGCTGAGACTCCATCGCCTGAAAGTCAGTCCTGAAACCTTTCCATCGTGCCGTCAGGTGAACTCATGCTGATAATGTTAAATCTAGAATCCCGTCGGTTTCCTGTAGGACTGAGTGTGTTCATATTGTGTTGTTTGGATCCAGGCTGAACATGAGCACTATGTCATCTGGCATTTATTTCATATTAGAGTAAATGATGTGTGAATGCAGTTTGGAGCCAGATCACTAGAGATGATGAAGGTCCAACTCACTCTGACATCATATTTAGACCTATAAGGTGCTTTGGGTGGAAGCTTTCTAATATTGAACATAATGGGAAGTAACTCAGCACTGAAGTGGTTTGGCACCAAGAGGAATGACAGCATCAAACCTGACAGGACAGAGAGGAACGAGTATATTTCAGTCTGTTAACAGCCTGTGAAGCTGTTGGATTGCACACTTGGATACAGAAAGCCACCCAGTTAACACTTACTCACCTGTTGCATCCTGGGAAGATGGGATCAAAAAAGCTATATATTAATGCATCCAAGAATCCTTCAGTATTCTTACCAGATGCTTAAAACAGCAGCACAGCAGCTGCATCAAGAGATGATCGATGGAGAGTGGCCTCAGCAGCATCTTTGCACCTGTAGCTGGAGCTGAAGTCACTCTGAAATGAAGATCTTTCTCGCTGCCTCGTTAAAGTGACAGGAAGAAGCTGCTCCAGTGAGTCATGCGTGCTGCATGGTAAATGTGTTCACTTCGTGAATGTAGCTCTGCGCTGTTTTTGGTTATCGTCACTTGACTTCACAGTGAATTGATTTGTGTTATAATGTGTTCACAAAGTAAGAAGATCTCAGCATTCGGCCAAAACAAGTGTTTCACCTGGTGTGTGTGACAGAGCAACATGTGGTTTGGCAGAGATGCATCATTTCTTCACACCGGCAGCAGACTGGAGTCAGCTGGGAGGCCGATTCGTCGCACACACACACACACACACACACACACACACACACACGAGGACACAGCATTGGCGGGGTTAACGGCGTGTGCAATCATTCCTGCTCTGGGCCTCTGCGAGCCATTTCCCTTAATGAGGGCCTCAGATGGTGAAACAGAGCCAGACCATTTACCATCATCACGGCTAATTTCTTCTCTGCACGGCGTGAGCGTGGCACCGCTTCTACCCCTGATCGCGTCTTTTACCGGCAGGCTTCTGGACTTTCTCTTGATTTTCAACAGTGGAGAGCCAGACTGATTTTTGACCAGGGAGCGCTTCATTTGCATTACAGTAAGGGCCGGTGTGGGGTTTGACGGGGGGAGAATGGAAGGGATTGAATGAGGAAATATGAGGTGATTTATGCAGTTTTTATGAGCAGAACTGGTGTTTGTGAGGCCGTCCCGAAAAGCAGACAAAGAAGGTGTGTCAGCAAAACAAAAATCACATGACCTGCTGACGTGCTCTGTAAGCGGGACGAGGGCAAAATCTAATTGAAATTTTCCCGTTGTGTTGGCAGATAGTTTAGCTTGTTTAAGTAATATTTATCCCATTTTTTTGTCTTGTTTTTGACTGCTGAGTTTTTGCATATCCTCCTAATAAGCAGAGAGGAGCTCACACTCCACTCACACGAGACACCTGCAGCCTGGTATCTGCAGACAGACGGACTGAACACAGCAGAGTCCACAAACTGCTCTGTTGACTCCTGTGGCTTCACCTCTCTTAAGCAGGGACGATACCTTGTCAACAAGCACAAACTGAGCTCAGATCAGATGTGACAGTTGAATTCACTTAAAATCATCACGAGGTAACGAGAGCCAAACTGCAAAACCTCTGATGATACAGTGGATGTTGAGTCATTTTCTACCAGGAGTCTGTTCTAGAAAGAATACATTTTCCTTTAACTATAACAACAAGCTTCTCAAAGCTCAACCAGACAGTTTTAGTTGCTTAACTTAACATTTCTATCTTTTTGTGGTGGTTAAAGGTTTGGTTTTGGAAGGCTATGACAAGCAGTGTGTGACAATAAGAAAAGATTGTTGCTAGGTGACACTAAATTTCTCAGTGGCTTTCGGTGACGTTTTAACGCCCTCAGTGAGTCTCATTTTAAAAATATTGGAATTCATTAAAATCCAATCAGTGGTGTTTGTGCGGCTGCATGTCATTAGCAGGAGGACAAACAAACAAATAGATCAAACTGCAGTTTCCTCCTGAAGGACACAAAGAGAGGACAGCAATGAGAGGTGAGGTGAAAGCAGGAGAGGAAGAGGAGGACAACAATGTTAATAAGAGCAAAAGGTCCTGAGGAAGGGCGCCAAGAGCTGAACTGAGAGAAGGGACGAGAGAGACACAAATGAGTGGATTTGTGGCCGTCGGCTTAATTAGCTACTTGTGGATGTAAGCAGGTGAGCTGAAGAGGGAGAAGAGTGTGCACAGCGGGCGGCAGTAACAGCACATTCTTCACTGCTGACAATAAGAAACAAATATGACGGAAAGAAAAAGAGATTTCCAGTCGATTCTGTGTTATGTGCCTCGAGTTGTTTGTCTTCAACTGCTTTAAAGACACTGTAAAGAGAGTGAACGCTGAGGCTGTTATCAATGAGATCAAACTGTGCTGGATGACATCAGGGCATCATTTTCCTGTGAAGCCCTCATGTGTAGGCAGGCAGTCACTCTGACCCTGCCACTACAGATAAAAACAACTACACAGAGACACAACGGCTCGACGCAAACACGTTGAATTGTTATTGCAGAAACATGCAGACCATGTGTACTGTAAAACATGGGGTCTGACTTCATGAAAATCCTGAGAAGAGACAGTGTCTCATACTTTAATACAATGAAGAAGGTGCTATAAACAGTAGGGAAACAGTGGAAAACCCTTCAACACCAACCTTAAACAACACATTATACGACTATTTGTCAAAAATATGACATAAGGAAGCAGCTTGGGGTCTTTGAGGATGAACACAGAGGCACGGCACTAACAAGCCAGTATTTTGCTCATCCTGGAGATGCAGAGTGAGTTTTCAGTCAGCTGTGTAGTCAAAGGCAGGCATGCACAGGCGATCAGAAACCTTCAGAATGTCGCTTAGTCAACGCTGTTGAACCGATAGAGGTGGGACACTGCAGCAGTTAATTCCTATTTAGACCCCCCTCAGCCCCCCAGTTCTTTTCTAAAATGAGTGTTGCCTTACTTGTATTTGATTGGTCAACACTGCATGATGAAGTCACATTGCATTGTGGCAGATGCACCTTTTCGGAGTTTTTTTTGTCAGCCTGAACGCGGCTTTATTTGTCAAACAGAGACGGCCTGCAAGCAAAGTTTGCACCAGCCTGCATCAGCAGCGTCTCCTCATGTTCTGCACATAAATGAGGGATACGTGAACAGGAGGGCGTATGGGAAGTGCAGCTGGTTGCAGATTCAACTTCAGAGGTTGGGCTTGAAGAATATGGTGAAGACAGTTAAATGAAGTCTTTGACAGAAATCTCAATGACAGCAGTCAAAGAGTGAGTCCAACAGATGTTTAAGAAGTGATTCTTTCAAAGGAAAAGGCAGCAGAAATTAGAAATGAGCACAATCCATGAATATCATCGACCTCCGCCTCTCTGCTGTGCTGCTCATCACTGTGATGCTTGTATTTCTTCATCAGCTGTGTTTAAATCTGCCTGTCTTATGTCGTTCCACATCTTCTTCAGTTCCTCATAAGAACAGGACTCGAATTTCAATAACAATAAAAGATGGTTCCAGAGATTAGGCTTTAGTCTCGCTCCATGAGGAAAAGACAGTTTTTCTTAAGTAAAGCTGAATTTTTATTAGTTATTAGTTTTCATGCAGCATCATGACATCGTTTCTTCTCTGAGCACGATGAGCTCCTCCACTCTCAGAGTATACCTGCAGGCCACCGATTGGATAACAAGCTGCTGTCTTAGCAAATCAGGTGGCAGTTATACAGGAAAAAAAATCTGGCCGCTCAGGTTTAGAAAAGCAAATTGGTTGAATTAAGTCTGTGTTACACAAACAACAGCAGAGAGTAGCAAAACAAACACTTATTCATATGTAAATGACATTAAATTAGATCAGAAGAAACATCATTGACGGGAAGAAGAAAGGACAATAAAAGGGAGATGAATGTAACCGTGCGGCATGGTGGGTAATTTAATTGTCGATGGAGGAAAGCTGGAAGAGGAGGGTGGGTGGAGACGTGGGAGATAGAGCTGGAGGAGGGAGAACTGAAGAGAAAAGAGGTGGTGACGGAGAAGCCAGGGAGGGAGCGAAGGAGCAAAATGATGAGATGGAGAGAGAGCAAGAGAGGGCTAATGAGTAAATGTCGAGGCCTTTAATTGGGTACTTGTTGGCGTGGTGATGGTGGAGGTGGGCAGAGAGAGAAAAAGGGAGGAGGAATGGAGGAGGAGAATGGATTTTAAGGACCTTTTCAATGCCATTTAGAGAAAGAAAGAAGACTATAGTCTGCCCTTGAAGTAAATGAAAAAAAAGTATATTGATATAAACCTTTATTTAAACTCTACTGTCATTAAAAGGTACAAAAAATAAGAACACGAAAATCAGACAGATAATTAGAACAGGAACTCAAATACAGCTCACAACAGATAACAACAAAACAAACAAAAATCAGTGAGCAACAATCAGTGAAGACAGGTACAAACAGAAGCTGAAAGAGCCATGATCACAGATTTAAACAAAGGACCCCAAAGTGTTCGTCTTCAGGAAGCTTTAAAGAGTTCCAGGTGTCAGACGACACGATGACGATGACGATGATGATGATTACGATGACGAAGGTCACCGTGTCAGATTTAACAATCTCAGAAACTCAGACGGGAAAGACTACAAGTATGACCCCGACCAATCAGAGCACGTCTTATCTCACGATGACGCACGACATCAGACATCATCGGGGAGGCGGGTGGAGCAGCTGTCAATCAAACTGACAAAGGTGTTGTGTGTGATGCTGGCAGTCTTGTGTACAGAAAAATAAAAGAAAGGGGAAACAGCCACAGTTACCTGACTGCCCTCCGGAGGGAGCACCTGATTGGACATCGCTCAGAAACATGTCGCGGGAGATGTCACACCGGAAGAGTTCAGACAAAAACGTTCTGGCGTGCTAGTCTTTTTGTCGGGGTGTCGGGGGGCGTCTAAGGACGCTGCACGACACCCCGACAGAAAGAAGCTGTGAGGTTTGTCACGTGACTCTGCAATGAGCTGAATGAAAAGAAATGAAATGAAAGAAAGTTTCTCTGCTTGCTGAGAGACAGAAGAGACAGTTTCCCATACTGTCAATAAATGGAGTGAAAGGAAAAGAGGAATTCAGGTGGAATAAATGAAGGACACAGAGATGGAGGGTGACGAAGAACAAAACATGTTGAAGGGGAGACAACATGGTGGCAAAGAGGGACTGAGAGATAAAGATGGAGGGATAGAGCAGAACATGGACGGAGAGAAAAACAATAATAAGTGAGGAAGAAGGCAAAGAGGAGAAGAAATGAAACAAGAGCTGGAAGTGGAGAGAGACAGAGCGAGAAACAGAGAAAGAGATTAAATTTGAGGAGACAGGAAGCAGAGGAGGGCAAACATCAAGGGAAAGAGGGAGGAGGGAAGGACAAAACAAGGGAGATAAAGATGTGAGAGGACAGAGAGGTGATAAATGGAGAGGAGGGGGCTTCTCAGCCTGCGTGGATCCCCTCAGGAGAGTGAAGAGCTGATTCACAGCCTCACAGGGAAGCTCTGCAGCAGGGTTGTGTTGAGGAGGATGAAAGATGAGGCGGCTGAGAGGTGTGATACAGCAGAGGCCAGACTGACACCGTCCAGCGTGGACGTTCGTCCAAGACTCCAGACTCGAGGACTTTACTGTCCTTGTGCAACCACAACGAAATTAAAATTCCATCAACCTGGAATGGTGCGTTTGTACAGCCTGGAAACCAGATGAATCTGCGAGCTCATGCATTATTTGCTGTGGCAGATGCACCTGGTGGGCCTCCCGCTCAGATACGCAACAACCAAGATGGCTGCCAGAGGGAGGTCGGGCGTCAGAGGCGGCGTAACTCTGTGACTTCAGAGTTTATTTGAACAAAACCAGAGCTGCAGAAAGACCAGCCACGATGGGTTTGATGAGTTTTTATTTTATGAGTCTGGATAAAGTTTGTGTTACAGTGATCTGCGTTGTAAAATTACTGGTGTTGTTAATGGAGTCTGGTGTCTTTGAGGAAGGTGAAATAACAGCTGTGTCCTGTGAAACCAAAAGGATCTTACTCTTCATCAAACAGTCAGAAGCACTGTCAGCTCTTTTAGTGGACGTGCTTTGACAGGTGCAGTTCCAATTGGTTGAACTTTGAAGCTTTGGAGCTATTCTGTGGTTGCAGTTAATGACGAGAAGCTACTGACATTTGCTGTGATGAAAGCAAAATGTGGGTTTATTATATCACATATATTTGTTAGTCCAACAGGATCAGTCAGGCGTTGTTCTCTCGCAGAACGAAGCCACATTTAAAGGACTTCTGCCATGAAACAGGTAGAGGGCGCTGTTCTTCTGCTGCAGATCGGTCTTACCTCGAGATAAACGTGTAGCATGAGTTAACATAATCACTTTGCTTTGGTTGTTTTGGACATGGAGCAGGCGGGTTGATGGGAAATGTGGTTTTAATGAAAATAAAACTGACAATAAATGTTAATGTTTGAATTAGTACCTAAAGCCTAGCTTAAAGCCTGGATTCTTGCATACATAATTTACCACAAAAATGATTTCATGGAGCACTTGTGACAGTTTTCTCCCCTCAGATGATCCTGATTAGTGGCAGATAAACAGGCCACAGGTCATTGGTCTCTCCCTCCACAGCTCCAGTTCGTAATTAGATGGGCTTTGAATTTATCCATTGAGACACAGAGCACTATCAAACCCTATCCAAACTAATTTCACACATGATTACACCCGTGCCCTCAGAACAATAGTGTGATGATAGGTATGATGATGCCTTCCAGGGAATGTGACTCAGACTGGAGATACTGGAGATAAGTGTTCTTCTGCTCAAAGACAGCAGGACAGCTTGCTGCAGAAAACAAACCAAGAAGATCTCAGTAGAGTCAGCTGCAGTGTGTTTCCTCTGTGCATTTTACAGCAGGTTCAGCCTCGAAAAGCAAACATGCAACAAAAGAGGCATGAGCGTATAAATGTTTAAAACACGGCCATGTTGTGTGTGAGATCTGAAGCTCATTTTAAATCATTGATTAATTTCAAATGACTGTCACGGCTGATGATTTATGCCGTGCATCTTTTACATCTTATCTTTTAGCAGACTTCTGATGTCAGTGGGACCAGCAGTGCCTGAGTTGACTTGAACGTACTGCTGCGAATTATGACCTGATGCTTGGTGAAAGACACCTTGGGAATGTCTGGAAAGGACTAAAAAGAGAAAGTTCTGCGCTGCTCAGCTCCAAATACAAGTTAAAGAAAACTTTTCAGTTCTTCGTAGGAAGTAGAAAAGGGAAAAAAAGACGCTCGCTCGACGTAAGGTTCAGCGACACACTCGCAATGCCTCACACAACTGAAATCAGCTGCCACGACGTCAACAGTGCTGCAAATGTTTAATACCTGCTTCTCACAGATCCTCAATCACCGATGCAAAACCTTCTGCTGTGGCTCTCAGTCGGGGATGACAATCAGCTTCAGGTCTCATTTGTATAAATTTCCATTCCCTTCCTCCATATTCCGTCGTCTCAAATACATTAAGCCCACGTGTCATTTTGCCTAAACCTCAGTGAGGTCTCGCAGTAAATGAGCACGAATGCTCTCTGACTCGTTCGACTCATCTGACTTGGTAAATCAACCCCCACCGTGTCAAATTAGGAGCATAACTGCTGAGCGTGGCAGTTATCACATCCAGTGCGCTCAACCTTTCCTGGTGCCGTCATGAATAAATGCAGAAACAAATAAAATGTGTGCCATCAAACTCCAGTCAGAGTGTCTGAAGAAAACTTTGAAACCTTTGCTGGCTTTATTCCAGATTTTAACGTCTCAGGAAAGAAACTTCTCGAAAACTGCACCTTCCAACACACACACACACACACACACAATCACACACAAGTGTATACATAACTTATGGGGACATTACACAGACTTATACTCATTTCCTGGCGAGTTCCCCTAACCATAACCAAAACCATTTTTTGCCTAACCCTAACCTTAACCCCCGTCTTCACCCTAAACTTCACATTATGAGTTGCATTGAAGTCACTCATTTTAAATCAAGGGGATTGTTCCAGATGTTCCCACTTTACCTTGTTTTAAGAATTGTCTCGACGAGAGTGTCTCCATTTTTGAAAGAGATAAGCCTGTAGCACTCAGTAAGGGACTACTTGACTAAATTGCTAAGACGGATTTTTAGTGCAGCTATTTTTGACATTAATACTTTTAAAACATGCTGAACAGCAGAAAAGAGATGAGGAGGCTCGCTCAGCTTGACTGCAGCTCGAGCTGACGGCACACAGGCGGAGAGAGAGAGGTGGAGAAAAATGAGCATGACTGAAAGAGGAGAGGTGAGGTGAGAAGGTGCTTTAATGGCCCCAGGTACTATCCTGTAGTACAAAGGCCACAAGTTTGTTCCCCAGCAGCCGCCAGGTCTTCATCAACAGCCTCAATGAGGGCACCTGGCACTTTACCTGCTGGTGGCTGACAGAAGCCTCGGCTGTAATGTCCACAGGAGTTGAAAGGTTTCGTGATAATGCACACTGTTTGCCAGGAGACAGCAGTCAGCAATCACAAGGCCGGCGCTGTAATGCTCTTGGCAGAGCTTTGAGCGAGGCTGGCCGGCTAGCAATGAAAAGGCTGTCAAACGTGGAGATGCTGGCTGACCGAGCACGCTCAGCGTTTCCACACCCCGCGCAGGGATTTACAGAAAAATCATTCATTATTTACAGGCCGGCGCTGCGCGCGGACTGCAACGCTGTGCACGAGGGAGGTGTTGCATGACTCAAAGTGTGTGTATGTGTGTGCTCCTTCACACACATGCAGCTGCTGACAGCGGCAGAGCTACGACAGAATGGCAGGTGAGGCTCTAATGAACATCTCATCCCAGGGTACAGTCTCCCTCTCTCTGTACTATCCTCAGATCTCAGTTCGTGACTCTCTTTTCAAGATAATGAGGCCAGCGCTGCACCTTCTGTTAGCATGACAGGGCGTGCGTATGTGTGTGTTAACCAGAGGGAGTGAAGGTCTTCATGTAGCTGTGTAGAGGTCTAAGAGGGTCCTAAGATGGGTTCAGAAGACCTTCAACCAACGTGAATTCAGTTTTTATTGTTCTCAGTGAATTCATTTAATACATCGTAAAACTCAAAAGATATTTACCTTTCAGAGGCAGAAACAAACGTCCCAGTGACGTCATAATCCAAAGACCTCACTGTGGATTGCTTCCAATGGAACTACTTTCTACCAAAGAAACAGTCCCGATGGATTTTGTCCGCAACAAACTGCGCATAAACGATATTAACACGCACAAAAGTGAATAAATAGATAAATAATTTCATGCATTTGGTGCATGCTTGCCTAAATTGACAGGTTCCTCAGATGGATGGAAGTCAATGGCAGGAATAGCTGCAGGGCTCATGGAACTGTGGAGGTGATGATCTGTGGAGCCTTAGAAATCTACAGAATCAGAGGGACTGAAAAGGAAGAAGGGACATAATGAACAAAGAAAGATGAGAAAGGTGGAGGTTTAAGACCTTCAAGTGGCCTGTAGGGCGGAGAGTGAATGAAAAGAACAAGTACGATCATTACTGGACCTACTTTGAAATCAATTTAATTAAATTAAATTGATGTTATATTAGCCTCAGCTGCCCACAGTCTGGACACTGTGTTATTCACATACTGTATTTCTTCTTCAAGGCTCCTGAACACTGCCATGGTTTCAAGTTTCACGCTCCATGACGTGCATTCACTCTCCATGCACTGTGGATAAAAGCAGCAATTTAATGACCCGTTATGCCACAACAATGGACGAGAACTCATTTATTTGAGCCAACAAATGATTTGAAAACCTCTGGCTAATTTGCTGCTGAATTACTGGGCTGATTGCAGACCAACAATCTTTTCAAAGGCGGGTTCATCCAATCTAGTGTGCATGCACTCGTGTACCTGTTTTCCGTCTTTGCCTGAATCACATGATTCTGTTTAACAGTCAGAGAGCCACTTATAAAAAGCGCATTCAAGTAATTATATCCATTCAGTGATATAAAAAGGACCAGGGATCAGCCACAGTATGTCCCACTTTAATTCAAAGGCTGAGGTTGATTAACATTAGCGGATATCCTTCGAGGTTAGAGCCAATAATGTTTCTACTATTTAAGTGACCTTCAACCAAACCACAACTGCTTGACCCCCCAAAAAGGGCTCATCTCATTCCAGACCAACCTCTCACCACACCAGGGTGTTCAGAAACAGACTTGTTGTACGTGTTGTTAAAGCGCTTCGAGTGGTCGTCAGGCTAGAAAAGCTCTATACAAATACATTTACCATTATGAGGAAAGAAGACACACATGCAAAGTCTGGACAGAAAGAATAAACCAGTTTAAAGCAGAAGGCCTTTTCGTTAAACACTAAGTGAAATCTGTCTAGAACAAACAAACAAAAAAGAACAGAAAGGACTCCTCTCTTTAACGCAGCTCTTTTCTGTTGTATCTTCATCAACAGATCTGAAAACATCTTCTCCTGATTGGTTTTTCTGCTGCAGTTGGATGTCCCAGATCTTAGCTAGCTTGGTGAGAGAGTCGAAGGGAATGAGGGTCAAACTGTGAGAAAAGAGCCGAGCTGGTAGAGAAGAGTAAATATGTTTTCTGTGAAACATGAAAAGTATAAACTGGGGTATTCACTCTGCAGAGAAGACAACACAGCCGATGAATATTTTATGTACAGACGTGATGAAGCCCAGTAATCAGAGAGAATTGCCATTGTGTTTCACTCCACCCGTCCCGCTTACCTCATTTCAGCGTAAGGAACATCTTTGACCATCTCATTCAGACTTAATGCCATTTTTCTGTTGCTGTGTTTGTTTAATGTAGCTTGTTAGCTATGAACTTCCCATTCTTAACCCCGCCTACTAAGCTACGATTGGTCGGCCGTGGTTGTTCAGAGGTCTGGAACCGGACTATGAAGACAGCTCTGCACCTCGCCATCCAGGACAGGTTCAACAGGTTTCCAGCATCACTGACGGTTTCACTGCCCTCCATCACACAGATAATCTAATAACCGTCTATGGATGAATGAGAAATACTTAATGTGGCAGCAAATGTCTCATAATAACTGAGACGCAATCAAAGCGGTGTTCTATCGAAGTGAAGAGCCACTGAACATGACTGATGTGCACTTCTCTGCTGACCTCTGTTCTCTTCTTAGCTTCTTAACACCGTTGAAATACACCTTGGCTCTGTACTTCCAAAAATCAGGCAGCTGAGAGGATCTTTTCCTCTGAAGAGGAGCTCGAAAGAAGTCGCTCACATTTGCTGGCAGCAACCTCCAACAGCCCAACTGTGGAGGACACATTTATTGATCTCCTTTTTCCTGCTGTAACTTGTGAGTGTCTAAATGCACCCTTGATCAAAACAGTGTCATTAAGTGCAGTTATAAATTAGCGGCGGGGCTCATCAGAAATCAGTGAGATATGGCCTGTGCTTCGGTTACATCAGGGCTGCTGCCGTAACGCTGATATCATCGCCATTAATTAAGTTTTCCAGGACGGTTTGTTCCTTTGCACTTGAAAAAGGTGTTTTCTCACCGAGTGTGCAGCGAATAGAGGATTTGATTTGTATTGTTATTATCAGTGGACCCCTCCAGATGAATTATTAAACCGCTGATAGTGTTTTCTGCTCTATCACCTCTTCCACTGCCTGCTTTGAATACTTTCTGATAAATTTACTGGCCATCTAAACCGTGCTCACATTCTGCCTCCGAGAAGCTCTATTTTCTGAGCTGACCTGCTCACTTTTTGCAGAAACGATACCCTGGAATAGTTTCGCAGAACTTCAGCTTGAAGGAGAAACGACATGTTTTGACGTTGGAGGCTTTTGTTTTGCGTCAGTAAAAAGCACATTTGAGGCCTCCGGGACATTCACTGGACTTTAGTTTACTTTCCAGACCTTTGTTGCTCTATTGCAAAAGGAGTAATGGGCCTGTGAAGACAAACCTGACAAACGTATATCTTAAAGTTCTGAAAACACTTTGAGCAATGCTGCTTTCTGCAGTTTTCTGTCTTTAAGTTTCCTGCGTCGTCCTCTCGTCCTGCAGTTTTACCACACAGAAGGTGATTTACTGGCAAACAAAGATCCCAAAAGACAAGACAGAGTGTTTATGCGACTGTTTTGTGACAGAAAGAGGACAGACAAAAAAAGGATGACGCAAAAGAGACAAACGCCTCAAACGAGTGAGCCTGACAGAGAAAGATGGGGAAGTCACAGCTGGCAGCATTTAAGGTTAACAAGCAAGAGAATGAATCTAATTGTCACCTTCATGTTTGCAGTTTGAGAGTAACAGATGGTCAGTTGATTTGCACTGGTGGAAATACCTCCATGAAGGGCTCATTTGGCACCGGGGATGAACGATGAATCATTTTTATGTCAAATTTTAAGTTTTTAAACATTTTCACAATGTCTTAACACAGTGGTTCAAACCTTTTTTGGCTTGTGACCCTTTAAAATGAAGTGATGTCTACTTGTGACCTATTGTTACGGCATTATCGTGTCTCATACATCATATATTTCTATTCCCATCAATCACATTGTATGTTCAGAAACGTCTGTACGGATTTTGATAATCAGTCCATTTCAAAGAGCACAAGCATGTGGTGATGACACCTAACGGTTGCAAGGCAAACTTGAAAAGTCTTCAGTCTGTGATGTTTTACACCAAAGAGACTTGAGAGGAAAAAGATCTTACACTGGTGAGTCCAGTCCTGTTATCTTCTGATTTCTCACCTCCTGCTTGGAGAGAAAATGTCCCATCTGTCTCCTTACCCCACATCAGAATTTCAGTGTAGCCAGCAGGACCAATCCTCCACATCTCAGCCGGCGAGGATGAGAGCACGCTCCTCTCTTCACAGCCGTCTTGGCTGAATTAAACTGATAAGATCATAAAGGCTTGCTTTCCGCAGCTGTGGCTCCCTCTCGAGCAATGCCCATTTCTAAACTCAAGGCTAGAAGTGATCATCTCAAAATAAAAGCCTCGCTGAACCACTTTGATTACACACAGAATCATGGGTTTGAGCAGCTGGAGTCTGTGCTCTGGAAGTTGTTTAAGGACTCCAAATGTTGGTGGAGGGGAATTACAGAAGCTCAGCCGTGGTGGATTTTCAGAGATGATATCAGTATCTGAGTGTAAACTGCTTGTGATGAGTGCCTGCTGAGCTCAGAGCCTCTGTGGAGCTGCAGCCAAATGGATCCACTGGAGAATCTCACCAGAAAGAAGCAGTTTGTGTTTTTCTGAGGCTGAAATGTGGCAAGACTTCAGATATTTCCAGACTAAACACATAAGATGTGCAAATTTGTGAGCTTTAGAGGTGCAAGTAGGCTCATTCTATTACCTTTGGAGTGTTTCCTACCTTTGTGCTAAGCTACGTTAGCCACCTGCTGGTCGTGACTTCATATTACCACACAGACCTGGTCTCATTCCCAGGGCGTCACTACCTTGTGTGCTTGTATGAGATGCAGCAATATCATAAGCTGAGGGCAAGGTGATGTAGTACAAAGACCTAAATGTCCTTAGAGGGGTGGAGGTTGGGGTGGAGACCAGGGTTCATGTCCTGTGAGAGAACAAATGGGAACAATCTTTCCCTAAACCTAATCAAGTAGTTTCGGTGCCTGAACCGAATCAAACTGCGAGTGTTTCACGTGTTTTCCATGTGTTAGAAAGGTTTTCTGGAAGGAATCAAAGGCTGTGTGCATCGGGATGAGAACATGGTAGATGGCGGGAGCAGATGCACAGGTGTTAGCTGAAGGCCCGATAAGGGTAAAGGTACCGTTCAGAGACACTGAAGTCTGCAGGAATGAGAACGCGTTGAGCACACAGACATGACGGGCGTCAAGAATCAATCATCACAATCACCATCAAGAAAACAGACTGTGGAGTTTATTTCCCAAAGTGTGAAACTTTTCCTTTAAAAGTGTAGTTATGTGTGGACATATGTTTCCTGTTTAACTTCATATGAATTTGTGTGTTCAAGCTCACTGCTTGGCTACAGATGCACCTAGCTGCATTTAGCAAAAACAAGCTGTAAACACAACACGGAGCTTCTAAAGTTTGACTTGGCAAACTTGTTAGCTTGTTAAGGATCAGGAAAAATGAACCAGCAGAGTCACAACCAGGTCATCATTCCAGTCAGGTGCATAAATCCATCAAGGAGCCCGCTAGAAAGCTCCCGAAATCCTTTAGACTGACAGAGCATGAATGAAGCTGGGCTGGTATATACGAGGCGCTAATGAGGGAATGAGGTGCAGGTGAGGAAATGAGCAGGGAAAACCAGGTGAGGCAAACGAGATGCATCACAGGACTGACAGGATCTGAAATGACAGGGGAGTTAACAATATTGCATGAAGGCAGACTAAATGAACACGAAGAGCAGGGGTGGGGTCGTGAGTAGGTGCTGGTGTCACACATCCAGCAGACAGGAGGCAACGTTAGCATTCATATCCATATCAAAGTCCAATGTCGACTCTCAGTTCAGCCCTGGGTTGACCTCCGCTGACTCCTGAGAGCAATATGTGTCTCTTTAGCAGCAAACATGTTTGTTTTCTTCTCTTTATCCTCTCAATGACATGACATGCATGAATCTGACTGGTGTTTGCTCACAGCGAGTTTTATGAGCAGCGCCTTAAACACTGTAATAATCTGCATATCCATTGCTTGTTTGCCATGTTTTAGTGTATGCACAGTGTGTACTGTTTGTGAAAATGCATCGCAGTGAGCGTTCAATATCCAGTGACCTTGATTTCCACATGGCCTCGTTCACGCTGATGCTTTTGTAACGTTTCAATCAAAAACTGAGATTGTACCGGTGCCTTGGAATGAAAAGAAAGCGTTTTCTTTTCAGTCGTTGTACAACGCCTGGCTTATTTCGCTGGAGGACGCCTTTGAAGACACAGTGAGTCTCCTTTCTCCCACTTTCTGTCACGGCGTTAGCTAACAGCATCAGGGGAAATTACTCTCAACTGCTGTTTTTCAAGAAGTGCCTCGAAGAAAAAGTCCCTCCTGCTGACAGTTTATTAGCTTTACCAGTGGGGATGTTGATGTTTGATGTGCGTTTCTTAAAGACAGAAAATCAGTACGAGGGGGATGTACGACGTTAAACTGCACAATGAACAATTACACAAGATTGATTTTGGATTTTCTTTTTTTGGCGTCTTTTGTCAGGCAGTAAAAAACACATACAAAGAACACTAAACCTGCTGTTTGCTTGAGTTCATTTCCAGGACCAACAATGTGACGCAGTCTCAACCAAACCCCAACAAAGTGCCTAAATCTAACCAAACCTTTCCAGCTGAGGTAGAAGAGAGAGCGTTACGTTCATGTGACAGTCATTCAAGGCATCAGATCAGAAAATACTCTCACTTTCAGAGTCAAAGATGAAATGATCTGACCTCCGAGCACACCGGTGAGGTGTTGATGATATGCAGGAAACAGAACTGGCTCATGGTTCAGCTTCACTTTTTGAGAAAACAGCAGCTCTACACGATGTTATTATCACGCGTCACTGTGATTAAAGGCCGAGCCGTAAGACCGTTAGTTTGCTTTCTGCAGGAGCATGAACAAAAAGAGGTGCTGGGTCTTTTTCCAAAGCATGACAGCAACGGACTGTCTCCCCTGCTCAAAACAAGACGACGCAGTGATGCGAAGAAGCATCAGCAACTGGACAAATGGCTGGAGCTTCCTTTAAAGGAAGGCTCTTATTCCAGCTGCAGTGTTTTAAACAGGAGAGCAGCACGGAGGAACAGAACGGCGTGCGTGGCTTGTTTCTTTTTATGTTCATGTACAGTTTATCATGCATCGGCATCAGCAACCCACTCCTGCGGTATTCTGAACCTTGTAGGCGGGAGTCGTGAAACAGCTCCAAGTTCACAGGTCGTGATGGAAGGCGACATGTTTAAAAATAGCAGGGCTTTTGAAAATACGTCGCCTGCGTCGTGTGCTCTCTGCTCGATTCCCTGCACGGTGCTGACACACAGAAAACATTTGTTCGCAAAAGGGAACAAAGCGGAGTCGGCTTTGGTCACCCTGCAGCAGCATTACACGCAGGTTTAACCGTTTGAATGCGCTGAGCTCGTGTCAGAAACACAAGATTCATTCAAGAATCAACAAAGAAAACTTTAGTTGGATTAACAGCAATCATGAAAGTGCAAAGGAATACGTTTAGTGCAGCTAATAGAAAAGAAACACTGCTATGATTTTGATGTAGTGCCCCAGTGTTTGGTACTTTCCATGTTTTCTACGTGGTTTTCCATTGACCTTCGACTGGAACTTTAATCATATCATCTTATTTCACAGGACAGCAGTGAGCTGAGCGGTGCTAATGGTCAGAGCGATCTTCTGATTAATGATTTGGGAGTTTGGGCTCAGGTTTAAGATTTACTTACAGTTTGGTCTTTGGCTCAGTTAGCTATAAAAATAGAAAATACTGCATAAATACACACAAATAAAGATAAAGGCAAACTTCCCGTTCCTCTTAGCATCCACTCTTTGCCTTCAGGTTATTATAAAGACAAACTGGAAAAAAAAGCAAAGGCATGGAAATAATGAATTATTTGTTGATGACCCTGAAGGTGAATCCTCGTGGTGTCAGTCGTTCAGGGCGTTTGATGTTTGTGTGGGTGGGTGTGTGTGTGCCTCTGATGGCTTGTGTTGCAGTAATTGCGCTCTCACTGAGGCTGGTGTGTTTGCAGTGTCCACTCATGTGCTCGTCAGCGCTACTCCAGTCTCTTCTCTCTGGATCGAATTCTGATTGGCTTAATAAAGTGGGCTTTTGATTCTGTGTGTTAGTAAGAAGCATGTGCTGAAGTGTGTGTGTGTGTGTGTGTGTGTGTGTGTGTGTGTGTGTGTGTGTGCACCAGTCTAACTCTCCATTACCAGTGCGACCTGTGGGACTGCACTGAGTGGGATGAATGGAAGAGAACTGAGGGGGCTCTGCACTCGCTGAACAACTTCACCTCATTAGCCATTAAGAGGACGTCTCAGCGCTTCACAGGCAGTTAGACCGTTTAGAAGTCGCACTCATTGGGATTAAAAGTGGAAATTAACTGAATGTCTGCATCTTTAGCTTAATTTTCAGGGGCAGTCAGAGAAATAAAGCTTTATTGTGGGATTTGATTAAATCTTATTGTCTTGATTGTTGTTGTTGATGATGAAATCAAGACAATACAGATGACTGACAGTATCAGTTCAGAGTGGCATTTCCAGGTGTCTATTACGTTATTTGGTGCCACCTGAGCAATAATGCATTTACTTCACAACGGTAAAAATAATCGAAAGATATTTGTTTTATGTTATAAAACAGCAAAAAGCAAGAAAATCCCTTTAAAAGTTGCACCAAGCAGCTGTTGTGGATTCTTGTGGAATAAAGATGATCAGTTAATCAATTGCATACTTGTCACAGATTAAAACACTGTGACACACAAGCAGTCATTTTCCATTCAAAGGCGCACTGATCATGTGGTGACGCAGGTACCAGGCAGAGGGGGCGGTCATTAAAGGGCACGTGGGCGGCGACCCACCAGCAACAAGGCTTTTTTCAGAGTCAGCAGGGTTAAATAATTAAAAAAAATTACTCAGTGTATTAGTTAAGACTTTGTATAAAAGTTATAGTAATGAATTAGCTTCAAACAACAGCTTGCTCCTGATCCCGCCTCCATGTAATACAAGTGTGTGTGTAAGAGGGCAGCGCCCTCGGACCAATAAAGCGATGGGATTCCTGAGTGATTGGCTGAGTAGCCAATCAAGACCTGGCACAAAGACGTCCTCAGTGGTCGTATTTCTTACGCTGTCAGTAATTATAGCTCATTGTTAGAGGCCCAGAGACCTGTGGCCGCTCTGTTTCGCTCTTACAGCTTGACTCTTGATTCATTCTAGACAATGTGTGTGACAGTGTTTCAAAAGTGTCCCGGAAACGTTTCTCCATCCCTGCACAGAGCAGATCGAGCCAGACAGGAAGTCAGACACAGGAACAGCATAGAGCATCCAGTTTTCAAAATAAAACACACTTTGCAGCCTTCAATCGTAACAAACAGAAAACAAAGAAAGCATTTAACTACAGATCCTACTTACCAAAGGAAATCAAGAATATTTCCTTTGTATATTTTGTGAGTTTATTTTCTTATTCATTACACCAAAAGCAAAGAGATCTCGTCAAACAAAGCAAACTCTTAATAGCAGGTTTGTCACTGTAAGTGTTCAGACCAGGCCTGGCTGGAAACACGCAGAAAAAACGGATTCCACACTTTTTGGATGCAGCTGCAAACTTTTCAGTCAAAACTTGCCTGAAGCTCGGAGGTCTGGAGAGGTATGAATGATAATGTTAAAGGCTTTGCTTCATGTGATTCAGCCTCAGAGGTCAGTGACGACATGAAGGACCATCACTGTGTCAGTAAACAGAGATGGCTTTATGCTGTGAATGATTATTTTGGACTTCTTTTTTTTTCCCCTTCTTTTTTTTTTTTTACAGAAAAGAGAGTAACTGATTTCAAGCTCTTGACACAGCAGGTCTTCTGAGTCCTTGTTTGGATTTCCAAAGCTTTTTAAGCCCTCCATGACCCACCTGGATCAGTGCTTGTTGTGTCGGGTCAGGAGGGAATAGCTTGGAAAGCCTGAAGCCTCGTCTCTCTGACATCCACCCCTTCAACATCAGCCTCCTCCACTCGCTCTCTTGTGTTCTTGTCTGAAGATGAAAAAAAACACATTTCTCAGGTCCTTTGGTTTCAGCTCTTATTTCACTGCTGCTTCTTGTGGCTGAGTCACTGGGGGGATTTTTTTGGCATCTATTTTTGGGTTTTATGGTTCTTCATTGTCTCTACAATTACGTGCTTGTGATGCTGATACAAAGGCAAAAGAAGACAAGGTACTGTTGTGCAGCTTTTGTTTCTTCTTGATGATTTTGAGCCTAATCTGTAGATGGAAGGATAGTCCCTTCCTTTAATGTGGTGGACTTTGTGCAGACTTTTGGAAATTTGGAAAGGGAGATTTTGGTGTGACAGTGACGCAAAAGGTCAGAAAGATCAAGATTAGCAAAGTAGAAAGACTTCTCACACACATCAAGCCTTAAATCTCCTAAAGTGTGAGTCAAGGCAACTTTGATCTGATGGTGGTGGCAAAGAAAATGTCTGGACCTCTAGAAATCCTCCTTTTAGGATCTATTGTCACCATGCATAGCCACTTTAAAGGGTTACTCCATCAGGGTCAGTTCACTCGTCATGGAGCGAACCATTCTGCCTTTAAACAGTTGCATATTGTTGTTTGTCAATGCTGAGAAAAGCACCTTTACTTGGGGACCGAGAATATTTAGCAAAAAGTGTGCTTTACAAACTGGAGTATCGCTGAAGTGAATTTTTGTCTCTAGACTGGAGGGTTTTTTCAGTCAGACATGAAAGTACAGATGTTAGCTGTTGTTTGCCAGCCACATTATGAATGCATCTGTGTGTGTGAGTGTTTGTGTGGCAGCTCAGACTCCCATACTCTCATTTTTTTTTTATTTCCTCTCCAGTTTTCTCTGTTTTCCTCTTGCCTCTCTGTGATCCTGGAGTCATTAATCTCAGGATAAGCAGGTATTTCCTTGTTCAAGTTGAACATCTTTTAATTGTGTGGATGTTTTTTTGCCTCAATTTGCATCAGTCAGACTTTACCCTGACATTATATTATGTCCACTTGTAAAATTTGCTTCATCCTCAGTCTTAGCATATTGTCACCATGACTAAAAGAGGATGTACTAGCACAATTTAAATCAAATTATTCATTTTATGTAATTGCTTAGTAGGAGCACTGACTGTGACCAAAAGTGTTTGACATTTATACAAGGCGCTGCCAAAAAGCAAAGGGCAGGTCTGTCGGCATTCATGACTGAATTCCTAAAGTGTTAATTAAGTGTGCTGAGGGGAAACTCTTCAGGTGCAAACACGTCGTGTTTCAGTTCAGATTTGTGTTCTTGGCATTCATGCAAATTAGCATTTAAACCTGCCATACAAAGAGTTATTGTCTTAAAGGACCAGTGTGTAGGATTTAGAGGGTATTAGCAGAAATTAAATATTCATAAGTATGTTTCATCAGTGTAGAATCACCTGAGAAGAAGAAATGCTCTTCATATCTACAGATGGAGCGTGAAGTTTCATGGCAAAGTTTCATTCACCTGTAGTGTCTGCCCTTAAGGGAGCATTGTAATCCTCAGAATGCATGCCAGAGCTGGATCTATTGTTTAACGTCAGCATACACGCCTCTACAATCTCTCTTTCTGCACACTTGAATACCCTTTCGGCCGAGGCAGAAATAATGCACTCATTAGATTGCTTTCAGAGAGCTTGAAGAACAGGGCTGATGATGCCGCCAGAGGAGAGCTGAGATAATGACACGGTGCCTCCTCAGCAGCTGGCCGCCGCGAGTTTGATTGTGTGACTGTCACCAAGGCGGGCTTTTCTTCAAGAGCGCTTCCCTATGAAGGCGAGCGGGGATATGAAAGGGCTTAGACTGCAGCGCCATACAGCTAAATAGGTCTTTATGAGTCTGTGTCATTAAAGCACGGAGGGAGGGAGTGGATGAGATACAAAGAGACAAAGGAGAAAGAGAAGGTTTTAGTGTAAAAGTGATGTTTATCCTGCAGATTTGGCAGAATTGAAGGGTTCTGCTCTGTAATGATGCTTAGCTGGTTTGGGAGACAGTGTTACCTGGTGCTTCTTAAACTGTTCTTGGATGTATCCTTAAACGCTCCGGTGAGCCTGGGCGAAGGTGTCGGTAACTTCGGCGCTAGCCAACCTTCACTTTAGGCAAGACATGGGAACTTGGCTTCGCTCTGCCGGTCACAGACGGGCAGAGCTCTGAGAGTAGACGACTTAAAACATGTCTTGGACCCTGGAAAAAATTGTGCAGTGATAGAGGGAAAAGAAGGCTGATGTGTTTGTCAAATCAAATCAAATTAGTTTGATTTTGTCTTTGTCATAGACATAGGATTATTTTTTTTCTGGTACATAAGCTTTCATGGAAAACATGAGGGCTAACACCTGAAATTTCAAATGAACAGACCCTATCTTCTCAAGTGTGGCCAGTTGTTCCCGGGGGGTTTCCAGACTGAAGATAATATCTTTGTGCACACAGGAGACCTGTTTCTGTGACTTCAGCTGCTTCTGGTTTTACTACAAACATCTGTTTCCAAATCTGGTGTTGCTGCACATTGTGGTCGAACACGGCCTGCCTGCTGCAGTAACCCTTCTCTGACAAGGATAAATTGATATGACGTCACCAGAAGTATTTTTTTCATTGTTTCTTTTCTCCCTCTTGGGCTTTTGTGGACAAACTTTTCTTCACATTTTTGTCCATTCAGTCTTGCACTCTTCCTCTTGGCCTTGTTTAAGCTAAGCTAAGCAGTTAGCTTAACATAAAGACAGCCAACCTGACCCTCTCCAAATTCCAGAAATATGCCTTCCACACAGACATGAGTGTAGTGTCAGACCACAAAAAAAATGTATAAGGAGGATGTTGACTAGATGAGCTTCAAGTAGTATCATGTAGACCTGTTCTTTCTTTGTTTTTTTGCTTTTGTTATTCACTCAGACCATGAAGTGGCAGTTACAAGCAAAGTTTACTAAACCAACCCCAAGTGAACCTTGAGGAAGAAGCAGTGCTGCCTTCTGGGCAGAAAACAGGTAGAAATATCCACTTTAGTTCTTTGAGTCAAACAGAATGGAAACAGTTTCCATCAAAATGGCACAGGTAATTACTTAAATTTTGTACTTTGTAGCAGTTTAACACTTCTGCCCAGGTGTTCTGTCCAATCAAATGATCCCTCCCTTTTGAACTTAATAATGGCCTTATGGCCTTTTACACATATTATACACACACAGTTGCGTGGGCCGCAGTACGAGCTCCCAAAGTCAAGAATATGTGCACGCACACACACATTTTTACCAGCGAGTGACAGCTCATTCAAGCCGACACAGTGCACACCGGCAGTTTGTGAATAATTCAAAGTGATTATTAATATTTGAAACAGAGCAGCACGACAGATGAAAGAGTCTTTCATCCTCCTTCCTACTTCCCTCCGTTCGTGGTGAGAACGAGTCTGTCAGAGATACGCAAGAAAAGAGATGAAGAAAGGAAGAGGAAGAGTGTGATCTGATGGTGCTGGTACCATTAAGTCAAAAGGGCAGCATCATCTGCAAAGAAATGTCGCATGAATAAGTGATTTGTCACATTCTGCTGTTTATATCAATCAAGTTTAAGATGACATTTTTATTGTAATCTATATTGATGCACACAAATGAGGGAAATGTACTAGACACTTTGGTTAGGACACACCCAGTTAAGTCTGATGAGTAAAACTGAATGTAAATAGAACTTTTCTTTGTTTACAAGAGAACTCCAAAGGCCCCTTTAAATCCAGTTGTGCTGTTGCTTCACAGATACTCACAAAGCTCTGACGGATCCAGAATTCAGGCCTACTTGTGTGCAACTAAGCATCGTGACAGTGTTGTAACAGTCCTTAACGTAATTAAATGAAATCACTGGTATGAATTGCAAAATCCGACCTTACAGCCCTCTATTATTCACCCCTCACCAGCGAATTCAGCACATTTCATTATCGGCTACAGATGTGATTTCTGAAAGGTTCAGAGGGGTGATCCATTAATTGCATTTATTAATTACAAGATCAAAGTCACATGCAAATAGAGGCGAAAGGTTAAAAGAAAAAAAAATAAATGTGCAATAAAAGGGGAAAACAGAGGAGATAAAGTACTGAGTGCTTGCTAAAATCATTTACAGTTATATAAAATATGAATGCAGTGATCTGAGCTAGCTGCTCAGTGCTAACGTTTGATAAAAAGAAAGACCAGGACTGATGAGGTGTGGGTGATTTCTTAGGTTTTTTTAATAATCATGTCTTCATTGCTGGTTGTTACTGTACTCGAGAGCTGCAGGATGAGAAGATTCACTTCCGTCATGTTGGAAACAGAATTAGTGAATTGAGTGTTTTCCTCTTTGGCTCAGTTTGTTTGGCTGAGTGATGTCATCTGTCTCAGGTGGCACCAGAGAAGGACACAATTTGCCTGACAATGAGATTCCTGGTCTCCTTTGTTACGGGCTAAACACTAGAATTTCATTAAGAAAAAAAAAGAAATGCAGGAAATGAGCCAAAATAATACGAATATGAGTGTGAGCAGCTGAAACAGGGTTCTCTGCTCATCTACCAGCAATATGCAGCTGCTCCTCAGTATGAGGACTGCAAACGCCCAAGTGAACTGATTGATTTGCCTGCAGCCTTTAACAGAAAGGCTGTAAATCAATCAGTCCCTGCTTTTCACATGCTACTGTTTTTGCTTTGAAAGACGGAAAAAAGATGTTTTTTTGTGTTCATGACAGGAATAAATACCCAAAAGGTAAATTAATGCAAGGTGTAATGAATGTCCAAACTGGCATTGCTCAGTCACCATCAACCTTTTTTATTTGTTTTGGATGTTATATAAGGAAAAGCTGCCATCTTGACGATGAGCCTTACTGCCGTCATTACCAAAAGGTCAGCTGACTATCTTTGGCTGTGAGGCAGGACCAGTACCATTACCAGCTTTAATACAGATGCTTCCACCCTACACCTCATCCCTTTTAACTCTGAACTCACATTATCGTAGCACTCGCTCACAGAATAGGTTGTTGCTCCACACTCCATTAATCAGAACTGAGGAAAAATGTCATTCTCTTACATGCAGCTTATACGTCTGCAAAAGGCCTTAAACTTGGACTCTCTGCATCACTGCTGTTGCTGTTCGAAGGCATCACTTCAGATCTTGTTTTAATTGATTGTAAACGTTTTAACTATACTGTGATTTCACCTCTTTATTTCTCTTGTATCTATTTAATTCAAATTTGCTTCTTCTTTTTTATTATTTCCTCAGCAGCATGTTTAACTTTCAGCTGTCATTCATTGATTTTATTGTTTGCTTTTTGTTTGTTTGTTGTTGTTCTATACCCGACACCATTGTAAGTGACGATAACTCATATAAAGGTGGATAAAATCACATTAACTGGCTTTCAATGTTAGCTTTTTCATTTTGCTTTGGAGAAAACACCCTGAACACAGGTTCAGCTCATCAAATATCAATGAATTGGTACAACGAAAAAAAGTCGTTTCTAAGACTAAAATGTTCTTGACAATTCCTCTTAACCTCCACTTATTTTCTGCTGGTGCATTTGTGGTACTTCGTTTATCTTTTTCATTCTTTTTTGATGAACTTTGATTCACATCTGTTTGTGAACAGCCCTGCGCTAGAAATTGTGCTTATGCAGCGTAATTTGCTTTGCTATCAAAGCTTTGGAGGGAACTTACTCGCTGCACGGAAAACACGGATAACAGCTGACATTTTTTCAGTGCAGGAAGTGTTTAAGTTCTTGTAAAACAACATGAAGCACCAGAGACAAGTATCTACATCTGCAGGTATCAGCTACGAAAACATTATTATGTTAATGACACTTAGCAGGGAAAAAGTGGCTGACTGAACAGTTTGCAGATAGACTCAGTATTTGTTTTTCATTACAGTAATAAAAATCTGCAAAGTCCTAGTTATATAAAAACAAATAGGAGGCTCTCACACCTTTGGAATCATGATTGAGATCCAGTGCTGGCGTTCAGTGCAGGAAATGCTTGTGTAGTGCAGAGGTTCGCAGAGGTTGGGGTGGTGAACTCGAGTTCACGTCCGTCACAATCCGACAGTTAAAGTTCACTCTCACCTGATTTTTGTTGCCTAACCTTTAAGTTTGTTTTATTTGTCTGTCGATCGGGCTGAGAGCTGCAGTGTGTCGCTTTTGGCTAGCTTGGATTTTGTTCAGAGGACAATACCGGCCTTCGTGTTTATATGAGGACATTGAAGATGACAGAAGCAGTCAAAAGAGAATTAGAGCGAGAGCTGAGGAATTAGCTGGCAGCAGGGAGGACGCAGAGTGAGAGAGGCATGAAGCAGTAAACCCTCTTTAATGGATGGCTAAATATTTTATGCTTATTTTGGAGATTGTTAAATTCCTTAAGTGCAGACAGACAGTGAATACTAACAGAGTTTAGTCAAAGAGACACGTGTTGTAGCTGCATTTCAGGAATGGAAGTAATCTGCAGTGCGGGGGAGGAGCAATGCTCAGCTGACAGCTGTGTTCAGACTGAGCAGAAAGCACTGATCCCAAATCAGGTGCACTGTCAAATCCCTGATGACAACAACCGTGATGGCTAATAAAAGACAGATTCACAAGTCGTTTCAGTAACCCTCTGAGAATTTCCTTGTTGAGCTGCAGAAATAGGAAGAAAAGAGGTCAAAAAAAGACACTGACTTTGGAAAATACCCTCTTAATCTGACAAATTCACACTCATATCAGCTTCCTCTTAACTATAAAGGTAATTTTGTACAGAATGAAGTGAAGTTTGACCCCAATCACTGACACTGAATCAGCCTCAGGAAGGAATCGAGAATGGACACCAGAAATGATTACAGCAACCAACATTGAATGTACATATACTGCAGACGTGAAATAATGTTAAAAGTCATGTATAAAACAAAAAAAAGAAAACATTCACGTGTCTGTTTGTGCTGTCTTTCTGTTTTAAACAAAAGACAAACAAAAGATGTGGAAAACAGATGAGCTGTGTTTTTGAGTGTTATTTTATGTTACGCTATCTTTAATTATTGCCTAATTACTCACGAATATGTAATTTTCAAGAGAAAAACACAAGATTTAATAGCTTTATTCCGCCTTCTGCAGGATTGTCTCATATTTCAACACTTTTTAAAGATAAGGCGGATGATGCATGAGGCAGTTTGTGTGTGAATACGTAACTAACTGAGCCACAGTGTCAAAAAACCCCTCTTCTGTCTCCTGGAGCAAAGATATTGACACGCTATATTGATTAGTTTCTTCCTTTTTCTGCTATTTTCTTTATTTCATGCACGAATGAGTCATTTGTCATCCTTTGTGTCTGAACGCTGTCGCACAGGAAGGTAAATGCGCAAGACACTTTTGTAAGTAAAGCAAATGTTCCAGTATCATCAAACACTGACGCAACTGCTCGTGTGGTGTTTCGTGTGCAAAGCTACCCGAATGCTGCCCTCTTTGAAACTGCATTAAAAAGACAAATAGTCACGCTGAACATGCTTCCTACACGTCTGTATCAGGGCACAATATCTCTGCTAGAATAGATCTTCACTTTGCATTTGGCTGCTTCTCGTTGCTGTGGGCTCGACAGTCTGCCCTTTCTTCTCTTGTCCTCTTTATTTTTCTCCTTCTCTTCACCGCTGCTGCCAGGAGTCCTGAACTCATAATTATAATGCAATTATAGTTTCAGTGAATGATGGAGAGGCAGAAAGAAAGGAAGGGAGAAACAGAAAATGATGGAGTGCGGGGAGAAGGGCTGAATGTCACCAGGCTGTTGCAATAGAAGGCAAAACAGGGATTATTTTTGAGCCGGACAGACAGAAGGTCAGAAGACAAGAGGGACCTGAAGGGACTTATGGACAGAGAGAAGACAAGATGTTTTCTGGAGAAGAGAAAAAGGCAGAGATGGTTGGATAGACTTGGTCCCACATGTAAAGAGGGGAGAAAAGCTGAACAGTTATAAAATATTCTCTCTGAAGACTCTCGCCTACAAGTCCTCAGTATACAGAGGAGGACAAGAGGCAGAGAGAGGGAAGAGAAGAAACAAGATAGAGACAGAGACATAGAGGAGGGAATAAAGAAGGAGACGGGGGAGGAGAGATGGAGGGGTAACGGTGGAAAGGGAGGAGGAGAGAGGGAAGGTTACAGATGGTTTGGTTTGGTGATGTGAAGGTGGATGGAGAGAGAGGAGGAGGAAAGAAGCGGAAGAAAAAGGTAACGAAGGATTCAGGGAAGGGTGAGAAAAGATGGGAAGATGCAAAGAAGGAGGAAGTTAGAAAAGAAAAGGGGAGCTAGGCATCTTAGGACAGCAACAGTACAAAAAATAAAGATGTATTAAAGGAGAAGTGGGGAGAGGAGGAAACAAGCAGGGACAAAGGAGGTGAGAAAGAGAATATCTCTTTTTGTGTAACGTACGTAACTTAACATACATAACCAATATGATTTTAACTGAAATGATTTTATCAAGCAGAACTGGGAGTTTGGATGCTCAACAAGCAGCTTTCACAGACAACGAGGCTAAAACCTCAGTGCCTTAGCGTCCGGCAAAGTGAAGTGTCTGCGCCTTCATGGCGGACATTTCCAAGAAGCTCTCAGAGCTGAACCTCATGCTCCAGCAGCTTCTCAGCCCTCTGCTTCCTCATGTGAAATCTCTGAAGAGAAATTAAAGCTGTGGTTAACGGGAGGAGGAAACACTGCGCCTGCTCCTGCTCCACAGAGGCGATCTGGCCTACAAACTGCACTTTTCTTCAGTGAAGTTTTGATGTGTTCAAGTCTGAAACTTGATCAGGAAATCTAAAGTTGCTGTTGTTTGAAGTGCATTTGACAGTTGAACACAACATCCTTCAGTAACTCTTTTACTTTTGTCCTCCCTCTTATGCTGCCCATGTCATAACTCTCATTACTTGTGTTCAGCTTGCAGCTGTTGAGTCTTAAATTAAAATTTTGGCACAAAGTGTTATAAAAGTATTGAAATCATCTTCAATTCAGCTTCCTGAGACCTGCAGATGCATTGCAGATGGAGGAGAGAAATCAGAAAGAGCTGAGGGCGTGAAGACAGATAACAAGTGAGGAGGAGGAAAGATACAAAGAGCTAAAAGTCAGAGGAAGGTAATGAGAGGGATGAAAGGATAAAAGGCTGAAAGACACAGATGTTGAGATGCAAGGGAATAAATGAGTGAGAGACCTGAAAAAAGAGAGGGGTGTTGAGTACAGTGAACAACCTAAAATTGGAGATGGGGCATAAAAGGAGGACATCGGGGGAAAAATGAGGCAGAGGAGGAGACGAAGAGAAAGAAGGGGATGTGTTGAGGAGAAAAAGGGATAGTGCGAAAAGAGCTCGAGGCCAAACTGAAGGAACGGGGGAGGGGAGGGGGAGAGGGGGGAGGCGGAAATGTCTGACTGCAATGCGTTTTTGTTAAGTTTTATCAAGAGCAGCAGAAGCAGAAAGCCTTTCAGTCAAAGAGGCAGAAATGTGCAACAGACACACCCAAAGCAGCCTGAAAGGCCTTCATCACATGGACGCTCATTGTCTGCAGAGGCTGCATCCCGATTCTCCTTCGCTGTGAAGACCCCAGACTGTCTTTATACCAAGAGGTCAATAATGTACGCAGGGAACTGGACCGTCAGATGAATCCATCCCCCTCCAGTGTACCGACAGGTAACCGAGAGCTAAACCTGACAGAAACAAAACCGCAGAAACAAGAAGCAACACAAACCACAGGGTCACATGAAGCCGCTGCTGAGGCCAAGACCGCCTCACCTCAGGGGAGAGGATGGATCGAGGCAAAACCCACAACGGCCCAGTGAAGGGGGCAGACAACATCCCTGACCTTTCCTGCAGAAATCAGTCAAAATCTCAGCCCAGCACAAACGGCGTCTTACAGCGTTTATGGCCAAGAAACCTGCAGCAACATCACTGCTCCTCTACTGCTCCGCTGTTTTTTGAGCCTTGTAGGATTCGGAGGTGCATCGCGTGTTATCGCCTGAACACGACTTTGAAGTTTGAGTCCAGATAACCTCATTTAAAAGGTCCCCTGTGGAGGTTTTGACCAGCTGTGGTGCTGTGGAGCGTTTTAATGAGCACGTCCATTTATTTATTTTAAAAAAAGAAAGCATTTATAAGAAAAACACAGATAATCGTAAGGTGTTGAGAATGTTTGTATTGATGGAAATGTTCATGTTAAAATTCCATTGAGGGCCGTTACAGTTTGCATGAAGTGACCACACGAGGCTGCGCTCACTCAAGACTAAGACATGTTGATGTGCACTGCTCGTCTCATCGCAGTTGATCTGCAGATAAATCAGGCTTGGTTTGACGCCTCAAAGGTTCCATTCAGGTCAAACATTAACTGCCAGGTTTAAGGGTTTGATTCCCACCGTTGCCACTGATGTCAACAACGTCCTCCCTCGTTCTAAGCGGCACTTTTAGCAGCGGCGCCTCACAAAGACACTCTGTGCATGCTAATGGTGTGATGCGCCCGCAGCCACACACACTCTGTTTGTCATGCAGACTGCAGACTGGATTACATTTGGAATTGGCTGCAGACACTTGATTAAGGTGTGTGCGACCTACGCTGAAACGAGCTCAGGTTTTCTCGTGTGACTGAACTTTTCTGTTCTCCTGCGCCTCGTCTCTCCTCAGGTACACCAAGATGAAAACAGCCACTAACATCTACATCTTCAACCTGGCTCTGGCTGACTCTTTGTTCCTGGCTACTTTACCATTCCAGGTAGGACTTTATCAACCACCCACACATGTGCAACAGATGCCTCTTTTTGTCTCTTTAACTTGCATTTTGGTCCAAGTCTGGACTTTTGAGTGAACAATATTCAATATTCATCTGAAAACAAGCATCATGGCCCAGCTGTGGGCTGGAAAACTGACCCTCTGCTCATCGTACTGTCTCTGGCGTTTAACAAACTAACAGGAGACGTCAAGAATTTGCTGTAGTGGTAATGTTACCTGTAACGCAGGTTTCAGATGCATTCTCCATTGGCAAGGCTCCCTGTTTTACTCCATTTAGCATTATGAAGGAAAGAAAACAGCCGTGTTCTGGCAGCAGCGCCTGCGATAAGTCAAGACAAATTCAACTGATCTGCAGTCGTTATACAAACTGAATTCTTCAAACTGAAGACAACACCACCACATTCATCTGAAGTAGAGTAGAGTACAGAGGAGGGTGCACAATGTCCGTATATCAGAAAACATCAGTATATTACACCCCCGACACACTTACGCAGGGAAAATAACAGTGCAGATGGCCATTATACACAGGATCTGGTAATACTGCACTTCAGAGCATCACTTTACTTATGACCCAATAACAACAGCTCTTAAATCTTAACCAGTCTGTTGTGTGTTTGTGATTCCTCTGTCGCATGCACTGTGCTGTGTTCATGCTGATCGATTGACAAAAGACCCTGAAAAACGGAGTGATTTAAGTTTTGTTCTCTTGCCTGCATCTGGATGTTACGAGGACTTTCATCAGTCACTGGCTGCTTGTCAGGTGTTACGCTTTCGTGCTTCGGCGCTCTGATTTGTTTCCGCTTCGCTGAATAATTTACTGTCCGAAGTCATATTTCAGAGGAGATGGAGTTCTCTGTTGTGCCTGCAGCTGTGTTTCTGTGTTCATTTCTTTTTCTGTTGCCAGGGCACAGACGTGTTCCTCGGCTTCTGGCCATTCGGGAACGCTCTGTGCAAGGCGGTGGTGTCTATCGACTACTACAACATGTTCACCAGCACCTTCACCCTGACAGTGATGAGTATGGACAGGTACGTGGCTGTCTGCCACCCCGTCAAAGCGCTGGACATGAGGACTCCACACAAGGCCAAGGTAAAACTGTTTCATTTCAAAGTGAGATATTCACCTTTCCAGAACCTTCACACTTGCTTTATTCTCCCTGAAATGACCACTGGCATCACGTCAGATGTCAACAGTCTCTTCAGCTCACTCCACACACTGCCCCCCCCCATAACAAAGATACAGACGTTTGAACATTGCACAGCTGAAGGTCATTCATGTGTCCATCTGGTGCACACTTCAGGTCTGACAACTAGGAGAAAAAATAACGTGAAAAGAGGAAATGTGAACTCCTGCTGACTGAGCCAAGATGTCTGTTTTGATGGTCTTCGTGTTTTCCAGTCTTTGCATTAAGACTTCACAGGAAAGTACATCAAAGATAACTCTGACTCTTCATGTGTCAAACGGCTGCGCAGTAATTATAGTAAATGAAGTCTGTAAAGTCGGTGTTGCGCAGAGTAACTATGACCAACAAGCTTCAGGGCTGTTTGTATCAGCCTGAGCCGCAGTTGGAGCGGACACGCCTGCATCCGATGCTGCGTGAAAGCAAAGCTATTTCAGCAATATCTTCACCCGACTTTGACGAGCAAGCGCAGCGTCCTGTGATGACATCGTAAGAAACGCACCTTTTCAGCCGCTGATGAAAATATGACAAAACGAAGAAACACAAGGTCAGATGAATTGAGGGGTTTTTGGCAGTTTTTCCGCCCGGTCCTGCTCGTCACGCTGATCCTCTCAGATTGCTGTTGTGTAAAAATATCAAGAAATTTGACTTCAAAGGGGAATTTTACACATGAAATCTGTTTACAGCTCTCGGTGGATACACCTGCGTATCTGAAAACAGCAGTCTTTTGTGGCCCCAAAGGAAGCTGCGCCAAATACAATAAACTGCCTTGAGTGATGTCACATGAGTCAGTCAGTTGGGGCTGAAAAACATGGTGATGGTTTATTAGACCTCTGTCACCCACTCCTCATTTCTGCTGCAGGCAAGAGTCTACACCAGTCCCTACTAGCATAACACACCCAAACCTTTGACTGAACTGTCAGCAGTCAGGTGCATTGTGGGAAATGTAGGCAAAATGAAAGAATGCATGAAAACAAAGATGATATCTCTGGTTCTGCTACATCAGTCTTAATACTCCTCCTTTAACTGACCACAGTGAGTCTGACCATGTCACAGGAGCGCAGTGTGAAGCTGGTGGAGCTCTCTTTTAAGACGAGGCAACCGTTCTCCTCATTTTTACTCATCAACCTGAGGTGCTGCTAATATCAAAGCCAATAACAGTGTTTTCCATTTAGGTTTACCTGATAGAGCCACTCTGCATGTCTCATGAGATCACCTGAGTGGACCAGAGAAATTACTCAAGTTATAACTCAAGTTTTTCCTGCTGTGATCTGTCTCTGTTGTGTAGTTGGTACAATGATATAATTGCTCAGCAAAGCAGAAAGAAAATGAAACACATCCTAACTATAAGCCACTCAACTCATAGGAGCAAAAGTGAATTTGAATGTTGACTCACTGCACTAATAGACACGTGTGTGTCATGCCGAGTCCTTTTAGGGTTATTAAATGATGTAACCGCTCTGTCAACATATTCATCATCACCATTGTGTCACCACGTCCTCCACAGGTGGTCAATATCTGTGTGTGGGTGCTGGCTTCGGCCTTCGGGGTCCCGGCTATGGTCCTGGGGAACGTAGAGGAGGAACAAGAGCATAACAGTAAGTATTTCACACACACACACACACACACACACACACACACACACACACACACACACATATACAGTATATATGCATATACCTGTGAACATACTACAGGTGTGTCCTGACCTGTACAGACACATATGCACCTTCACCACATGTGTGCATTACAGCACATATCACCATACATGCTTGGCTTTCACATGCATTTTGTTGTGACTGCGATTGTGTGGACTTTAATGTCCAATTAACACACAACACACAGGTGTGTAACAGTGCCGCACAGCTTTTCCACACATGTATTTCATTATCTGCTGCTGACGAAGGTGGGTGTGGAAAAAATAGCTTCAGACTGTGATGCTTGGGGAGGTGCGATCTGAGTGAACCAATTTACAAGTGTTGCTGTTGTCCCAGTTTTTATTGCTTTTATTGCACAGCATCTGACTAATAGGTTCAACACATGCTGTCGTCAGGGCGCCTTTTCCTCTTCATTTCAGATCGAACAGTGCAAACAGAGTTCAAACCGGCTGCCTGCCATATTCTATATGATGCTCGATGTTACGAACTTTCACACAGCAGGTGCACGTTTATTGCCACTAAAATAGAAACTTTTCCAGCTCTTACGTCTTCAGGCAAACCAAACAGAGATTATGTTGATAGACCAATGAAATAGCAGTGTGAGTCACTAACTTTTAGATTTTGATTATTAACAGCTACTTGACTGCGTGAGGTCCAGTTGAAGATTTAATATAAACTTCTGCACAAAGTCCATGAAGCTTTATTGAATAACAGCAGTCCAGATGACTGTTTTTAAATGAAATAACTGGAAAAACACCATCATTTACATCATATAAATATGCATGACTAAGATTGAGGGGAAAACAACTAACGCACTGCAACTGGATTCAATCAGCACAAAGCCATAATTGCCCAGATTCACATGAATTATTATGCAAATAAAGCAGAACCTTAATCCATTAAACAAAACCTAAATTTACATGAACACAATAAATAAGTAACAAAGAAACAGACAATTCTGTGCACACGTCAGACTCACCACACACCACCTGAGTGTACTGCTGCAGGTCAAAAATCATGCACAGCTTCTTCTTATGTCCAGCAGTTTCTTTCATTCCTCCTCATATATCCAGAAACACGGTCAGATGTTTCCATCAGTTGCTTCAAAAGCCAACACAGGCCACTGTCTAACACACACTGAGCTCAATCTCGAGGAGCAAACAGACCATTTTTATGCATGCCTCTTCCAAAATCATGGGTTTTATTTCTGGGCGTCAGCGGTGTGCAGTTTTCTCAGTACTCTTCTGCGCTCACGTCTCCAGAAGTTTCTTATTTGATTCACTTTGAGCCCAACCTGCAGAATGGTAAATGTACTGCATTCACAGCGCTATAAATAGCTCTCTAGTCTAAGAACCACTCAAACAATCCAAGGCAGCTTTCACCCTTTCACACAGGGGTTGCAGTAATAACCGTTCACACAAAGACGCCTGGACGTGTAGATCCCAGGATGCCAAATGAGTAATAGTGAGCAGTGCTTTGCCGTCATAAAACTATGAAAATTTGGTTAATGTAAAGTGTAATTTCTATAAGAAAAACGCTGCTGCTCACAATGTTCCCTTTCATAATGTTATCTGAGAGCATGAGATCTTCTAACGTAGCGAAATTATATCAGTATTTGATGATAAATAATTTGCTTTTTGATGCACGTCTTTGCGGCGGCACGGTGGGGCAGCAGGTAGTGCGCATGCCTCACAGCAAGAAGGTCACCGGTTTGATCCCCGGGTCGGGCGGGGCCTTTCTGTGCGAAGTTTGCATGTTCTTCCCGTGCATGCGTGGGTTCTCTCCGGGCACTCCGGCTTCCTCCCACAGACCAAAAACATGCTCATTATTGTCTCTAAATTGTCCCTAGGTGTGAATGTGAGAGTGGATGCTTGTGTGAATGTTGCCCTGCAGTCGGCTGGCGACCGGCTCAGGGTGTACCCCGCCTCTCGCCCGTTGACAGCTGGGATAGGCTCCAGCCCCCCCCCAACTCCGAAAGGGATAATCGGGGGTATAGAAGATGAATGAATGAGTGAATGCACGTCTTTGCTTCCACCCTTTGAGAACAGAAGGAAGTCTGAGACGAGTATATTGATAACTTTGCAGACACTTCTTGTTTTACTGCTCTGCTCTAAATGCTGTGATTCTTTAAGTCCAAAGTTTAACTTGTACGTTACTGATGGTTGAACAGAATATTGAAATCTGCCGTTTCCCCCTCTCTGCCACCTGAACATCAAACCTTCATGACAAGGCGAGAACTGTCTCATTTAACCATTTCATTGTCGTCTCCTCCAAAACGTCCGGTGCCGCTGAGCGTCCGACCGTTCTGCTAACGGCACAGTTCAAGTCAGAGTTTAACAGAGCTCAGTAATTACATTCAGTCCTGCCTCGGCCGTCCCTTCCAGGAGGCTCGGCTGAAGTGCATTTCATTTAAGGAGATGTGAGTTTCAGCTGCTCTGCCTCTCAGGTTCACCTCTTCTGTGCTGCTCTTCCACAACATTTTACATGCAAACTGTCATTTCAAACATGCACCTTCTTAGAAATATGCTCGCAATTGCCGTAGTCTACTTTCTGCATGAGCACCAGCGTTGCACAGAAGTCACGGCCATGTACGAGGACGGACTTAGAAATATTTCTCCAACATTTCCAGGTCTGAATTAAATGCCATCACATGAATGTAAAGGCTACAGCAGCACAAACTAAATAAGCTCAAATTTTGTTTTTCTCTTTACAGCATTGGCCAAAAAAACTCTGATTGCAATGGTTATTAATTAAAGCTTCGATGGCAAAACATGTTTTAAAAGCCATCGCTGATGCAGCCTGTTCTTCTTTCAGTAAACGCTCCAAACCAAATGTCGTGCAGGCATTGTGACTCTTCCTGTAAGCGTCCTGTCCTGTCTGAACAAAGGGAGAATGAACTCTTACATATCAGACATCTGGCTGCCACAGAGCCGTTCCTTTAATCCACAGATCAGTGAGCAGTGTTACTGTGTCATGATGGGGAGCACCTTTTCTGAAGTTTCTAAAAGTCTGTAACTGTGGGAAAGTTTGACTCAGCATCACAGTCTCTGTCTTTGTCTCGCTGTTCATCTCAGTCTCTGATTGGCTGCCTGATAACACCTGATGGATGAGAGCAGCCTCATTCGCAGATTGACTTGTTTCATTTTTCTTCTTAAAGCTGCTTATCGGTTTCTTCTGAGTGGATCCAGCTGGGTCCTTCGTCTTTATACGCTGTGTGTGTGTGTGTGCGTGCGTGCGCGTGTGTGTGTGCGTGTGGGTCTTTGTTGCCGTAGATCATCTCTCTGAGGCATTCACATATTTAAGTGTAGGACACACACACAACCACACACACACACGTATTTATGGTCTAATATTAATGGAAAAGTCTTTTTACTCTACACATGATAAGTTGTGTGTGTGTGCGTGTGTGTGTTTCAAAGCACTGCATTTGCCATATAGGGTGGTGTGAGTGTGATGATGAACCTTTGTGTGTGTGAGAGAGATATGTTCGTGCTGGCAGCCTTAAATATCAAGACAAACCTCCTGTCAGAGTTTCGAGCTGTTCGACGGCAGCTCTTCTCCTAAAAAGGCCAAAACCTTCGAAGAACTCTGCTCAGTTTGACCTTAAAGGGGCAACACGTGAAGTTCATACAAACCCAGAGCACAAAATGACCAAAATATGTCATCAGCCGGTAAACGGAGCTAATAATTAACACTGGCTAACATTACCTCAGCTGCGTCTCAGATTTCTGGCTTATAAAAATACATTTTTGGCCTTTTTTCTGTTTTAGGACAAATCCCACCCGCTGCCGTTTGAACACACCGTCCGGTCAGCTAATTCACTCAGCTGTGTTATGACAGAGGGACCGAACTGTTTATGACATGTTTAGCTAAAGTTAGGAAGGAGAAGAGTTTAGCGCAGTAATTTCTGCTGCTGTTGAAATTCCTGTAAGCAATCATAAAGCTTAATCTGATGCTGAAATACAAGCATTTCATTTGTTTGCTTTACTGATTTGCATCCGTCCAGAGTAAGATCATAATAAATATGGTTTTTAATCAGTGGAGACTTCTAGATGTACAGGTCTTAAAGAGTGGTTTGAAACAGAATTATTTCATGACTTTGAGGACGTCATTTTGTTTAGCCAAATATGGATTTTCTTACTGGAACCATTGATCTAAGCCACAAAATTCAAAGCCTATTCATGGTTCCCACAGGCTAAACCATTGATTGTAATGACCACACAACCTTTCCTTCTTGCTCCACCCTCAGCATAAACTTAAAGTAAACTCTTAAATCCTTTAAAATGACCTCCTCCAACAGGATATTCAGCTTTCAGTCCAGTTTTAAATCACAGATAATCTATTTTGAGCTTCTAAGTTCTTCTGCTTGTGCTTTTCAGCTCCCTTTAATCACAGTGTTTCACAGTCAAACATGTCGCAGTGAAGAAACAGTCAGAAACGTCATCCGCTACAGTTTATTATTATTATTATTATTTCACCCTAAACGGGAATGTGTCATCATTTAACCAGAAACATGAGGCTTATCAGTTCTGAGGAGGGATCAGCTTTCACTGAATGCGTTCATATTATTAATGATCCCCTGTTATGTGTATTTAATTGATTGTAACCTCAAAGGTTTAAAAATGTCAGTGCGTGTGAGGTTGAAAGTGCTGCAGCGTTAGCCGACCGTGACCCTTTAACTTCACCTGATAGCATGATCTGAAGCAGATGTTTTGACTTTGATCTGACTGCAGAGTGAACAAACCTTTAACGAACAAATCTGCTCCTTTGGAGACAGAGATGTTTCACTCAGAGTCCAGATTCATTTCATCACAAACACCGCCTGTCTGTCTGTCTGTCTGTCTGTCTGTCTGTCTGTCTGTCTGTCTGTCTGTCTGTCTGTCTGTCTGTCTGTCGGTCAGCAACAGCAAAAGATGGGAAAGAAAAGCCTGCAAGCTAATTTTAACATCAATGTAAAAAACCTTTAAAATGCTCCAAACTGAGCTAACAAAAGCTAATTTCAGGCTAAATTATGAATTATGGCAAAAAATGGCCGCTGACTGTGAACATGAGGCTCAGTCTCAGTAAAAATCTCCAGACAGCCGTTAAAGCTGCAAACAGTGTGTGCGTCACCGTCTTCTCTCCCGTGTGTCAGCGTGCACACCTGCGCTAAGCTGCTGCGAGTCAGCTCACCTGAACCGGACCAGGTGTGCCAGCTGGCATGCTGGGGGGACATCAGGTCCCCCGCCAGCCTGCAGCCATGCTCGCTGCTCCCTTAGCTGCACTCCTGTCTGTCATTCCTCAGCACTGTTTTACATTTAGCACAATGCGTACACGCTGACATGGACTGAGTTCAACTTAGAGAGAGATCTTTTTAATGAGCGTGTGAGCAGAAATGATCACATCGATTTTGACATTTTTGGCCACTTTCACTCTGAATATGTTACACATGCATGATTTGTGGCATACTTAGTCCTATTTTATTTCACTTTCTGTTATTCTACCCCCAACACATCATTACGCTCACGGTGAAACCAGCAGAATAATCACTACAAGTGTGCTTCACAAGTCCACATTATACAGGAGATTTGCATTTTAAATGGCTGCCTGTTGGAATGAAACTTCACCGTGTGCGAAGTGATGAAGGAGGTCACTTGTCTTCATGTCAGGTGGATTTAAACATTTGCAGAAGAAGAAGAAGGAGAAGGTGAGAGTGTAAATCCTGTGAATCAGCCTTTGAGTGCATAATCATCTGTACTGCTGCTTCAGTACAAACCAAACCTGAGCTGGTGTTAACAGTTGATTTTTCACAGCATATCAAAAGAGAAGATATGAATGTTGCTGCAAAGCCACAATCAAAGCGGCCTTGAATTATCTGGGGAACGTTGTTGTTGTCACTTATGAAGTGCCGCATTTATTTAGTGTCAAACAGTGTGAGCTTTGTCGCAGCCATGGTCTCTCAGATCTGTCCTTTCACTTTCAGTTCACTGAGGTTCAGCAATGAGCAGAACAACAACTGTCCTGTCTGCGTATGTGACACATTTAGCACACTGCCAACTGACCATCCAATCAGCGGAAGCCAAACAAAAGTTTCCTGTGTTGATGCTAACATATGCCGGAAGGAAAACGTATGCTAGCAACTTTTGCCCCCAGCTGGACAGTTTGGCTTCCTCTGATTGGATGATCAGTGGGCAATGCTGATTGGCTAGTCAGTTGGCAGTGTGCTAATTGGGCTTATCAACTCATGTGTGAAAACAGGGTTAAAATTCATGCTTGTAACTCGCAGCTTGTAGCGTGTGTGCTTCAGGGTCACATGCACGAATAGGACATTTGTGTTACCTCTTGGACTTTGTTCAGAATATTCCAGCACAAATTTTAATTCCACATGTGTTAAATGTTTCTACAGCTGCAAAACTTTATTGCACATCCACAAACTTTTGTTTTGTTTTTTTGTTTTTTTACAATGCACGCATTCGGATACGTGAAATTATTGCTGTTCAAAATGTTTATGATCCTTATTTGCTTCCATAGATTATTGCTTTGCATCCCAGCAAGTAAAACCCCTTCTTACTGCTGGTAACTGGTGCAGAAAGCTGCAGCCAGACGGCCAACGCGCTCCAACAGAGGACATCTTGTTATTCCAATTTCCTGTCCAATTGATTTTGCTGCTGGTTTTCAAAGGTTTGCTGGTCAGGTTCTTGCTCGTCGGTGAATTGATTTCTGATGGAGAACCTCCGGCAGCTCTCCCCGCTGTTCCCAGATCTGTCAGTGACCATCCTTAAAGGCCATTTTATCCGCACACTTCTCCTCTCTGCTGCTGCGTTTTCTTTGTTTATATAAATGAATCTATCTGTAACGCTGTTTTGAGGATTTCTGCTCATAAATAAGTTAGTGCTGAAAAATGGTGGAACACAAAGAGGAAAAACAGCAATTATGCTTTTTAGATTTATGCTGATGCTAAACAGGAAGAAAATCAACAACAGGAACAGTGAATGATTTCCCAGATGCCCACACATTGCACACTATTTTTCAGTTAAATCGAGTAATATGTTGTAGCTAGCAGGGGAGCGGGAGGTCTGGTGGTCAGATATTGATCCAGTCTCAGCCTGTAGCGACGGCTTAATCCTATAATCATTTTTATTAGTCTACTCTACAGCTGAGCTACGTCTGCTCTCCTGCTCTCCTGCTTTTCTCTTCATCCTCTCTTTGCACGTCTCCTCTTATTTGTCTCTTTTCCTCTCCTCCTTCGTTTCATTCACGTTTCTCGTTCCTCATTCAATCTGCCGTGCGCTCCTCTCTTTATCGTTTTCATGGAATTTTCTCATTGTATTCTCATTGTTGTCTCTTTGTCATCCTCTTCTTTTCATTCCTTCATCGTCTCATTCATTCTCATCTCCGTTTCATTTTGATTTTATTCTCATTTTTGCTTCATTCTCATCCTCTTAATTTCAACCCTTTTCACTCAAAGCGTCTTCATGTATCATCTCCATTTCCTTCTCATTCTCTGTCGTCCTCATCTGTCCCTTGTCCATCCCACACCTCCCTCTGTCACCTCAGTGTCTCCTCCCTCTTTCTTTTAACTTGCACACTCTTTCTCTCTTGCCTTTTATTTTCATTTACAATCTCACCTCTTTCATTTCATTCTCCTCACATTCTTTTCATTCACCCCTCATTCAGTTTCGTGTTTTTTCATCTTCACCTCACTGTAATTGTAATTTTTCTCTCCATCTATGTTTTACTCCCCATCATCTCCTGTCTTTTCCCTGTGTGTCTATATACAGTTTGTTGTGCTGTTTCTTTATCATCTCTGTTCTTACGAGGCCGCTAGCTGTGCAACAGATTGACATTCAGGGATAATAAAGGTTCCCTGTACTCCACCTCTATTCCCCTCCTCTCCCGCCTGTCTCCTCTAAACAAACAGAGGGGATGGAGCAGCTTCATAACCTGACAGCTGCAGGGTAAGTCACGCCACGCCGCTCTCAGTAATTGGGGTCAAAAGCCTTGCCCAAGGACACAGTGGCAGGAAGGAGGCTATAATCAGCAGCCACCCTGCTGTCACTAATAGCCGCGATGACCAATCCATCCAAAAGACTTGTCGGAAATGTGTCAAAGTGTGTTTGCAGGCTGCACGTCTGTGCTCCGTGCTGCAGTGTTCGGTTCAGTTACATTGCTCCTGCAGACGTTGACTCTGGGTTTGGTGACGTTTGAAGGTTTAACTCCCGCTGCTTTCCAGAGTTTGCATATCAGAGTAAATCAATCAAAACAGGTTTCGGTGGAGTGATGTTCGACCTGTGCAGACTTACTGGTGGATGCATTTGGAACAATTCTCAGTACTGCAAACACAGATGGGGTGGACCGTGTGAGCTGGCATGAGATCGGGCCAAGAGTTATTGGACGAGAGGAAACGAGCAGAAGGAATAAACAAACGTGATGATGAACAATCTCAACCAAACAGGAAGGAGGATCGCTGCTCGGTCATGTAAACACTGTTATTCATTTATGCAAAGTCATGGATTATGATGGACTTTCACTCTTCGTTGATGAAGTGGAACAGCTTGATTTGTGATTACGTGTCAAAGTTCACCCCTTCATGTACTGTCTTCGCTGTCTCCTGCATCCTCAAGGCGACAGTATATAAACTTTAATGAATGAGTAATTACAAAAGCAAATAGATATGCTAATATAATCCATTATAGTAACACGGCATAATTAAAGCCGCCATGCCTCATCATCTGTGATGGCGTGGTGCATCTTTTTATGGGCTGCTTATTGTAAAAGCAGCGATACATACAGTGTAATGAGGTAATGTGTCACATGTCATTAATTTGGTTTGATGATGAGGATTGTTGGTGAGATTATTCAAAGAAAGCATGATTATATGTTTCATATCATCGTGGTTTACATACACATCATCAACATCAGCACCAGTCCTGGACTCTGTGTGCAGGTTTGAAAAGCCAAGGTCAGCCCTTTGCAGCATTAGCTTACAGTGGATGTCACAATAGAGCGCATGCAGTACTTCCACCCATGCGGTGTGATAAATCACACATTTCTATATTTATCTCCTATTTTATTTTTCCCTGCGCAACATTATCGTTCTGTGAAGGCGACATTATTGTGTCCTTGTATCAGGCCTGCCACTTTCTGCTGGGTCGGAAGCTTGTAGAGAATTTAATGTTTCTGTATTTCAGTTTCTGCAGAATGTTGAAAAGAATGAACTATTTTCTTGCTGGTGTGCGAAAAGGATGTGGAAGAATTTTCAGTGCGGATTTGAATTCATGCCGCACCAGCACGAAATGCAGGTGAAGTCAGAGAAAATAGTGAAGATGGAGTTTTTCTTCTTGTATTGTCCATTATACCAAGCTCCGATGAGCGTTTTGACTCGTGCATTTTAATGAAATGAAACTTTATTTTCACTTTAACCAGTAAAAATCCCTGTCGCAGGGATATTTTGAAGGAGTTTATTTGTAGATTGCAGTATCAGGTGCATTTTATCAAGGCCAAAGTGGAAAAGAGGAAGGGAAAAAGATGTCTGAGGTATTTTGATGCTCAGCACAGGGTGGACTGTGCAGGTTGGACAAGAGGCACAAACAGGTTGGAGGTTAATTAAAATGAGGCCAGCGAAAGCAAGCAACAACGTGCTGATGCAGGAATGATGTGGCAGAAATGTTAATAAGCGATCTGAATTATCTTCCTTCATGAAATCCCTGCAGCCATCTGAAGGCAGCACAACACGTATGTTGATGAATTTGAAGCCTCTGATTGGACGTGTGGCGCGCCTGTGTGATTACGCACAGCTTGCATTGTGTTTACATTGAATACATTGTGCAAATGACGGCAAGCACACACCTCTACACACGTCAGTCAAGTCTGTTATGTCTGTGGTTTCTGACCGTCTGTGCAGGAGACGTCAGATTACAGCGGCTCATTAACTCTGCATCACAGCCGCTTTTCTTACTTTTACAGCAGCTCGTGTTTTATTCTTGAAATGCATCAGGGTGCAAACGCTGCTGAGCAACAGTTTAAGGTCTGATGTAACCTTCTGAAATGCAGTAATGTCTGCTGATTTGTGGTGCTGTGTGCTCACGGGTTTTTATTCCGCCTCAAGCAGCCCTGCAACGTTGAGCTGCTGCACATTCCTGCACCTGCACGGCTCCCGATGCTCATGTATGGGTTTATGAAGGGGATTCGTTCTCCCAGCAGAGTGTGTGTTGAGCTTCCTCGAAGGGTCTTTTCTGCCAAATCAAACCATTGGCTTCAAATGGTCAAATCTTTGACAAACATGTCTCTGACTGAACTGACTGTATGCAGGCTGCACGACGTAAGAGGCAATGCAGCTAAAGATCGGACAGTGACTTTAAAATGAGTCTGACAGAGATTAATTCTGCATCAAACTGACAGAATTTCAATGGACCCGATCCTCCATTCTGCAGGATTTATGCTGACTAACAGGCTTTTAGTTGTGTGTTCAGATCATCTGCAGAGTGATGAAGCTTTGAGGAGAAACCGTCTAAAACAAGCAGCGATAAAGTGCTGTGGAAGAAAACTTCAACAAAAGAGCCTGAGAAACACCATTTTTACTGCGTGTGTGTGTGTGTGTGTGTGTGTGTGTGTGTGTGTGTGTGTGTGTGTGTGTGTGAATAGAGTTTGCCCCCCCCCCCCCCCCGACACAACCAGATAAAACTTTTATGAGTGCTGTATTGCCTAAGGATAGACACAAACACACACTCACACACACACACACACAGAATAAACTTAAACTTGTCTAAAATTGAACTTTGAAACACCACACACACACACACACACACACACACACACACTCACACTCACAGACACACCTGACAGACACGCCTGACAGCCAAGATGCAATAGAGTGAGATGACGCACACGTCATATTCAGGACAAAGTGTTGGTATGTACTGTCACTTTAGTCACACACACATTAAGTCCACAGTCGGTGTGTCGGCTTGAAACAGCTGCTGGAAAATGAGGACGAGTCTGAAACCTGAATTAAATCCTGAACTGGTGAATTTCACCCATTTCACCCACCTGAAACCAAACAGTTCCCACCCACAAGCTCTCAGACTGGAGGATGAACTGTGATGAACTTTTATCATCCTGTGCAGGATTTTTCACTCAGTTAGCAGAAAACAGCCCTGAAGCAAAACATGTCTAAATCCACGAGAGACAGGCACAACCAGGAGGACAGAAACCATTCAGACCCTGTGACCTGCGCAGCGTGATCTCAGCCCTCAATAGATTGAAAGGGCCAGGTCACATCAGCCTTTATTTTGAAATTCACCTCTGCTTTAAAGAATTGTTGATCTGATTTATCGTTGATCGTCAATCCCACAGCTGTCAAACATGATAGCAGACTAGAAAGCAGAGAATTTTAATTCTAGAAAGTTTCATGTGGGTAATCTGGTTTTCGTCAGTGTTTTCTGCATCACAGAGGCTGTAAAGTAAAAACCTGCTTCTCCTGAGCTCCGTCCAGTTTTATTCTGAAAGGAAAAGCAAGTTAACACAAGCAATTTAAACTCTACAGAGAGCCGTAAAAGATGCACATACCTAATAGTGGTCTTAGTGAGCTGCTTTTATGGGGCAAATGTAAGACCAGGTAGCAAGAAAATGTCTTAAATGTGCCTGTAAAAGCTCCCGCCAGCAGTTATACTGATCACCTCCGAGTCAGGACAATATGCAGGGCGGCGCCTGCAGAGATCCATTTAGAGCTGCAAGGTTTTCATGCAAGAGCAGGTAAACAAGGACAAACAGAGCTCATGTACACGCCCAGCTCTGCTGCTGTCAGACTCATCTATCAGCCAGGAGCTGAAGAAGCTAACGCAGCTGGAAGCCTCACAGATACACTTTACATGTGGATAAGTCTGCATACAAACAGCTGGTTTCAGGCTTATGGCGTGCACGCCTGACGTCCATGAACAAACCTCATACACGTGCTGTTTTTTTCTATTTCTGCTTGTCCTCTGCTCTTTTAATTTGTCTCTGAAAACTTTGTCTTCGTCTCCTGTCTGAATAACTTAAGCCACCACTGCTGTATGTGTAAGTATGACAGTTTAATGTGTCCTTCTGTCTTGAAAGCAGAGAGGAGGCGAAAAACAAGATGAGTCAATGAAAAGAGAGAAGAAGGACAGACAGGTTAAATACCTGTCTGAGAACAGAGCTGTGTAACACAGAAAGCACTGCAGGAAGGCGACCACATGGTGCACGGTGGAAGTCCACTCTCGTCCATTTTAAGTTACGTGACGGATCTAACACTTACTTAATCGTTTTAAGACATCTTCTTTTCTCAAAACTAACCAAGTTTTGATGCTTAAACATCAGCAAACTGCAGCTGTTTCACAACATTAACAAAGGTCCGTCTTCCTCATACGTCCAACGCCGATAGAAATCATTTTGTGAGTCACTGACAGTCAGTTTATTTAGTCATTTAGAAATGAGGCCGTGTTGCACAGTTCAGTGCTGCCCTTGCTACAGTTTTGCTTTCACTTAAATGAATTGTAAGTAAAGGATTTGAGTATTTATTCCAATGCATTATCATTAACAAAGCATGCGACCATTTAATGTTACATATCATTGCTTTATCAGTAAGCCATGCATTAAAGATAACAGTGACTTTACTGAGACTGAGATAATTACTCGAGCTGAGGGATCATATCAGACTTTATTTTCTGTATCGTTTTTCATATAGAAAGTTTGTTTCCTGGTGGAGAACTGAGGTATTTAATCTCCAAAATATCAACATCAGGCATCAGGATGTTGGACCTGAGGCCGCTGTTTAACTGAGGCAACACGCTTTCATGTGTTCAGGTGGAGGGCAGCAGAACCCAATCACTGCAAGACCACAGCCATTGTCCTCAGACAGAAAATGGAAGATAGGGGAGAGGAGATCAAAGAAAAGGGAGGAATTAAGTGTGAGATGGTGAGGAAAGGTGAAAGGAGGAAGGAAAAAAAGAGGAGAATGCTGTTTCGCTCTGATTGAAAGAGGAGAGGGGAGGTTAGCACTCAGAGAGATGAAAAGAAGACACAGAGGATAAAGGTAATGATAGAAAGTGAAAATCATAAAGAGCAGGAGTGGCCGAGAGAGTAGATCTAAGAGAAGAGGAGAGCAAAATGGAACAGCGGACGAGACAAAAAGCTGATGAACAGAGAGGTTTAAGCAAAATGAACGAGAGGAGAAAATAATAGGTCTGAACCAGAGGTGAGGAGGGTAAGACGGAGCACGATCGAGGAACTGAAGACAGATAAGAAAAGCAGCGAGAAAAATACAGACGACCCGAGCTGGAGGAAAAGAAAAAATAAAGGGTAGGCAAAACGCAACGGAGGGGAAAGAAGTGATAAATGAGAAGAACGAAAGCAGAGGAGGAGAATCATCAACTGTGAAATGGAAACCAGGAAGGGACACAGAGTCCTGGTTATATAAGAAAGAAAGAAAGAAAGAAAGAAAGAAAGAAAGAAAGAAAGAAAGAAAGAAAGAAAGAAAGTGAGAGAAATGATGACAAAGATAATGTGGAGAGAAAGGTGGAAAAAGAAAACAAAGACATGGAAGATTGACGTTAAACAGAAGAATCAAGATAGAACATGAAAAACAAAAGAAAGAAAAAAACAAGGATGGAAAAAGAAAGACTTGAAAGACGCCACTTCCTGATCTTTAGACACAGATCTTACATGAAGTTCAGTCCTCAGATTAAGAAACTAAACTGAATATGCTCTAAATGTTCTTCTGGTGTTTGCACTCAACATTCAGGAAATATTTTGCTCTTCATGCAGTAAAAGTACGTGGAAGGCTGTGTACTCGATAGGAATCCTGATTCCAAGACGTTTGGGAGGCTGTGTACCTGTGTAACATCCTGTCATTGTCACGACTGTCTTTGGTAGCACCTTTTCAGAACTGACACAGACAGAAGTGGCCTGTGGTCTGCTGCTGTGTTTCATCGACACAGAACGTCCATCAGAAGAGCTGACGACAGCTCCTGCCTGCTGCTGCAGAGAGGGGTTTGATTCCCGGGAGCACAACTGTGACGGATGATGTCCTTTGTTACGTTTAACCTACTGGTCGGCCAGGGCGCAGGTGACATGGAGACATCGAGTGTCACAGAGGTAGAAGCCGGCTGCTGTCCTCCACAGAGGGGTTTTAATGCCACAGCTGCACAAAGAAGGGGAGAGCATGCAGCGGGAGGAACTAAAAATCAGCTCACTTTACAGGAAATGAAGATGAAGACATGAAATGCAACAAAAGCAAAGAGGGCGTCAGCCTGGCTGACTGCCACCAGCTGTCTTTGTAGCCAGAGCAGGTGAGCTGCATCTGCCTGACGACCCAGCTCCGCCCACCAGGCTCCTGCTCAGGAGCAGAACATGATGAGAAGATCTCATCTAAGAGGAGCCACGAGCTAAACGTTCTTTACTGTAGCAGCAAAACATTATCACAATCTCCTTCCTCCAGCATGAGGATGTCAACTTCTGTGACACGAATCCTTGAACTAATGAAGGTTAATCTGGGCTCAGCGAGGACACATTTCATTGCATGGTTTGAACAATATGGCAACACTGGTTTGTATAGAACCAGAGGGAAGTAAAAGTCGTCCACTGACATTTCACAAGGTGAGCTATCTCAAAATAGTCATTGAGTGATCACTGCTAACAGCTATCATGTGATGGCAGTTTGACCTTTCTGCGTGCAGCGCTGCAGAAAAGCTTTAATGGAGCAGCAATAAATCTCTGAGGTTTCCATCTACCAGACATCAGCTCCTCAGAGAGATGAGAGCTGAGGTATTGAATGCCCTTTATCAACAGGCTGAAAAGTACATTCAGTGCGCACGCATCAAAACATGTGTACATGTTTGTTTGTCTGTTTCTATGTGGGAATGTGTGTGCATGAGCAGTGTGGGTAAACTGGAACAAGTGCCATTTATGAGAACACAGCATCTTTCTGGAGAAATGAATCCTGTGGAAAAGCATTGGCAAATTTTATTTACGTGGAAAATATTAAATGTGTTCAGATGTATTTATGCATCTGTCGATTTGGGTGACGGAGCGAAGCAACAGTTGAGATAAATATAACGTGTATGTTTCGAGAGATGTACAAAATTCTACGTAATAAATCTAAGGTCGTTTTCACACCTGACCAAGCGGACTCGGTTCGATTGGGGAGCTGAAAGTCGCAGCATTGTTGCATTTATCACTTGTTTGGGTTCTGCTTTCACACTGTGATTTCTGAAGCGCACCGAACTTTCTGAGCAGCATCACGTGGTTGAAAGGAGCGCTCGTTGATTGGACAAAGTAGGAGGGGAAATCCCTCCCTCCCCCCTCCCATTATTTTGGGGAATGCTAAAACGTTAGTGAACGCAACTGTTCCTATAATGCTATCGTAGCTGGTCAGGGATCGATTCTGTTATTTTTCTAACTTTGATGATCTAACATGTGACAACATATGAGCTCAGAGTTTAAGGACTGTGACTGTTGGTAGTTGTGATGTGATTTTGTTTAAATATGCCAAATTGTGAATTTATGGGTTATTGTTGTTCAGACAGTTGAGCTAAGCTAGCTAGCAACTGCTAATGTCAGCGGTCACTTGTTATCCTAGATGCCCTGCGTATGCACTGCGTATAGCGTCACTACATACATTTGGTCCTGTGTTTGGTCCGGTGAGCTTTCACACTGCATACGAACTGAACCAGGAGACCCACGTTTTCAGGCGGACCAGAGTTTGCTTGTTTGGTCCGCACCAGAGTTCGGATGAGCTTCCACACCTGCCCAAACGAAGCGGACTATTCGAGGAAACGAACTCTGGTCCGTTTAAAGCGGACCAATCAGCTCTGGTGTGAAAGTGACCAAAGCGTGAGCGAGGCTCGCTGTGAGAAATGTCGGCTGTGTCTGAAGATGGAGGCGAAAAGACGGCGAGGAAGCAGCTTCGTCCAGATGTGACGGCTGAGAAGCGACAGATGAAATGAAGGAGTGGCCACTCTTTTTTCTTTCTACTCAAACATCTGGACAGGCTGTGAAGTACACGGTCCTCACTGGATGCATCTCCTGACACGGGACATTGAAACTTTGCTGGCTGGTCCGTTTGCCCTCTGACCCCCATGAGGAGGGTCCATTTCCCCGCGGGGGTCAATTTTATCTTCATCGGTGTTGTTTCCCTTCAGGTTTTAAACCTACCTGCTTCATTTCTACCTCTCTCTGCCTCCAGAGAGTCATTTACCGCAATTTTTATAAAACACATAAACTTCACAGCCCTATCAAGCAGGATATTACTATTCCCGCCCTTTCACACAGACTTTTACTGTGTTTTTGATCAATGGCTGAAGCGTGGCAGTAATGGAGTCGGCGTCACGGCTTCCATTTTTACCGCGGACACCCACACACTATAAATCATGTGCACTCGTGGCCCTGCGAGATGCAGCCGATAAAAGCAGCCACCAAATGGAATAATAGATCAACTTTTTCTTTCAACAACTGCTATTTCTATTTGTTTCATGTGGCTTTATCTCCACTGTTTACGCAGGCTGCTCTGCAGTATGTGTGTGTGTAGGTGTGCCCGACCTTATCTCCATGATGCAAACGCAGCTGGAGGTTTAATTCAGAACAAAAACATGACATTTATGTTTCTTTTACAGCAAGAAGCAAGAATGTGAATTTACTGGTAAATCTGGTGGAGGAGAAATAAGATAAAAAATCCCACTAAATGTGTAGAAGTAAGTAGAAAACAGCATTTCTGAAGCTTTATGTTCATGTGGCGTCCCTTTTCTTAAAAAGTGTGAAAAAAAACAGGCAATAATTAATTTGAAGTGGTGCTCTCGAGGGAGCGAAGTTTCACTCATTCGTTAAAAACACACTCGTTGGTGCAGGATAATTATTATAATCAGAGTAACGAGAAGGCGCACAGATGCAAACCCTCCACGCTCCACTTTAAAGCCTCGCTGCTGTCACTTAAATGTTAAATCAGATTGATTTCCTGGACTTGCAAACAGCCTCAGGACTACAGAAAATCAAATCTTTAATCTCCGCTCACTTCAGAGTTATGATTAATACATGAATCATCTAATGGCAGAAATCCCAGAACCAGATCACCTCGAAAATGGGAATAATCGTTGTTTGGACCGTTTGCTGTTTCTCTGACAAATGCATTGTCAGAAAATAAGTGTGCACGGGAGATTTCTCCTCGTCCTCGCTCTTCGCGCTCTGCCGGGCTCACAGTGAGCTGTCGCTCCACCAGGCTGACGTAGCCAGAAGGTATTAAACTGCTGCCGTCGGCAGTTCAATGCTTTGTGCCTCTTGAGTTCAAAATGTCAGGTTTTTGAGGACACGCAAAAACAGCTGCGTACTTGATTTGAAGATTTTACAATTTTAATTTTGATTAAATTAAGTTTAAGATTGTGGCGTCTTATAACTGTCAGAGGACAACTCTCACACATCTTAACATTAAGCCATAAATTCAGCAGATTTCGTTGTGTTGCAAATGGAAATGGAGTTTTTGGTCATGTTGTTTATAGACGTGCTAACACCTCATCCGTCCACACTTCGCTGCTCCAGACTAAAATATCTCAGCTAATCCTACCGGACTTTGGTAATTCCTCATCTCAGTGTGTCCGAGGTGACCAGAGGATGAATCCCAATGACTTTAGTGACACCCGACTTTTCCTTTAGCGCCACCATCAGGTCAAAGATTTCACTGTTTTAGGCAACACCAACTGAAATGATTGGCACAAAATTTATGAACATTTATGATTGAATGAGGACGAATCCTAATGACTTTTTGAACCTCGAGCCACCGCGCAGTTAATGTTTGTGGTTTTCTGTGAAATGTCTCACTAAATTTTGGGTGGATTTCCGTCAGATTTGGTGCACACGTTCATGCCCTTCAGGGTTTACTATTGACTTTGGTGACTCCATAACTTTTTTATCTTGTGCCATCATCAGGTAAAAAATTCATTTTGGCCAATACCACAGTAAGAATGAGGGTTCATTTTTCATTCATTCATTTTTTTGTGGCAACTTTCTGCTGTTTAGGAGTCAGTTTTGTATCTTCTCTTCAATCTTTGGTTCATGGCTTCCTCCCTGCATGTTGAGAGGATTCTCCTCCAGTCCAAACTCTGCACCTGAGTATCATTTGGGCAAACGAGGTGAATTGATTGAGTCTTATCTGGAGGTGCACTGGGATGCTGTTTTCTGTTGAGATTGGGACTTTTTCTATTCATTTCAAGGTATATTTAGATTATGAGGATTGTAATATGACTGTATCTCCTCTGCATCTCTTAATGTAATGTCTTATTAAAGACTTTCACCACCTGTCCACCTGCTTCTTCTACAACTCTCATTCATTTTCCGTTTTACCTTCTTATCTCTCTGTAGGTTCACACACATTTGTCTTCCTGTCTCCTGTCTCATCATGATCTGCTGCAAATGTAGATGTTTTTTTTTTCCTCAATCCTATGTGACTGTTCGTCTGTTATTAGTATCACTGCTTAACCTGCATTACTGATTAGCAGTTTTGATGAACAATTGGTATTCAGATATCAGTCACATTGTTCCCTGTAATATACAAAGTAGGTTTTATCCTGGGTCAATTGCACAGTGTGCAAAAAAAAGGTATATTTTTGCGACTAGCCACTTTTGATATCCAGACTCATTGAGCCTTGCTTAGCACAAAGACTGGAAGCAGGGGAAACTGCCAGGTCAAGTTTTAACTTGAGAGCTACCTGTTGAGTCGTCGGTCCATCCAGGAGTCACCTGAGCTGCTGTGCAAGAAACAGCCCCAGTGATCATAAGATTGATCATATTTTTTCACCTTTAAGAGAGAAAGATTAGCAGTTTCTCCCTGCCTCCAGTGCATTTAAACACATCCTGTAACTACTCTGTCCCTGTTCTGGACTGGACAGTTTACTGTGATATTTTTCTTACCTGATATTTACCTTTCTTTTTCTAATACATCCAGGCGTGGAGTGCATCGTGGTTTTACCTGAACCAAGGAGTCACTGGGATCCTGTCTTCGGCACCTGCGTCTTCCTCTTCTCCTTCCTCATCCCTGTGGCTATCATCAGCATCTGTTACAGCTTGATGGTCAAGCGCCTGCGCAGCGTCCGCATCCTGTCCGGCTCCAAAGAAAAGGACCGCAACCTGCGGCGTATCACCAGGATGGTCCTGGTGGTGGTAGCAGCGTTTGTCGTCTGTTGGACCCCTATCCAGATCATGGTCCTGGCTCAGTCGCTGGGCTTCAACCTGAGCAGCTTGTTCACGCTGGTCCTGATGCACTTCTGCATTGCGCTGGGCTACGTCAACAGCAGCCTGAATCCTGTGCTCTACGCCTTCCTGGATGAGAACTTCAAGCGCTGCTTCCGCGAGTTCTGCCACCCATCGCCATTCCGCCTTGACACACAGCAGTCCGGCAGGATGAGGAGCATCGCTAGGGAGGTGGCAGCGGCCTACAGCTGCAAGGCCGGAGATGGTGGCGGGCCCGGGGGAGGGACGCCTAATCCAGCATGACTAGGCGTGGAGCTCCCTTTGGTGGGGGTTGACCCCCAGCAGAGGAGAGAGACCCAGGGGACAGGGAACTCCAACACAGAATTGACTCAGATTACAGCACTCTAGCGGCACGAACCCCCCCGCCCCCCAACTAGAAGACTGGCCTGGGGTGGGGGGGACGGAGATGAGGAGGATGGGGTTGAAAGGAAAAGAATTTAGGAACAAGGATGGGGATGACAAGCATAGGACCCATAAGGTGCTTATATGGATGGGGGGTAATGGGATACATTGGAAGCTTGAGTGAGAAGGGTGGTGGTCATCCAGGTAGCAGATGGTGCAAGATGTGGGAGCAGCGCAAAACCATTGTGGGTCCAAGATCTTGGAATGCCTGTGGTCCTAACTCCACTGCGATAGGAAGATATGGAGCTACAGACGTGAGGAAACTTCAGTCCGACTTCAAGCATCCGACCATCTTGAAGTGGACGTAAACACAAAAGAGGGCGCGGCATTGTCTGGCATTTACTGCAGCACCAAAAACATCAGCCTTACTAACAATCTGCCAACGGAGGCTGGTACCCAGTTGATGCATCTGTGGAAAGATGCTGACTTTGTACCTGGGTATGACAAGGCAACCGTTGGGGCTACACGTTTGGAGAGAACATATAAACAGCACAGGATTAGAGAAGAAGATGCAGATACCAAAACCTCTGAAGCCACCATGCAGTACTTTGGCAATTGTAGAAAGAACCAACATTGGGAGGATTGTGGCTGTCTGGAGAAAGACCACAGACTGAAGACTTGCCAAGGAAGAGTAAGACTTTCTTGAAGTGTGAAATGGAGGATAAACACTTTCCCTACAGTTTATTATGTCTTCTTATAACAGTTGATATTTCATACTTTGGTCATGAGTGGGAAGCAGTGGACAAAACATCCCTTGATCTCAATGCCTGGCCTTCATTGTGATGGTTTCTCTAAAAGTGGGTCTAGTTAATGATAATATGCTGCTGAGCCTTCATCAGGACACACAAAGCGTAATGTGATATTTGGGTTTGTAGACAGGAAGTTGGATGTAATATCTGCAGACAATAGCTGGCATGAGAAGAAGAACAATGTGCAACAAGCTACTCTTGAACAATACTTCTTAAACTGTGTCTATGGACCCAGAATGGGTCACATGAATGTTATTTCTCATAGGAGCAACATTTCTCAATGTGTCCTGAAACTAAATAAGTCTGAGAAATCCAGTCCTAAAACAAGTTTCTCAGAGTTTTTGTGATTTTTGAAAACTTTCTACAGTCACCTGTGGGGTGTTGGAAATTTAGAGTTTGGGGTGGGGGGCAGGAGCTGGTGAGATTGTAACCAGAAAGAACAGCAAAAACTCAAAAAGAGAATCGGGAAGCTTTTTTCCTTTTCTTCTTCTGGCTGTGTTTTAAGTGAGTGACAGTGCCTGCCTGTGGTAGGTCCGCACATTAGCCTGTATCCAACGGTAGATGTCAAATTTGCAGCTAGGACTTGAAAAGTTTGCCATAACCTTTTATATTACCTGGGCTAAAATAATGTATTCATAAGCTGTTTCAAACAGGAGACATATATGATGACTTTCTAGATGCCTAAAAGGAATCATTTGTCAGAAAACAGTTCATTTATTAGCGGTCATGAATTTGCTCTTAATTGGAATAAAGGCTGAAAAACAACCATCATATCGAAACATGCAGACCAGATGGTATTTACAGCACATCTGTGATTGTGACTTTGAACCAGATGTCTCTTGTGGAACTTTTCGAGACAATATGTGTTTAGAAATACTCTAAATTATCCAAATATGGTAGCAGAGTCCCACAGTATGCCTCGCCAGTTAGCGAAAAGCTTGCTAATAGCAGGAGAAGGACGAACACTGTTTGTATCATTTGGATTTCTAGTCCTAGTTTTGACTGTTCAGAAATAAAGCAGATTTAAGACAACTTTCTCATAAATTATGAGGCATTTTCTTACATATTTTTTATCTAGTTGAAAGATCAGACAAACAAAAATCTAGATATGAAGGTCAATGTTGGAACTTCTTACTATAACATTAGCTGATTTTACTGAATGGGGTCATCAAAAACATTCTTGTACCTGCTGCAAAAAATTCCTCCATCCTCCTTTTATAAAATTATCTCCCTGCAGTGATTACAGTCCTCTGTGTCACCACCGTCTTTGGCAAAGCTTGCACACACTTTTTAGCACTACCTCTGGCCTGGTCCCATCTGATTCTTATACATTTATGTATTCCAATCTTTTGATACCAACAACTGAATCTAGCATTGCAATGAGCACCTAAGGAATTTTTTAGGATCCATTGTAGGCATATAACTAGCATACTTTCCAGTCAATGATACAGTTGCAGGTTAACTGAAAGACCATCTGAGCGCTCCTGTGGAAACATTCAAACCGTGCTTGCAGCTTTTGTTTGAACACCAGCCAGGCTAATCAGGCATTTTGGATCATAGCGAAGTGAACATCTAACCACAGCTGTTTCAAAAGTGACACATCTGGATGTGCTGTTTCTCCCAGGTCTGTAGCTGCCGTCAGGTTTGGGGAATCAGAGGTGAAACTGATGGGGTTCGGGTTTGAGATATTTACACCGGGCGGGGTTGGGCGGGGGTGTTATCAATGAGTCATTTTGACTCCCAGCACCACAGTGGCAAAGCAGGAGGAAGGGGTCACTGTGCTCTGACCCCACTCCAAGGGACAAAGGGGCTCTCTCTCTCTCTTCTTAGTGTCTTAAAGTGGAAATTAACTCTGAAACAGAAACCACATCTGGATACTGAAAACATTACATGCAGCATTTCAACTTTTGGACATCTTCTGGGACACCTTGTTCAGACTGCAGATTTATTTCTCAAATCAGATGTTAAAGTACGACTGTCCCAACTGTCATTCCCGACTGATTAGATCGGATTTGACACATTTCAGGCCTCTTCCAAAACGTGGCTTGGATCGGATCTGGATGAAACAGATTTGGTCTGAACGAGGCCTTAAGTGACACTTTAACTGACCAAAATGATGAATTGAAAGTATTTGTGCCGTTCCAGTTGTATTTGTAGTAGTTTGTACTTATTCTGATGACAAACCAAACAATTCCCACATTATTTTTTTTCTGGCACTGCTCAGAAAAAACAAACTAATCTCACTTTTTACTTTTCGATATAAATAAAAATATTGAAAGACGAGTTCAAAGCAGACAAGAAAGAAGATAAAGTTTCAGTGAGGGTTTAACATGTGGATTCTGTTTCAGGGTTGGTGTCCCCTTTAATTTTCTATTTGTGTCTCTTCATAGAATTTTGATTGTTTGATGTCTTTACTTTGAAACATCTTATTATCATAATGAGTTTCAGGATAGCAGGTTGACAACATTTGCTGTCACAAAGGGTTGTGATTTGCTGTCAATTTGTATGTATATGTATATGTTTTTCAGTGGAGTTATATCTGTACAAACCAATTCGTTTGCTGTACCTTCTCTTTGCAGCGTGTGAATCTGTTCATTTTCCTAATTTTGTCTTCTTTTGTTTGAGAGGAACAATTCTATGAACTTACATTGCCTTAAATATCAAGTGAAGTCTGTTACTGAAGCTCGCTCTCTGGCTGGATAAAACGTGTTCTAGTTTCACTGGTGCTTCGCTGTTAGTTTATACTAGTCCAGATCTGTATTCATAAAGCCTCCGAGGACAGGACTCATCAGCAAACCAGAGACCAGTTCAATTCTGAGTTTGTATTTCTTGAAATAGCTGCCCTTATCCTTAAATTAAAGGTTAAACTGCTTCGTTAATCCTGTGTGGCATTTTAGGGAGGCGGAAATGTTTCCTCCTTCCTCTTCCTTAAAATTTCTGCAGTCTGAATATTAATCACCTCGTTTCTTAAAGAACCTTTGTGGCGGGAAAAAATAAGTCACACCAGCTAAAATGTAAACTGAGATGATGGACGTGGAAGGAGACAAAGTGAGGATTATACCATGGCCACAGAATCCTTTCTGATTGGCTGGCAGGTGTCAGCAGATGTGGACACATCAAACAGTTCAGCCACAGTCAGCACACAACATTTCGTAAACTGTACGTATCTAATGCAACAGCTCTTTCGACAGTTGCCATTTGACAACGGTTGACTCTCACTGGAGCATAATGGGACTTTGATGTCCACACAGCTCTCTATTGTCTGCAAACACACCTTCACTATCAATATTTTTTCAAGGGCGGCTAATTGACAACATTTCCTTGTTGTGTTCATGCAAAAGCTAATTTGGTTGGCATCACGTATCCTTCACACATTTGCTTTGGCTAATTAGTTTTCTATAAAGGTGATGTTATTGAGACAGGGCTCCTGTGCTAATTGGCCTTTGTATGAACTCAGTAACACACTCTGCTGTGTCCTCAGAGTGCAGCACTGCTGACTTCATGTGGTACATTTGGGAGCCCATCGTTATGATGTGGCTGCCTCTTGTAATGTGGTGACTTGAGCAGTATCTTCAGTAAAGTGAGCGCACCTTCACACTGACAACAACAGCAAACACATTCTATTATTAGGAACTGTTATTTATGTACGTCAGATAACTGAGGAAACACTAAATCCAGCCCTGAACGTCACAGATGCTACAGGTGTCGTGCTCTATCGTTGATGATTTTCTACTGCATCTCATAGTTCATCATGTAGGTCACATAAGAAGAAGTTTAGTTTGTTGTCGCCCTTTTGACAATCACTTCAATCACAAAAACGGCTTGAAAATCCTGATGATAACTTTAATACAGCTCCATTTTACTTTATTTGGTCTCCCATGCCATGAGCATGATAATGCACCCCAAGGTGTTCTGATATAGAAAATAATGCACAACTTCTTAAAAATGAAGTGGATTCAGTTGCAGATCACCAGCAGTGGGCTGGGAGTGAAACTGGGAGCTTTGGAGGGCTGTGTACGGTGGCTGGTAAGGGCAGACCCGCTGCAAAAACCCCAAACATTTCCATTAGGAGAATCGTGCTGCAGCTGCAGAGACGATGCCAGTTTAAAGACACATACAGAAATCCAAAACAAATACAATGACGGAAACGTGCTGCAAATGAAAAAACTTCCCTCAGAAAGCCAAAATGAGTACAGTAAAATAGAAAGTTTCAAACACACAAACACACAAGAGAGAAACGCTGCCTTCCCAGACAACACAAGAGAAAGTGCTCCAGGCCTGTAGGGGGAGCTGAGCAGCTTTTTGACCGGGGAGAGACCAGACGAGAGACTGTTTGTTTTTGATGTGGGAAGAAAAGCGGAGGAAAGAGGTTGCCTGCTGCTGCTTTGTTATAAAATTGTAAAAGACGATGGCAAAATGTAAAACACATAACTTTTCATGTCTCGTCAGCTCTTTACTGGTGCATCGTTTCTTCTAACGCATTTGTTTTGGCTTCCTGCAGCACTTTTTTTATCATTTGCAGCACTTTTCCGTCGTTGTGAAAGTTTAAATTGTTTAAAGAGATGGTACACAGTTTTCCATATATAGTCTGGCTTTGTCAGGAGTGTGATTGGAGCTCTACATTTTTGCCACACCTCTGGTATCCTCGACGAGGACGTCTGTCGGTTCTGCTCTGAGATAGCTTTATGAATACTGGTCGTCCTTTGTACAACCTAGCAGACTTTGTGTAGGAAAAATGGCCGGAGCATCAAAGACACTTGCTTCGACATGATTCACCTTTATGAAGACGTGCTATAACGCAGCTGTGAGGCTCTTTGTGCTTAAGTATCACTGTTAAATTGAAGACGCAACCATATTTTGTATTACTGTTTGGTGTTTTTTGTAGCACAAAACTACATAAAGACGACTCTGAGATGGTGAAATCCTTCTGTTTAACAATGCAGAGTAAGCATAATTATACTGTCTGTTAGCTCTGTATAAACATTATGTTTGAATATTACACTTATGTAAAGTATAAGACATGATTCTGATCATCGTTTCACTTCTGACCTCTTTCTCTTGTGATTCTTGGTGTATAAATAAATCTATTTCGCCAACATAACGGTAAGTATTGTTACCTCCGTGCATTCGAGCGCAGGGAGATTCCTTTCATTCGTTTACATTTTACAGACCACATGAATGTCAAATGGAAACCTGTTGAAAATCCAAATCTACATAGGAAGAAAAAAACATATGTGATGTTCTTGTTATTACTATTATTGCTATCAAAAGAGAAAACCAGTGTCGCATTAGTGTTTTTTGCTGTGCGGGAGGTGTCTGGTATGTATCAGTGTATTACTCGTGGACTGCATTTTGCTCACTGCCTGAGTCATGAAATGAAACAGTTCTTAGGGCTCAAAAGTTAAAGAAATTTTAATTTGACAAGAGCTGTCGCTGTCAAGGCTCCAGCTCTTAAACCTCATGTCACCTGTCACCAAATCCAGCCACACAACATGGCTGCGACCACAACGCTTGAAGTCGCCTCTGCACTTCTTTTGTCATTTCGGGGGTTGGGATTAAGTGAAAGCATCAGCTAAATGCTAAAACGTGACGTATTTCTAACTGTTCAGATAGTAACTGATGCTGTCAAGTCACAGTTTGAATTGATTTGAATACTGGTTGTGATTGGTTGGCGTCACATGACAGAGCTGTTTGTATCACATGACTCTGGCTGTAGCTACATAAACGTCCTGTTCTGCAGGTGGCAGATGGGGCTACCATGCTAGCTGGCTTGTTGTCAATGCATAGAGACTTTTTGCTGAAGCTTGAACTTTAAATTGTATATTTTTCTCTGCATATGAAATGAATAAATAAACGATGGCCATGTACGACTCATTGTTTTATTGTTTCAGTGTAAATGGGGTAAATGGGATCAGTCAGCAAATCTGGCATCAGTCCCACTGCAGGGTTCATAATGCATGCACTCAATATTTACATATAACTGTGACCAAATTATGGAAAAAGCAATCCTTATTTACATTTTTGACTTTTACAGAAACAAACGGAAGCTCCTAAGTTAATAAAACACCTACTTTTACAAGAATATTTTTTATTTGTGTATAATCAAACTGAACAATGAAGAAATCTTACAAAACAACGGAGATAAAGACCTATTGTACAAGAGGCTTGACTGGACAAACACTTTAGTTAGCAACAAACCCAAACTTAGCCAGTTATCTTGCTAACTTTTCAGAGGCAGAACCCCGAAAGTGAAGCAGCTTATTAGCAATAATGGACTCCACAAATAGTCTTTTACCATCATTCCATCAAGTATTCTGAACATATTTTCACTGTGGGCATTTTGTAGGAAAGTGTGGCAGAGCAGTCTCCACATCATCTGTCAGTTTGGACTGACAACTACAAAGGATGAACGGCTAACTGGAGGAGGTGGAGGTGGAGGAGGAGGAGGAGTAGGAGGATCCAAATCAGTCAAACCTATTTATACGTATAGACAGTGACAGACCACATCACAGAAACACATCAGACATCAATCTTAATCACAGAAACAGAGTCCTCAGCAGGCATATCCCTTTAGTCTGTCGACAGTGCTGTCGGGATGTTTTGATTTCATATCAACAGTTTGATGCAGCTGGCTTTCTCTTCCACACTGCACACACAAAACCATGGCAACATTGTGTTTAGCAGCTGTTTTGTGCTCTGAAATATTGTTGATCCAACATTGAAAGTGGATTGACACAGAACTCAGCATTATTTCTCGTCAATAAAGGCGGCTGACGCCGATGTCAGCCATGTCAGGAGAGAAGTCTGCTGAAAGATTTGATTCCTTTCCAGGCTGCATTCCAACCGTGGAGAAAGGAACTGAATGGACTCTTTGCCCTGAAAACATGGCTGACAGCAGCATGGTTCACCCAGGGGATGAAGGTTATTGACGATATATTTTGGACCTGTGGAGACCGAATGTAAGCCTGATGTAATACATCCAAACACCGCTGGTTTCAGGCCTCTCAGTGCCAGCCTGCGTCATGCTTTTGACCTGTCAGCAATGAGACAGACCAACACAAATCAGAATCAGAACAGTCCACTGTCATCCTGAGCACTGGATTGGACAGTTAGACTTTCATCCTCAGGGGTGTTGAAGCATCATCTGGGCATTGTGCTTCTAATACAGGCCTGTCTTTGATGCAGGTAGAAACATGGAGCAAAGAGATGACAAAGCATAAAAAGGTACGTACTCTGTTTTAGGTTTGGACTAGGTAGAGTCTCCTGTCTGGTCTCTCCGCGGTCAAAATCAAGCTGTTCCAATTAGAGCTCCCCCTAGAGGCCTGGAGCACTTCTGTCGCGTTGGCTGGAAATGCAGCGTTTTATTCTCTTGCATTTGTTCTTAGACTTTGCATCGTTTCTGTATTTGAGGCACAGTTGTTTTTAATGTATTTGATTTGGTTTCCTGCAGCACCTTTTTTCATGTACAGCACATTTCTGTAGTTGCATTTGTATTTATTTTTGAATTGGCGTCATTTTTGAAGCTACCGCACGTTTCTCCTGATGGAAATGAAAGTTTTGGGCTTCTGCAGCACATTTGATTTTACAAAACCACGAATGAAGTGGCAGCAACAAGTCAGTTTATGACATTTTCCCAACAAGAAAAACCTTCAAGAGGTTGGAGGGGGAAGCGTCTCCAGAAGGAGTTGATGAGACAGTTTTCAATACTGCAATATAGAAATACTCCATTATAAGTTAGATGCTGCAGCGCACCCACAACAACACTGCTGTGAATTCTTCATTGTGTTTGAGTATAACGATGCACATGTTTCTCTGGGGGAAAATAATCAACTGAGAGTTTTTCATAAACAACAATTTGACCTTTCCAAATAGTTTTTCAGAGTTCCTGGTAATGGATTTCAAAGCAATTGTGAGAGGAAAAAGGTTAAAGCAATTTCCCAGTGTTGCCCTTTCAGCACTGAAGGTCGTCTGTTTTCAGCTTTGGTTGCATCCTGTACTGTATTTGTTGAACAGTGGCTACTGCTGTCAGCTGCTGTGATGAGAGTCTCAGACATGGCAACTGTCCAATCAGTCCCATTATTGAGCCGTATATTTCAACAAACACTCAGCAGATCAACATAAAGTTTGCTGTGGATATTCATGGTTCCCAGAGGACAAACCCCAATAATGATCATGACCCCTGTCATTTTTTTTAGCACCACTTTCAGATTTCCGTGACATTTACTCTGGATACTCATGCTGCCCATAGGATGATCCCATTGAGCCCCTGATCTTTCCTTCAGCACCACCATCAGGACACAATTCCCATTTGTCCCATTTGTACTTTGTGAATGTCAAACCGAAATGTGCATATTGCCATGAAATAACTCACTGTGAGTGCACTCATGCTCCCGAGGGGATGAACCCTTTTGAATTTAATATTTAATGAGCTTTCCTCTGGCACCATCACAAGAAAAAAATTATAGATTGATTTTAATGAGCTCATGACCCTTCCTCCAACACTACTCCAAAGACATTTATGTTTTAACTCCAGCTACTTGTCAGGCTTTGAAGTGCTCACTACATTGCTCTGCTAAGTCTGCTCACACTGGACTGACTTTCTAAAGTTGTGGGTTTGACTCCGAAGTATCCTGATGACTCAAAACCTCCAAGAAAGAAGGTTCAACTGTCTAATCCAATAGCTCAGGATGACCGAGGACTGTTCTGCAGTCCAATACAGTCCAACACCTTAAAGGATAAGGTTGGCAGTATGCTGCAGTGTATTTTTGGCGTGTTCAACAAAGCCCATGACAAGACCAAAACCAGCGATGTGTTGGTCTGTCTCTCAGTACTTTCTGCAGCTGCAGCCTTGAGCCCTTTTTCCCCGACCTTCAAGTTTTCAGCAAAAGTTACTCAAACAATAAGCAGAGCTCTTATTGGAAACTGTTTTTGGCTGTGAATTTGATGATCTAGCGAGTATTTACAGTGGAGCAGCAGGGCCATGTATTTTAGATGGACTTAGAGTAAACTACAGCGGCCATGTTCAGTGTAAAAAAGAACCCTGTCAGCCAGTGAAATGATGCAGCTCATTGGTGTGTTTTTAATAATTTTAGACAACCACTGAGTTCCAAGGCACAGAGAAACAGCTTTACCTGCCTTTGGATACACAGACAGTATGTCATGGTGCGTTCTGCACGCAGTCCTGACCTTCAGCTCAGTTCAGTTTTCAGTTGTATTTATGTAGCACAAAATCACAACACACGTTATCACACGAGTCTGAACACAAGGGACAAGGCCCAAAACCAGCATTGTCTGGGCGAGATCTTCAGGCCTCGGACGATCTGCACTGAAAACACGATTCTGTCGTGGACGTCACTGCATGAGCTCAGGAACACTTTCAACAACCATCGTCTGTGATCACAGCTCATCGCTGCATCCACGAATGAAGCTGAAATTCTACCATCAAAGATGAAACCATGTAAACCGGATCCAGAGACGCCGTCTCCTTCTCTGGTCCCGAGCTCACTCAAGATGGACTGAGGCGAAGTGGACGACTGTCTGTGGTCCGGTCAACATTTGAAATTCTTTTGGAAATCATGGTCGCCACATCCTCCGGGCTAAAGACGGATTGTAAATGTGATTGGTAGAAACAATGTCTTTAAAAGTATTTACAGCAGCTATTTTCTCTCTTTTGTCCTTCTGCCCTTCGTCTCTGTCTGTCCCTCATCATCGGTTGAACTGAGTTCAATGAACCTGGATGACAAGTAAACACAGAGTGAGGACAAGGACTTCTTCTTCTTACTTTACAAGGAAAAGTCTTTGCAGCCATACATCCGCCTCCCTCCTTTCATCATCCTCACCCATCTATCTCTTCCTCTGTCTCCCCTCCTCCCCTTTCGTTAGTTAGTTAGTCAGCTTAGTTTTGCCCCTTTTGACTTCAACTTTCTTCCAAACTTTTACGCTGCCCCGACTCCCAAATCCACACAACTCTCCCAAACTTTTTTTGTCTACTTTCCTCTTCTTCTTCCATTTTTTATTCCATTTTACCTGATTCTTCTCCCCCTTTAAGAGCCTTTGTCTCCTCCTCCATTTGTCCCATTTTACTTTTCATTTACCTGCACCTGTCCATGCAGAAGATGCTTTTATCCAAAGTGCCTGCTTTGAGCTTATGCTTTATTAATATTGTTACTCTTCTGAAAATAGACCACATACACACTATTTTAACTCGCCATGCAGCTTTTCACCCAAACATCCTCAAGCTGCTGATGTCCAGCACACCTGATGTCTCTGAGCCACTTTTAGAAGTGCAGAGCATTTCCTCTTTGTAGCCCGAAGCACGTTTTCATAATGAGTCCTCCAAATTAAACAGCAAAATACGTCTTTTGTCGATGCTCTGGGGAAGAGTTTTGTGATTTGAGGGTCCAAAATCAGGACGACATTGATTGTCAGTGATTTTCAAAACCATTACAAATTACTGTTGGAAGATTCATTTTATGTTGTGACGATGCTTTTGATGAGGTTTGGTTTATGCACGAAAATGTGTTGATTAATCACTCATCCTGACATGCTCCATACACACTCTGTCACATTATAGAAACGTCACCTGACTTCCTGTTTGCTCCCATCTAAGCACTATGAACGCCTGATGCACAGTCACTTGAGCGTCATTTTGGGGCACTAACTGAAATGACTGACACTGTTGTTGGTCTTCAGACAGTCTGGTTTTATGTTGTGTTTGTTAACAATGATGAGAAAATGATGCTTTCAGGGCCATAATGAAGAGGAGCAGAACCACCTGCAGCAGCAAGGCTTGAAAACTGAGCGATGAAGCTGCGACGAAGCAGAACAGAAGAACATGTTGAGGCTGTATTTGACGGGCATTCAGATCACACTCATGTAGGTTAATCACAGACTCCAGTCCACTGTTGTCATTCAATACACGTGGCTGTTCACCCACGTCAGGAGCGAGGCTGGATGACCCCTCAGATCTTTTGCATGTAAGAGACAGTAGCCGCCAAACTGAGCATGTTAATCTGTAAGTGATAAGACTGTTCTCTCCCAAAACTACCAATCTGTCAGTGGACACTCTAAAAGCTGGCCACTTGTGAGCAGAAAACAAGCTGACATACTCACACATACTTCCCCTTTTCACACTGTGAAGTGTTAGCAAACAGTTGCCTCCTTGCAGTAGACACAAAGCTATCTGCTCTGTTATCCTCCCATTGAAGTGGTGCCTGTGTCCGCCTCTCCTTTCAGCTCTGTTTTGGTCCCCACCGGCTGTTGAGGCTGCTAAATGCTGCTTTAGCTGCTAACTTCGTCCACCTGTGATGTGGTGCTGGGCAGGTAGCGCAGTGGGTTTATCAGAGCTTATCTGCAGAGAACAGCTGCCTGCTGCTGCTGGCAGTGCTGAGAGCAGAGACTGGACCATTCGGGGAATGTGCCATAAAACCAAAACAATAAGCTAAGAGGCCATTAGATCCAATATAGATATAAAAGAAAATGATATGTAGCATTCAAAGTGTAGACTTCTGGGTGCCATTAAATTACGTGAAGTGCACTCGCAGCGTGTTAATGACAGACCATGTGCACGCCCACACACGCAGCACGCAGCTCTATTATGATTCCTCTCACACACACAGTGAAGCTCTCCCCGTGGGGCCGACGTGACGATCACAGTCGTAAATGTCTTTCATTCTTCTGCTGATATGATGGAAGGAGAAACATTTCCATAGCAACATGTTGACCTTTGACCTTGCAAAGCTCTGACTGGTGAGTGTGAGGGAACGTCGCCATATTGATCTGTGGTGATTTGTATTCAAGCTGTATGGGTCACAGCAACAGCGCCGACCTTTGACCTACAGTGTCAGGTTGCACATGTGTGTATGAGGAATGCTTCTTTCGGGTTTCTTTGGCCTGGTTAAAGCTCTTTCTCACACCATGTCGTCGTTTGGATTTGAGCCTAGGTGGCCATGTGCCAAACGGCTTCTCATGTCTGATGTGCTTTGATGTAATGTCGTTGACCGTCGTCCGGCAGCTTTCGCAAACTGTTTAGCGTCTGTCAGTTTCCCTTTCGCCATCGTCAGTTCGTGAAATGGGAAAACCAAAATGCTGCCACAGCACATCAGCTGTAAAAGTCAATGGAGCATCCTCAATCTCTTTTTTATTATCGGCACGTTCCTCCATTTTCTCGTTGGCTTTATTTCTAGCAGCACAAGGATGTCAGGAGTCTGTAAATAACTGTGTGGCATCAGTAGATAGCATCACATTCCCACGATGGCATCGAGCCATATCGAGTATTATCATTTGTCAAGCTGACTACACAGCTCAGTCAGCAATCACAAATAATGAACACACTCATCAAACTATGAAGTGCTAATTCAGTTGCCTCACAGTTTAAGGTCAGTGGTGAAACAGTGAAATACCTTAAGATGGTTTACAGTGTTGTGCGGCACAGCTGATGGCCACTGAGCATCACCAGACCACAACAACTCAAATGTAACTGTGTGTAGGTGTTGTAAGATTGCAACTTGCTGTAATAGCCTGGAGCAAAGCATCATGGAACCACTGTCCAAGTGCAGACATACAAATACTCAAACACAAGGCTTTGAAAACCAGCTAACCAGGATTCAATAAAGGGGACTCTTGTGGAAAAATAATAAGTCGTCACGGTTTGTACTATGAGTCAAGTCCACCACCAGGTGATTCAGAGCTTCTCTCACCAAATGTGAGTCACGTTTGTCCTGCAGGCAGTCAGCAGGGCTCTTCACAGCAGCAGCAGCAGCAGCAACTCTTCGTTCTCCACTCTAATTTATAAGATCAGACCTCTTTACGGTGCTCATCATCGCATCATGGCAGCGGGAGGCTGAGTCTGTGGGCAGGAGATCTTTTCACAGCCACGGTGTGACAGCACTGCGTATGTAGCATCAAAAAAAGCTTCACTACTGTGTCTTTATGACAGGACGGTGATGAAGCTGGTCTGTTTGCACCACACTAACCATTGTTGTATCTCAGCAGGGGAGGTTTTTGTATTTGCTTTCGCCGCCCCTGTGCATGTCGGCCTCGACGGGGCAAACACAGGGAGGTTGTGCATGTAACCCTGCCAACGTCGTCACATGACTCGGTTTGAAAACCATAATGGGAAAGCCAAGTTGACGCCACGAGGTAATTACAGCGATACAATTACGCTGAAATCATTTCCAGGCAGTGGAGGAGGGGGGGTCACTCATTCATCCAACCCCACACACATAAACATAATCACCACCACCCCATCACGCAGACAGAGCTTTACACTGAAACAGGACTCATAAACAGATATTTGCATAGATACAGCTGATGCAAAGCCACATCTGTGTCCACGCAAACAATCTGACTGCTGTGCAGCAGCACTCATAAATATGTACTCGTACTTATAAGTAATCCATTAGAGACCACGCAATTAGCAGGTCCAGAAATAGAAGCAGCTATGACTAATTAACAATAATTAGTAGCAGAGATGATGAAAGACAAAATGGAAGGAGGCAGAGAGACAGACAGATGGAGAGGACAGACAGTTTGACAGAACTGTTCAGCTCATGGTTTGCTTGCCTCACTGCAGCCGGTGTCACTGTTTGTCTGCGTTGCTGTAATAAAACTTTTATTCGCCATGATTTGTCGAGGGAAATGTGTTCTATTAACGCAGCAGCCAAGAGCAGCAGAGCAATTAGCAAACTTTGATTGTGACTGTCACTAAGTATAATTATATTGTGTTGCATCCAACAGGTGTAATTTATCAAAACTGACAATCCAACAAGCACCTAATTCGTGGAGAGATTTGCCAGGTGTGTGGACGTGACAAAGTTTGCAGAATCTGAATTTCCATTTGTACAAATGGTACCACGGCGTGCGCTGCACCTGCGGCGACCGGCAGCAGCAGTGACCACGGCCAAACAGCCGATTCTGAAGAGAGAAAAAACAGAGCGAGGACATCATGGTGAGATCTGAGGACTCACTACGAATGTTCAAACTGCGACATTTTTAAATGATCCTGCGCAGACTTGACTGAATCTATCGACACAGTGTCATGATGATTCGTTTCTGTAAGTCAGCCTTTGAAAAACATTTACAATCTTTTCTAAAAATAAGCCTTGGATTTGTCGTGGTGAAGAAGGAGCTGAGCCGAAAGGCGAAGCTCTCGATTTACCGGTCAATCTACGTTCCTACCCTCACCTATGGTCATGAACTTTGGGTCATGACCGAAAGAACGAGGTCCCGGATACAAGCGACTGAAATGAGTTTCCTCCGCAGGGTGGCAGGGCGCTCCCTTAGAGACAGGGTGAGGAGCTCTGTCACCCGGGAGGAGCTCAGAGTAGAGTCGCTGCTCCTCCACATCGAGAGGAGTCAGCTGAGGTGGCTCGGGCATCTATATAGGATGCCCCCTGGACGCCTCCCAAGGGAGGTGTTCCAGGCATGTCCCACCGGGAGGAGGCCCCGGGGAAGACCCAGGACACGCTGGCGCGACTATGTCGCGCGGCTGGCCTGGGAACGCCTCGGGATCCCCCCGGAAGAGCTGGGGGAAGTGTCCAGGGAGAGGGAAGTTTGGGCGTCCCTGCTCAGGCTGCTCCCCCCGTGACCCGGCCCCGGATGAAGCGGGAGAAGACGGACGAAGACGGAAGCCTTGGATTTGGAAATGCAACAGCTGCTGAATCAGAAGAAACTAACCTTTTCCAGTAGTGTGTTAAGAGGGAGATAAAACCAGCTGAACTCTAAGATAAGATAAGATAAAGTAAGATCCTTTATCAATCCCACAGTGGGGAAATTTGCATAGTTACAGCAGCAAAGGGGACCATTCAAAAAACAAACAAACCAAAAAAGAGATAAGTCAAACAGACAGTGGTTGAATTCACATTACTGCACATGGAGAAAATTGATTTGCACATGAGTGGATGAGTCAGTTTGAGTGAGAGTTGAATAGCAAAGAAAATATCCAACAACAGTAATGATCACAATAAATTTCAACCAAAAAAGAAAACATGTGACAATAACAATAATGCTGATTTCTTGTGGGAGGTGCAGATTCCTGGATGTTCTGGCCCCCCCAGGACCCCTAAGGCCGGTCTTCCTCTCCCCTCTGGCTGCCCTGGGGGTGCCTCCTGTTCCTTCCTCCTACCACCACAAGCCAGACCTCGATACCATGCACACACTCAACATCTCTTCGAGCTGCACATCGAGCATTTGTGCATTTGGAAAATTTAGTATTTGTCCCCTTTTGAAAAGCCACAGTGAGTCCTTGACAAAGCACCACCTGAGACGTCTTTAGCTGCATTTCAGGACACCCGCTGCTCTTTCTGCTCTTTCGTTTGGTCAGTTTGTTCACTGACATTTGCCGCAGTTGTGTTTGTGAACGCTGCTTATTTGGGGTTTGAGCAGCATCCAGTTGGACACGCTCACATGGATTTGCCTCAAGTTGAATTTCTGAACTTCTTCGGTTCCACTGTTAACATTTAATAGTTCTTCCTCTTGCCTTGCTGGTAAACTGCACAGATAATATTAGTCATTCTGATTAAATCTGATCATGTTGTGTGTTAACTCTCAGGTTGAAAGTGATGTATGATTTCAAAAGAAACTCTATTCTGTGTTTTAAAACCACTTTAAAAGACAATACTTGAGCGTGAGCATTGTGGCTGCTGGGATTATGTCCCTCTTTTCAAAACATATTGCATCAGTGCTCACAGCCGTTACAGCTCCAGCAGCATCAGTTTGCGAACATTTACTGAAACATTACTAACTTCTCAGGGGAGAAGCAACCAAAAACCAACAGCGGGCCACCTGTCCAGGGTGGACACGCCTGTCGCACAACGTCAGCTGGGACCGGAGACAAAAACTCGAAACCGATATCGTCACTCGTGCGTGATGTTCTAAAAGCCACCGCAGCCTACACTTCCCACAATGCAGTGTGTCCATTCTCCCTGTGTAGTAAATGCACACTTTTGTCAGGCAGGATTTTTATCATGAATTCAATGAGATAACAGATAAGCCTTGAATCATCAACATTTCTTTCTAATTACTTTAGGACGCTCTCACCAGAACCACAGAGGACATTCTAAGACTGTTCTCCAGGTTGAGTTCATTACATGACTTAATGTGACCTTCAGCGCTGCCCATGATGAGTTAATAAGCTTAACGTGTAAAATTGCCCCTTTAATCTAGATATCATTAAGGCAGAATATCAAAGTCTAGTACACAATGTTGCAGACAGATCATAAAACTGCCTTTTCATTTTCTTTTACATTCAGTTTTTGTTGCAGTAAGCAAGTTTTTTTCCTCCCGGCTCCGATGTGTTTGGAATGTTTAATCAATATCTAATCAATATCATGTTGAGTCAGGTGTGACACACGTGATGAGAGTGAAGGAAAGAAACCTAAAACAGATATTTAAGAAGAAAATCAGCATAAATCATTTGTGTGCTGGAAACATTATTATAAACCTGCAGTGAATGAATCTTTGCTGTGTTGGAGGAGAATGCAAAGAGATGCATCCATATATCCTCCACTGTTTTCCATTAAGTCGTACCATTTAGGACTCCATCAAATCTAATGGCCGCAGAATCTTGTAATGACCTCAAATCGAGGCTTCATCCTCCGCAATGTTACACAGCCGGCAGATGATATTCACCAAAATGCGTCTGTCGTCCATTAAGAGTGCAGCATCCACAGTGGAAATGAGAGGAGTTTTCTGATTGAACCATAAAGCGCTCTCTGGTCTGCAGCGAGAATACGAATACACAGACAGCTCCTGCCTTCATTTGTCCTGGAGAGATCTGCTGGGAGCTATTTTTGCTGGTCGCAGCTCACTCAGTCAAGAGCAGAACCACAGAGATCCGCTGTTTGTCACTGGCACACATGTCCGTTGCTGCTCCGGCCGAATGATTTCAAAGACAGGCTTTTCTTTAACGGCAGTATGAGGGACTGAGTTCCTCACCATCCTCACCATCCTCCTCTTCAGCCTCTTGCATGGTAGATGATGAAGATGCGCCTCTCAGTCCCTGTTGAGCCTCAGATTATCTGGCTCCATCCACAGGTCAACAGCTGGTTTTGGGTCCAGTGTCTCTGCGGTTGTCTGGCAGGTGAAGGTGCGTCAGGGCCGAGAGACGAGCGTGCGAGAGACGAGGTCTGGACTTGGTTTTTATCATGTTGAGACGTGAGAATGTCCCCTCACACGCTGCACTGCTCACAGACAGAGACAGTTTAAGCACCATGTTGACGGCGGAGGAACAGTCTGGATTGCTTGTATTTACTATTTGGATCAAGTCATACTCAGAGGACGCTGCCAAATGTTTTCTGTTTGCTTCGCGTGCATTAATTCTCTCAGCGGAGTCTCTGTCAACTTGTGAAGTGGTTTTTGTGATCCGTCCTCTGATCCGTCAACAGCAGCCCCCACAATTCAGCAGACTGCAGCTCTTAACCCCTCACTGATCTGTGTGGCACCTTCGACGTTCGCTGCTAACTGTTTCAACAAAGCAGATCCTCAGCATAGAAGCACAGAGGACGAGTGTGAAATGCTGCACACAGCTTTAGCAAATCTAGCAAATGGACGACTGGACTTCACAGTTAGCTTGTTTGTTAGCATTAGCTTGTCCCACGTGTGTGCTCCTCACTCTTTTTGTGTTTATCAGATAATGGATGATTGAAATTCTTCCAGCCTGTACAAATGTCTTCCAGATGTGTCGTCGTTAGCGTGAAGCCATCAGGGAAAAGTCTTTTCTTCTGTTTCTTTGTAGTTGGCGAAGTAGCTGCTTAATGTCTGTTGTTTTATTGGACGTCTCTCACAGGTGGACACCTCATTGAATCCAATGTGTTGACGAGAAACAAGACGTGTTTGGAAAACCAGTGACAGAGTCGGCCTTCTTCTTCTTCTTCTTCTTCTTCTTCTTCTTCTTCTTCTTCTTCTTCTTCTGCTGTTCTCTCAGTGCTGTGTTACTGCCCTCTGCTGCCAACAGCTTCATGGTTCATTTACAGTGTCCGCTCAAAGTGATCATGACAAAAGCATGTTTTGAAACAACGACACATTATGCACTTCCAGTATTCGTCATGCATGCGTACCTGCACATCGGTTATTCGCACCTCTGATTATAACTCAAGCCTGCAGGGCAGCGTCAGTGCTGCTTGGCATATATTCTCCAAGTCTGTGGACCTTTTCTGAAAGTAGTCCCTCAGTGGTCTCGCTTTCAGCCCAATGGTAATAAGATGCAGTTTCCTCATCACTGGACTGCAAAGAATAACATTAACTGTGAAAACAAACAGAAATTGTGCACTTTGATAATTTCCTGTAGCACTAATTTATCTATTGTCGCCAATCTATGCATTACCTGCACATTACACCCCAAAATGAAGATGGATAAAACTGAATACTTTCTTAGAAAAATGTAAAGATTGTCCTGAAGAGGCAAAAAAATAGAAGTCATCATAATCAATGCAAAAGTCTGTGTTTCATGGATGTACTAATGAAGTCAAGCAAATTTCATGGCAATCTGTCCATCAGAGGAAAGCTTATCCAAAGTGGAAAAGGTTCAGTCTGCTCATTCAGTCTTGATGGCTGTGCTGTAAACATTGGCTTAATGGTGGCTCTAAGAAAAGGTCAGAGGAGTAACACAGGAGACATCGCTGGGTGCCACGGATATCTTCATCTCACAGCAGTCCATCTGAAGGAGTCACGATCAGGCTCTGAGTCAAATTCTTGCCCAGACAAATCCCCCAGGAACAGGCTTCACAGGACCAGCTGGGGAATGTTGAGTGTGGAGAATGGATTGTGCAACACCTCCTCCTCCTCCTCCAGCAGCTCCTCTTCACCGGCCTTTGATCGAAGCAGCTCAGCAGCCAACTGCTCGAGTGGAGCAGCTGACTGGCCAACAGTGGAGGGCTGTGTTTGGGCCTGGCCAGCGTGCATGAAGTCTAACAAGTGTGACTGAGAAGGAGGATGCTGCTGGACGGAGTGTGTGCCGTCATGAGGCATTCTGTTGACTGAGGGAGGCCGAAAACCAAATAACAAACTATGTTACAGCAGAGTGTAGGCGGAGATGCAAACGTAAGAGATCACACATCAACCAAAGCTAAACTTCTTGATCGACTGAAGACCCTTCTTATATATGTAATTCTTTTCTAGTGACAAAGGTTTTCTGGTCAAGAAACATGAACTTCTTGGATCATGTGACAGCTATAAGGATGTGGTCTGGGTGCATAAGTCCTGAGTCCTGCATAGATACGCATACGAACGATAAACTAACTAAACTTCATTGCTGTGGCTGCATCAAGTTCGAGGTAATTAGAGCATAAACGTCCCATAATTATAGTTATCATTTCACTTGTTTACAGAAACATAGAACTTCCTGGCTGTTAGGTAGCGAATGTTTAGCCACCTGCTACCATTTCATGGTCCTGTAGTTGAGAACTGCAGATCTAAGCTGTTTCGTGAGGAGGGTTGCAGGAAAACACGGAGTTGTATTGATCCTTAAAATTCAAATTCTCTGTCTTTGCATGCAGATGAGACGTCGCAGTCATCCACACCTAAACACCAGAATCTAAATTAAGCAAAGCTCTCCATCAGTGAGGCAGCTTTAAAGTTACTGCGGCATTGTCTGCGTTTACCTGATCGCATCTGACGCCTGCTGTTTGAGCACGCTGCGGTCGTCTCCAGGCTCCGTCCACTGAATCCCAAAGAACAGCTGGAGGTAATGAATAAAAGGTGGAGAGAGGACCGATCGATATATAAAGTCTGGTGGTCTAATCCAAAATCTTATCAAGCTCTGCACACGCTCAGACACGAGCGCGAGGAGTGTGTTTGAGCGAACACTCTCATGAATTAAATATGCAGGGAAGGAAACTTTGAAGAGGAAAACGATGGTTCCTCCTCTACTCAGGAGAGCTTTGAAGACTTCGAGGGGCAGGATCGAAGAATGTCAGACACAAGTTAAGTTTTCCACCCAAAAATCACCTGTGCTACTTTATGTTCTCCAATTAATTCTCCACCTTCAGTGTCGCAGTTGGTTTTGACTCATTTCAGCGGTGAAAACCACCTGCAGAGTTTTGAAAGTTTCTTGAAATGATAAAAGATTTATCTTTTTTTTTTCACTGAATAAAGGAAAGAAGCCTTCCTCAGCAGGTGAAGTTACTCAGCTGAGATCCTTCAGCTGTTATCACACGACCGTGCAGACTTTCAGTCATGTGATGATTTGTGTATAACCATGACTGTTTTCCCCAGAAAGGTGAGGTGAGGCCATGTGCAATTGTTCATTTGACTGGTGTAGGCAACATTTTCCTTACCTGAAGCAGTTATTGTTATGAGAAAGGTGCATTCAAGGACACCCTGGCAACTGAACTTTGTTGCTTAAAAACCATTTTAATACAAGAGACGGTCACATTCATAATATCCATGTTCTGTTGTTTGTTTTTTGAATTCTTCTCCACCTCTGACGGTCAGTTTCTGTGCATCTGCAAATCAATTATCCCAAAAATTAGTCAAAGTCAGCGACTGAAGGAAATCTACATGGTATGGCTTCAAATAGTCAGCAATAACGTAATGTTCATATGATTTAAAGAATGTTGAACATTCACGTTACAGAGAAGGTAGAAGGCACTGAAGTATTTCTGAATGCAATGAGGACTTTCCTCTGGGGCTGATGTGACATTCAACTTAACTGTGAAATCCATCAGGGAGCTGGAGGAGAAAAAAGTATGAAGAGAAGAAGTTTGCATATTAGATGTCATTAGATTAAACTTTCACAGAGGAGTAAATGTCATTTACATAAGCTTGTCTGTAGCATGTCTACGATTTGGAAATCAGGCTTTAGATGTACTGTATGTTTAGTCAGAGGTGTGCACAGGACACAGAGGAAGGTAGATGTAGGAAAAGGAAGAGGAAAATGAAGGGCGAAGGAGTGAAATGCATTTTAATGCTTCAATGAGAGCCGTGATTTCATGGATGAGACGACAGGAGGAGTAGAAAATCTCCAGATGAAGAGGAGAAGCAGCAGGAGGGAGGGAGAAAATGGAGTTTGTTGTTTCAGAAAGCTAAAATGTTTTGTTACCTGACACTTCAGGGCGTTTCATAGCAGTCAGACCTGCTGCAGAGTGAAAGGCTGTGAAGGGAAAGCTGAATGTTCCAGAATCCAGCATTAAGCAAACAGAGCTGACTGTCTGCACAGTCCGAGCTGCTTTCCACATGTACACAGCGAGATCATCCAGAGGAAAGCCTTTCTCACATTAATCAAATCTTCAGCCCTCATACAGAAATGTTAATTGGAAATGCAAATTACTTTTTCTGTCTGATGGGATTAATAAAATTAAGCTCTCATAAATGAAAGCAAAAAGGCTGCAACACCAGAAACGTTTGATTTTTCCTCCCCGTTTGACGCTCACGGCCATTTTCCTCCATCCGGTCCCTTTTTACCTGTTGATTAATACATTTTTATTCCCCCCGATAAAAGCGCTCTTTGAGATTGCCCTCCAGCACTGGTTCATAGCACTGTCGCCTCTTTTATTGCACCTTTGTGTTGATTACTGCTGAGTGCCTGAAGTCAGGCCTGTTTTACAGACGTGCGTCTGATCAGAATGAATTCTTCACGTTTTGAGCCATCGTTCCTTTTCGTTGGCCTGATGAAAAGGAAACGTGTCGCTCTACTCAGCCTTAATAAACAGCACCTGTTCACTTTGTTTGTCTTTAACAAGAACGACTTTGTGTTGCTAGCCAATCACAAGCATCGTTTGAGTCTAATGATGACAGATTAGAGGTGAAAATTGGCCTGAAGGCGGTGGCGGAGGAAAGGTTAGAAGATCACCAAAAACATGAGGATTCATGCTCTGGACACCAGATTTTATGTCAATGATCGTCCATCTGACCGTCCTTCATTCCAACTTTAACCCTGATTTCATGTTAAATTCAAAACCAGAGGAAGAGGAGGAAAGAGTGGGCTGACTGAGACGTTTGAGTGCATTTAATGGACCTTTCTGAGAGGAGGAGGAGTGACAATAACAGGGAATAAACTGAGCGGTATATCCAATAATATCCATCCTCAGAACGGGTGCCATTAGAAGGAGTAGATAAGGAGAGGAGGAGGAGGAGAAGCTGCAGGAACAGATGATGAAAGCGATGAAGAAGAGGTTGTTTGGAAAAATACCTGGAGCTGAGCTGAGGGGCTGATGGGCTGTTTAGAGCAGAGGATTGGATTAATGGATATTTGGGAGAAAAGGCAGGAGGGCCGGGTTGTGGGATTAGGGTGCAGCTCCTGAGACGTGGTGGACGAGGGGAACAAAAGGATGAGATGGAGACGGATGACACACAGAGGCGGCCTCGGAGGGGACGGTACGTGATGTTTACGTGACGGCTACAGCTAATGGACACGACGAATGAAGAGCAGTGACAGAGGAGGACGAAGAGGAGGACGAAAGTTTGAAATGATGATGTTTGGAGAGAGAAGATCAACAGTAATACATTATCTGTCTTTTATTTATCCTGTTTGTCACGAGAACATGGTGTGTGTGTGTGTGTGTGCGTGTGTGTGCGTGTGTGTGTGTGTGTGTGAGGACTACTTTTAGTCCAGATGTTGGAAGTCAAACGTCTCTGCAGAGTGAGGACATGTTGTCTCGTCGTCATTTTTAAACAGCTGTTTAGGGGTTAAGACGTGGTTAGACGTGGTTTAAGTGTATTAGTGATGTTTTAAGATAAGTTAATCCTCCCCAAAAGAAAAACAGCACAAACAATCCCCATCAGTGGTGTTTCAGGAGCGTTTTGCCCGCTGAGGTTTGCTGACTTGGCTACGAAGGCTTCGAACTTCACTGGTTTTATGTTGATGTTCAATTGGGAGTCTGCGCAGGGTGTTTTATTTTGAAAATTTGCCAGATTCTCTAGTTCCTGTGTTTGACGGAACACGCTGTGTGTCCACCTCTGCAGCACAAACCTCCTCGTTGTCTTTGCATGAAAGCTGCTGCTGAGCTTCTGTTCAGGGAGACGCTTTGCTCTGTCCACAGAGTTTACTGTTCAAAGTGAAGGCTTTGGTTTATTTGTTGGTAAATTCATGTAAATCACTACAGGGGGACAAAAACTGACGTGTGTTTCCAGGAAAAAGAGTCGAAAATACAAATGTTTCCTGTTTCCGTCACAGCAGGTACGTGAAGGCAGCAGTGAACGTATTTCAGTGCATTCACTCACACAATACAGCGACAAGAAGACGCTTTTTATATCCAAGAGTGAGCAGGAAATAGAAAATATATACAGAATAATGATCAAGCTGTTCCACAGGAGGATAAAACTAATGTCACTTATTTGAAATCTGCCATGTGTGGAAAAAACGTGACGTTTTCTAACATTTTGAATGAATGTGTTTACATTCTGACATTTACACAAATAATTTCTGGGCACTTTTTAAGGATAAAGCAGCTTTAAAAAATATCAAGTTACACAAATATGTGACATTTTTGAGTGTTTTCCTTTAGCTTCAGTCATGATTTGCTTCCAGTTGCAAACATTTAACGTGTTTTGACATAGTTAGACAAATGTCTTCATGTATTAACCATAAGAGACCTTAAACATGTTTGCTTAACGTTACTTAAATTTGTATACTTCTGTATCTTTATGTGTTGTATTTGTGGGGAGTTATGGTGTGTTTTTGCCTCTTTTTGTTGCTTTTTCTGTTAAAATCCAACCATCTAGCCAATCCCTTTGAGCTTACAGGCAGCGTCAGACGGACATCAGGTCTGCTAAGGACTGCTCATTCATTAGTTGTTGTGTCACTGCTGCATATGTTTCAAGAGGAGACATTTGTCAGTTAAAAAGGACTAATCAATAAAAGGAAAACAAGCCAAATGAAGCGCAGTGGTTGGCCGTGTGTTTTTTGTTTTCTAAAATGAATCTATGGTGTTTTGAAAGTGAACTAAATTCCATTTTGTTAATGGAAAACAGGAAGGTGTCATCTGAAGTGTTTACTGTTCAGAAATTCAACCCTGAATCTATGATACCCACTGTTTACATACACACACACACACACACACACACACACACACTCATGCATGCACGTGCATGCCTTCAGCCAGCTTGCATCATAAGAGTGTTGTTTGTGTCTGGAGGCCTCGGAGATGGTCAGCGGCGTGTTGCGTTCGGTCGTTGTGCCGCAGGCGTGATGACACACACACCTGCGGCTCCGCAGGGATCTGCACCATTGCACTCATTTATTTCTGCGTTATAATGTTACAGCGATGAGCGCCTGCAGCAGCGCTCTGAAGGAGCGCAGGCTGAATTAAGTGTGCGAAGCATAGCTCCCCTCGCACCAACAAAGTCTGAAGTGTGGGTTATGAGCTGTGTGTAGCTCTGCATTGGCACAATGGAGGTTTTTTTGTTTTTTCATGGTGATGCAGCAGTTAAGTGCTTTGGTGACTCATGGTGCGCTGCAGGGGAAGGGAGTGCAGAGGAGGGGTGTTAGTGGCGACGTTTTAGAGCACCCGTCTGCTTGACATGTCTGCAAAAACAAATCGTTTGATCTCCACTGAAGCCCAGTTCAGACACGTGGACTGAGGAGGCATCAGGAGGAGGCCTGCTGTGAGGAGTGCTCCTCCTGAGCGACGCCTCTGTCTGAATGGGCACTAAAACAATAATGTCTGTATGGACTGTATGAAGGCCTTTCTTTTTAGTTCTCTTGACATCCGTCTGAAGGTTCAGGTGTCTTTGCTCTGCAGTGTTTGATGTGAACGGCTGACGCTGTCAAACTGTAATGAAGTAGAACATGACATGATCTACAGCCTAAACCAAAACTCCTGCAGGTCTGAAAAAATTCAGACTGCTGTAACACAGTCGACTCGACTCGACTCGACTCGACTCGACTCGACTGGACTGTTGACTGTCAGGGTTTCGTTTTGGCCAACAGAACTTTTATATTGCAGCGTCTTTATTTATAGTTCAGCAAAGGCAACCCCAGTGTTTTGTATGTTGTGTGAAACAGCAGTTCACGTTTAAACTTTGTTCAACTTTATTAAGAGGAAGAAAGGATTAGACTCTGTCCTCAGAGGAAACGAGGGACCAGAGGGATTACACGCAGCCGTCACAGGACACGACAGCAGCATAAACTTTGGGAACTTCTGACACACAAACATCAATCAGAGTTGTCAGAAGATGCGCCGAGGCTGATTTTGGACTTCAGGATGTTTGCGTTGACAACAGACGACGCCGTCGGATTCTGTTGTGTTTTGAAAGCTGGACTTTCACTCTCGGATGGTCCTCTCAGATGCAGAGATATTCCACTGAAGTCGTGACTTTTGCAGCTTTGTTAGAGCCTTCCTCTTCCTCCGAGAAGCTTCATGCCTCCCCGCGTCCTCCTCCTCCTCCTCCTCCTGCTTCCTGGGGTGTGGAGCTATGAAGCTCCTGAGGATAAGCAGGATGTGTTTGCTAGAAGAGCCTGTCCTGCTTTCCTCACCTTCACCAATGCTGCCTACCTGGCTGGAGTCACTTTGGAGCTGCCCTGCCACTGCAAGCCAGAACAGGTAACCGTAATGTCAACACTTTGGATAAAATCTGGTTTCTGGGACTACATTTATGTCTGTATAACATCTCTTTAATCCAAAATAAGCAGAAGGACCCGACATAAATCTTAAGTTTAGTTGTAAGGTGCCTGCAGCTGTCAGACTGAGGAGGAAATTCGGATGTTTTTCTTGTATTTAATGTTTCTCACGTCTATAAAATCGTTTTCTCCTCGCTGTCTGAAATCACCTTTAATTCAATCATCCGTCCAAAACACAACATTCAGACTGAAGCTTGTAGAAAGAGCCTTGTCCTGTGAAGGATCCTGGTAAAAATCAATCAGTGAATCAAGACGTTTAAATGTTCCATCGTGTGATAAATTCTCTACTTTTGAAACAGACATGCCTTTTTTAGAGGATCTACCTGTTTGTTCAAATTCAGTTCGTTTTTTCTTTCCATGGCCTTTTACCAAAAGACACAAAGACACCGCAAGTTAATGCATCGCTGAGTTAGTTACACCCATCAGAAGCAAACATTTGTGCAATGTAATTAGCAAAACTAACAGTGCAGCAGAACACGTCCTCTCCTCTTTCTATGAACAATAGCAGCTGAGGAAATGACTGCTGCGATCCACAGCTGCTAGTCAGCTTCATCCAAAGAAACAGAAATAGTCGAGGAAGAAATGAGTGTAATGGAGCTGTGTTAAACAGAGGAGAAGAGGGAGGATGAGAGGATCTCTGGGGTGACTGAGAGACTTTAATCTCAGCATCTGCTAAAGTAATTTGAGCCCGTGGTATCGATCAACCAAACAGCATTATCCACTGTCAGCAGATACATTCTGGTCATTCAGTTCGCTGTGTGCTTCAGGTCCGGTCGGTCGTGTGGTTCTTCAGGAAACATCTGGACGGCTCGCGGGAGACCAGAGCCCTGACTGATCACCATGGCAACAAGCTCCTGGACCCTCGCCGTGTCCCTCACAGCGGCGCCCTGCAGAGTCGATTCTCCATCCGGCTCTTCAGCCTGCTGATCTTCAGGGCCGGTCCCGACGACTCCGGCGTCTACATCTGCGGCTCGGCCCACAACGACTTCTTCTATGGTTACGACCTGGACATCCAGGAGGCGCGCATGCTCAGCTTCACTCCGAGGTGATGAGATAAGTGGGCAGACGGTGGCTTTACCGGAAAGGCTGTCAGGCTTTGACAGTGATGACGATCGATTCTGTCCTGTGAACATTTATCGCCACCCAAAGTCAACTCTGGAATTAAATCCTGAGCATGTTCCTGCAAACATTATGGAGGCATCCCATCATCCCTTGAGGCATACATGATTCTGTTCAGTGTTAAACGGTTCAAGTCTTACCGCCCACATGTTCGCGATGAAGGGTGAAAGCCAGAGGCAGCACAGGCTCATCAAGTTTACAAGGAACATGACTTTTAAAAGACTACGAACAACTGATGACTGGAAATTAACAGTGTTATAGTGTAAATGTTCATCCTAGTTTTATTCTGGAAAATGACAAATGCAGAGGAAAAATAGACACATTACCAAAAATGACGCTATTCTTTTCAACCAAATCAATCAAAATCTGTTGATTTGCTCACATTTTGCTGATTTAATCAACTCATATCTTGCTTTGATGCTCACAGACTCACTCCAGAAACTGTGAGCACGAAACCAAAGGAGAGAAAAGGACTGGGCTCCGCTCGGCCGCCGTACCGGATCTTCACCAGCTTCCGGCCCTGGTCCGTCTGCGACCGCTGTGGAGTTCCAGGGGAGCAGGTCCGTGTCGGGCTGTGCTACGTCCACTCCCACTTCCTGCATGTGCGCTACAGACGGGCCAATCAGACGGTAGTTTCATGTGGCTCAGGGGCGGTGCCGAGGGCTTTCGGACAGGTGAAGCGACGCAGCGTCGCAGCCAAGATGGAGGTCAAAAGCTGTCAAGTGACTTGTCCGCCTCAAGCTCCTCCGTCCTCCAGAATCGTAGCTCTGATGGCGTTTCTTGGGTACAAGTAAGTGATCTGTATATAAAGGTATACTGATACGACACACAGGGTGCAGGTAGACAGACAGGTGGGGCCACTGTGGGCTGGAGGTAGAGCAGGTTGTCCAAGTCCTCAGACCAGGACGTTGCAAATGGTGAATAATACATCTCTGATATGATGAATCTCTGTGTGGTATAGTTCTGCCTCCCTGCCAGTGTTTTACCTGAACCACCCCGCAGACCGTGTCCTGACCCTGGGCTGTCCGGGGGCGCGGCCGAACATGGCCGTGGCCTGGGACCGAGGATCTGAACCCATCTACCGCTCTGAACACTCATCACTCGCCGCCACGCCCACCAGACTGCTGATAGACACCGGACACCACCTGCTGTTTAGACCTGCAAAAACTCAGGACTCAGGTACGGTCTACTGTTCACTGGAAATATGCAGCACCTCTGAGCAGGCTGTGTTAGATCACCTGTGACGTGTTGGTGGTGTAGTTTGTGCTCCCCAGCCCCCATTTCAACCTGATGTCATAACCAAGATTTTTACATTTTGACTCCATGTTGTTTAATTTGATTAGAAGTTCTTTTTCGTTAATTAGGGGTCTACTACTGCTGGCTGCAGGGTCACCAGGCTGCAGAGATACGTCTGCTGGTCTACGTCCATTTGGGGCGGGGACAGTCGGTGACATCGCATCCTGACTTCCCGGCAGCTGTCAACACCGTGTTAACGTCATACGCCGTCATGACGGCTGTGTTTTGCCTTCTGGTGTTTGGCAGAGCTGGAGTCACACACCTCAGAGACGCTGGAGAAACACATGTGGATTAAAGACATTTAAACTCTCGCTGGTTGTGTGGCTGCACCAACACAGTTAAGCCTTTAACATATTATTCAGTAACCAAAAACAGGCGCTGTGGAAGGCTAACACTGCTAACACTCTTTGTACTTTGACGTAATGCAGACCACTTGCATATACTGCACATATCACCATGCTGTTTACTGTGTACAGATCATACACAGGCAACAACATCCACTTTGGATCACTAACACTTAGATAGCTAGTTGGCTGAAAAAGTAAGCACTGACTCGTAGCATGAGACAAGATGTAAGACCCCCTGTGTTGAACCCATATGCTTTGTGCACCCACGCAAGCATCCAACAAGCTCCTCTCGATGCTTTTGCACTGAGATATGTTCAAATATTTGGCTGGAAAAATTCCTCTAAGAACAGAATGTTTCCGGGGAAAATTTAATCCCATATCAAGAAGTGGAATTTAGAGTCTTATGAAAGTAATTTGTAAGAGACAGACGAGGTGAATGAGGTTGGAAGTCCTGCAGCTGGGTCGCTGATGACATGCAGAGACTGGAGTTTATACATTTGGTACATTTCTGCCATGAGAGCGTGCTTAATGTAAATGTTGATGAGAGCATGCTGCAGTCGCTGACACCTGAATGTTGATAATGCACCAAACACAGACTGTGACAGACAAGCAGTCAGTGCGTATCTGTCTCATCATCCTCAGGACAAACTTAATGTTTTGTTAGAGGAAAGATGAATGTTGGATGAAACATGTTCATCCATACAATAATCATTTTTTTCTGATGTATAATGAAGAGCACGGCCTCATGTGGACCAAATGGCATGACTGTGGACGTCCTCTGTGACTTAAAGTAAATGAGGATTAAATTTGTGCAACCAAAAGCTTTTAAATGTGATGTTCACTTTTGGAGTTTAATAGAGTCCCTGCAGCGTTTTGAACCTGCCTTCTTTCTCTGGATATTTGTGGCCGACGGTGACGTTTCTGTCCCCTGACTTTGTGTGTGGGGGAACACCCAGGTGTTTCCCACCTGATGCGTCCTCTACACCAGAGCGGGAAGTGCTCTCAGGTGCTCAGCTTCTCCCGATAAGAGCCGGCGGAGTGAGAGAGGTACGGCAAAACAAAGGAAAACCCATTGAAAGAGAACAGAGGCAGATGAAAGGAAATAGTGGGAGAAGAGAGACAAAAAAAGTCAAGCGGGTGATAGAAAATACAGATGGCTGAGATGATGAATGTGAGGAGAGACAGACGAGCTTTCCCATCCAATTATTTCCGTGCAGATTAGATCGGCTCCAAACACACTGAAAACACAAACGTCTGCTGATTGTTCCCTCAGTGCTGATGTTTGTATTCACTGAGACGTATCAACCTTCTTACATGTGTTTTACCCTCATTATCGTTTGTATTTCACATATCTAAGAAAGAAATCCATGTTGAAAAATGACTGTCGTCGTCAGTCAGCAGACGTGATGTGCTTGTAATGACTTGTCTCATCTGGACTTCTGGAGCACCTGCAGGCGTCAGAGTGACTCTTGGAAACCTTGAAGAGCAGCAGAGACATGAGCAGAATCAGACGGGAGGTGTCTGTGTTCTTGCTGTTGGACAGAGGGGACGTCCTCATTCAGACGTCTCTCCACACTGAGAGCCAGAGGAAGGCACAAACACAGAGACGCTTGTCCCTCCACAGCTGTGGACGCCTCTTCAGTCCCTCTCATCCGTCCTTTTTTCATTCCCGCTGTCCCCTCTCCATCTTTCTGCCTCAGCAGCTCTGAATGGACTCCATCACAAACAGGCTGAAGGTTTGCTGGCAGGCAGGATTCAGCATAAAGCCTTTGGGTGTTTCAGTGGTCCCCGGCAGATTCTCACCAGCTGCTTTGAATTATTCAGGGAGATCCATCGAGCACAGAGAATTTTACACCAGCTCGCAATGTTCTGTCTATATTTTATTTAATTACTGAAATAGTTTGGTTGAGTTACACGAAACTGCACAAAGGGAGTGTTAGCGGCAGGCTAGCAGTTTTTTGGACCTTCAGCCGTATCACGTGGTCTTCATCATCAGGTGGTTTGTCATGGAGATGCATCTGCTGACAAGCTCCAGAGCTGCAATTTAACCGATAGAGACACAAAATAATCAAAGTTTAGGGAGTCATAAAACGCACTGATTCACATCTGCTGCAGCTGGGTAGTTTTTCACGGCTTTAGCTCCACGTAGGACTCCACATGTAAATGAAAATCTTAACCCACAGCAACAGAAAACGTTTGCTCACCGTCCTTCTGTGCATCGTTCATTTCATGAAATTAAATCCAGTTATGATTCTTTTCCCTGTGAGTGTTTGAGTGAAGCTCAGTCAGTTAGAACATTTATTATTAATTACTGCTCCATTTGGTTCGCAGACACTGAATTTACAGATTTAACTCGATTCATCTTCTTCTTAATGTGAACGGGCCACTGAAACTGGATTGATACCTTCATCAGATGACAGCAGTTGTACAGCAGAAACAGGAGAAACTGTCTCTTCCTCTATTAGCTCTTATTTTTCATTCTTTAAATTGCTCACTTGTTCTCTTCTCAGCTTTTATTTCTTCCTTCTTTCTGTCCATTAATCCTGCTCAACTCCTGAGCCTTATAATCAATGAGGCACCGATTTACAGCGAGGATCAAAGAGGTAACAGGCTGCGAGGAGGGGAGGGAGCAGGTCTGAGAGCTGTTTCACTCGAGGTGTGGAGGCGGTATCACAAAGCGTGCGCCAGGCCGGGTGGGTCATCAGAATCAGGGTAAAAACAGAAATCCTCGTCTGCCGTGTCAGCAGTGTTCATGGATCCTGGACGGTCTCCTCGTCACCTCCAGCCACAGATTCACCTGAAACCAAAGAGGACTGCCCAGTGAGAAAACAGGATGTCTGTATCACCTGCTGATGTTCTAAAAACAACGGTCACCAGCTCATCTGTGGCGGTCAGCCCGGCCCGGCCAGAGAAATGGTTTGGTCGTTTGAGGTTTGAGGACGTGTTGAACCTGTAGATCTTTGTGGAGTTGCACGGGAGCAGCTCAAAGCGACCGCTTCCTGCCGCTGAGGTGTTCTGAAAAAACAAACCTCTTCTAAAGACATGAATGAGGGGTCCGCTTGACTTTACCGTTTGCCCTCCCGCTCAATATTCGAATGAGTTTTTCAAGGACAAATTCCAAAGATTAGAAAAAGAAAACGTCCATCGAAGCTCCTGAACGTTGCACTCTGCTGCTTGTCATGTGACTACTAGAAAAACCAGCAGCATGAACTGGTTAAACAGATAAAGGTGGTTTATTTTTCTTTGAGATACTGATTACGAGGTTAACATTTCAACCAGGACCACGAGCACGTCTCGTAAAAAGCGTACGCGCGACATGTCGGGAACTTTTTTGTACAAGAAAAGACGAAAATCCCATCGAGCCTTGACTATCAAATACGCTCTGAGAGATTTCGATTCAAGGATCAGAAAGTCATTTATCAGCTGCTCATCAGCGCCTGGGCTGTCTGGGAGGAAGGTTTCAGTTCACATACTTTGTGACCTTCCTCCCCGCTCTTATTCTGAAATGCGGCCCTCCTGCTATCCTGCTGCCTCTCCTCACTTGCTGTACTTTCCTGTCTGTTAAGCAGCTCACTCTGCAGAACTGGTTTATATGCACTGCTGCTGCGCCTCTGGATACTTTCTCATTTTTATGGAGCTGCTGTTTAGGCGCAGTAGCAGGTATTTACAGCACTTCTGTCAAACCGAAAGTGCCTTTTGGAGAGTTATACTTTTGTGTCAGTGTGACTGGCATTTATGGATGCATCTCGCCTCCCTGAGCTTGAAATCCATGAGAGTAAAATAACTTTCATTAACAAAGTAACCTCCAAACCCTGATTTTGACAAGGATATGTATGTTTGATGAGCTTTGCTTTAAGGAAACTTCCCTTCGGATCCTGCCTTCCTCCACCTGAACAACCAGTTTTTTTTGACATTCAAAAAGCAAACATGATTTAACTCACGAAAGCTCGTGACTTGGCTCAGATTTCACCGAATAAATGAGGGGAAAAAACAAACAGTGAAATGAAATATTAATGCAGGAGGATGATTTTATTTTATTGCCACTTTTTACTCCATCCATCTATGGCGTCTGGTTTGATAAAACACCCCAAAAAAACGTCTTAGGCACATGTTGCATTAGCCCAATTTTAAAGCATTTCCAAACACACTGGAATTCAGGAGGGATGACAAGAGAAATCTGAACTGAATTTATAGATTTTTGGAACGCTATGACTCTCCACTGTGGTTAGTTTGTTTAAAAAAAATGCCATTTCGGGGACGGTAGTGATTTGTCTGAGCAGAATTTTTTGTTAATAGACTCTTGTTGTCACCACTACTTAATCTGAAGCCAATGTCAACCAATTGATTGCTTTGGCCTTGAAGAATCTACTCTCAGTCGACCTCTAATCAGCGCTGGACTCAGCCAAGGCTGTACCTCTTTGCCAATTCATTTTTTTATGGACAGAATGTGAAGCTGCAGCCGAGGAACGCAGAACATCCATTTTTGTGTCCTTAAGGCTTCCTTTTGCTGATGATAGAAGTGTTGTTGGCATCAATAACTTCTGGCTGTTCTTCCAGTGTGCAACAAGACGGCATTGCATGCAAATTAGAGTCATCACCTCCAGTTTTGAAGCAATGATGGTGAATTTTCCCCCACTGTGATGGGAATGAGCTCGAGTATCTCAGGGTTTTGTTCAGGGTGTAATGGAAGGTGAGATCAACAGGCAGATTACTGCAGTGACTCAGACGAGGAGGTTCAAACCTTCATTTATGAGCTCTGGGTAGTCGCCAAAGCAAGAAATCAGAAAATCTTCTCCTTCAGTGTGTCTCAGCTCACCCTCGGACATGCAGACTTTGATTAGAACCACGACTCTATTGTACTAGTTCAGCACCTGATCATGATCTCAGCTGGATGGCTCCCTGTGGAGGTACACTGAAGGACTGCAGGGATTATACATCCAGTCTGTTCTTGGAAAGGAAGAAGCAGTGAGGGAGAAGCATATGTGGTTACTTTAGCTTAGCCGGCTGCAGCCACAGCAAGTACAAAAAAGGCCCCAGACGATGGACTGAAGGATGAAACCTGGACCGCTGAAACACCGTCCACATCTTTTCTTCATCCACTGAAAAGGTCTGATGTCACATGCGGTCACATAAAGTGATCATCGTTACTGTAATTCAGACACCTCAATGTTATACTCACTATAAGCAGAAGGTTGATTGCTCGTAACGCAGCACTAAACGCCTCCGTTCTTGCCACGTCCTTGAGCAAACAGTGCACAGTGACCACGCTGCATGGACTCCTGCACAAAGAAATATTGCTGCTCATTTGTGCTGGAGGTGAATGAGATGTCGTCCTCTCCCTCAGCGGCACCACACTGCCTTATTTGCCCCTGTTAGATAACTTCCCTTCATCGCGAGCCGATTCAAGCTGGCAGATGGAGAATGGAGAAGAAGGCGAGGGAGGGAAATTTGGACCACACACCACAGACATTAATCAACTTGTTAGTGCATCCAGGCCAGCAATGTAGCATGCCGGCTGTCTGCTGGAAGATAAATGAACAGAAACTAGTTTCTTAACCTTGTTTTGCCTTGGGAATAAAGACAGAATATTTAAAACTTTCTATAGCAGCCATACCTGCTCGCTGGTCCACCAGATTTATGAGAAGTAACTCCAGTCATTTCTCATCGGCTGCTGTCCTGTTGACTGAAGTAATTGGCAAAATGTGAACCCACTCATTGCAGCGCTACCTCTCAGTTAGCTGGCAGTGCCTCCAATTTGGCCTCAGGAAATGATTACAGAACCCTCCATGTGGAGAGTTTCCGTGAAACTGGGGAATCTGTATACATAATTTATCTATCTCCTGCAACAGATACTGTTTATTCACCTCATAACGTGGACAACATGTCCTCATATCTACACAAGATATGATCTGATGTCCTTATTAGCAGGACGACATTGTTTGTCAGCACCTTCCAAAGCAGCTTTAACAGCAAAACTTTATGCCGAATGTGAACAGTAATCTCCAGAGTTGCACATCCAGTCAATCACCCAGTCTCATCCTGAAGAGGTTGGAAGAGGCGACTCATGCTGCTGGTTCGGATGGAGGGCAGGTCAGACCTTGAATTTCCAGGCAGTGAGCATGTGTGTGTGATGGGTGCTTCTATGGCAGGAACCTTCTCAGGGTACCAAGAACCTTAAACTTTGACAGTCTGTGTTGGGGTTTAACGTCCAAGTCTCACTTTCTTTTTTAAACCTTTGTTTTTAACAGTGAAGTATCAGCGAGGGCAGTTTTCTCTAAACATGACACTTTCACTCCTGGACAGACCTGGACGACCACAGTCTGACCTGACAGCAGCTGAAAAGCTCCACCGGAGTAGTCCGAGGGTTAAAGAACGTCCTCCAGAGCACCTCAGTGGTCCACCCACATTTATCCTGCCTGTCTGACATTTCAGTTTTTTATCCAGGAACGTTGAAAACTGGTCCATAAACGTTGTCTCTCTATGCTGTCAGTTAAAGGCAAAAACACAATAGAATCTGACTACAAGTCTTACTGATGTTTCACCAGGGCTGGAAAACAGGCAGACATACAAATACACCCTAACGCAGATTTTGAAGTTAGCTTCAAGGCAACAAAAGGGCACATCCTGAAGCCTGAGCCTGTTCAATAGCCTCATAGTTTATATGTCATAAATATGAGGAAACCAATGAAATATCTTCCTCTATGTGAGCAAGGTTCCTGACTGAGTGAAGTCACCTGCAGGAATCTGAGTGGCAGCCATGATAAGAGCTGTTTGATTTCTCTGTCTTTTCATAAGACAACTTAAATCTCATTGAGATGCATCAACATCGACCCCGCAGCCCGGCTCGCCCTATGAGGGTTTGTTTTTACTCACCAACTCTTAAAGCAGGTTGATGGAGCCGTGTAATTGCCGTAAAACCATTCTCTGTTTTCCTGCATTGATCCAAAGCTGCTGTGTTTTTAATGGAAGGCTGTGAATCTTTACAGCTGTGGCATTTAAATGGAAAGTACATAAAGACCAGGTTTCAGAAGACGGAGAGACAGCGGGTGTAAGAGGACGAGAAATAAAGTAAATCTTATAGCCGGTGCTTTTAAACTGAGCAGGAAGAAGTTTGAGGATCCATTTTGAGATGATCTCCTCAGTTAAACTTCTAAAGAGAGCAGGATTTTTAGTCTGAAGCAGGCAGCGCTGGTTGGTTTTCCACGGCACTAATGTACAGAATAAACCACTGTTTTCCACTTCTGCTGTTAACATAATGTTACTAAGTGTGAGATACGTGCGCCTGTGTCATGCAAGTACTAACAGAAGTTCCTTGGACATAAACTTTAACAGTATATTTTACCAGTTCAGATGTCAAATACATATGAGCACACAGGAGATTTGAAGTTGCAGTTGGCTTGTGTCACATGTGCGCAGTGGTGACGCAGGGCTGGTCCACCTCATCGTTCCCCTGTGAAAGAGGATATAATTCACAGTAATGTTGAAACGTTTAAGCAGAGAGTGAGTTTCAAACTACAGCCAACTGTAAGGGTAACTTGAAAGCAGCTGGTGCCTTGCTCAAACTTACCTCTACCTGGGTAACATCAAGTGGGCAGAGGGGAGTTTGGCTGCATTGCTAAAGTAGATTTATTTATGTAAGATGTTTATTGGTGTTTATTAGGTGTGTTTGCGTGTGTAAATAATTATTCAGACTGTGTATATTTTGGGGAGAGGTTTATGTAAACATTTATTGCATATTTACACGTGTAGAGATCTGTGCTGCTCTCTGCAAATGGTACGTGCCAGCCAATAAGGTGAGCACACAGCCTTATATAAGGGGCAGTGTGTGTGTGTGGTGAAGGGGTTCTTCCTCAGGTGGTGCTGAGCATGTTGTTATTGTTGGGCAAGAGTTGTTGTTTAGGTTGAGGAATGAAGTTAAGATGGAAACCTCACCGCTCTCTGACATTGGCCCAACAGCACCGATCCATTAAAGACAGCTTTTGAGATATCAGACTGTAGTTCTTTACTACAGACAGCATTGAAAAGTGGTATTTAGAAAGTTCAGCAGCAGTGTGTCTTTCCAGATAATCCGTAGCACTCTGTTGACAGTCTCCCATCAGGCGGCTGCATGTCTTCTAGAGAAAGCAGCTCCAATTAAAGACTGTTGACAGTGAGGTCTGTGGAGCGTTCACGATAACTGGGACGCTCTGCTGTTGAATTTTTAAATCACATTTTTTGCCACGCTAGTAGTTTGGCCGCGAGGCTGGCGTTGTTGGCCACTTTCAAACATCTCAACATGCTTGGATGGATTTTCATGAAGTTTTGTACAGACTTTCTTGGCAAACAATCTGAGCTTAGATGTCTCGGTTGCTTTCCCACTGCATTGTTCTCGGACTCGGACACCCTTCAAACAGAGTGAAAAATGTGTCACTGTCAGCACACCTGCACTGTTTATCCAGCAGAGTGGGACAGAAAGCGTGACTGTGATCTGAGAATGAGATTTAATTGGTTGTGACTCGTGTGGCAAACAGCAATGGTCAATTAGCACCAGTCGCCAGTTTAGCTCTTCTCCCTCTGAAGCACTGGCAACCACTGTTAATTTTGTCAACAAATATTCTTCTGCAAGTGCAAGTCAAATTCTCTCACTGCTCCGTCTCATTGGATGTTTCCCACCTGCTCGTGCATGTCGGGCGCCCGCTGATAGATAACAACAAGGCAAGCTAACGTCCACATGTCGTCTAAGCTAGCTAGCTTAAAGCCGAAAGAAACTATTGTAGCTGCTGGTGGCCGCTCAAAGATGAGAGCCTCATCTTCACCAGCATGTCAGGTGGGAGGGAAGAGGAGAGACGACCCCCTCAGTCAATGAGAATATAAGTTGGACCAAATCATTTCGCAGTATTTGTATTTCTCCAGGTTGTATGCAAATGAAAAGGGCAGTGTGGCATGTCTACAGGGTCTGCTTCACTGTTACTGTACATCCAGTCACAGCTCCATGTATGCAGGAAATGAATAGATGACCTGTGAGGAAACTTTAGGCATTCATTTTTATATCATTTCTAAAAGTATGGTAAGTCTGGAACACATTCTCAGCTTACTGACTAAATGCATAGTTCAAAATCCATCACAGTATCACGAAACTGAGAAAATTCTGACCAAAACATTTGACTAAAATTAAACAAAAACTGGATTCTATGGACTAAATCTTGACGAAAACAAAATAAAAGACTAAAATGTGACTTAAACCAACGACAATTTTCAGTTAAGCGACTAAGACTAAAACTAATTTAATATTATTTTCAGGAAGTGACTGAGACTAAAACTAAATTAATATTATTTTCAGGAAGTGACTGAGACTAAAACTAAATTTAAAATTCTTCTTAAAATTAACACTGCTGGCAACAAAGCAGTCATCATCTGGATCGTCCGGTTTCGCCTGACTGGGCGGAGAGTTGCTGATTCAGCTTTGGTGGCCAGTTGGAAAAAGGTTGCTTCCTGTCTGGGTTGGATTTGATGATTATGAAACATGTTCCTGCAGTTGTTTGAAGACAACAGCTGGGCCTGATGACGGTGATGATATTTTTGTTTGTTTGTTATTTTGTTTTTCTGTCATTTAAGACTTTTTGACGTGCAAATCTGAGAAGGTTCACACCTGCTCTGATCGAGCTTCCTCTCAGCTGCAGGTGCGGTGACGAATGGACCCATCCATCATTTCATGGTCAGGCGCAATTCGTTTGAGTTGTCGAGACGTCCAGGAAAAATATTGTACAGTTGATGTTCAGGTGTGTGTACCTTTACGGGGGTAACAGGACAACATACAAACCAATTGTGTGTGTGTGTGTGTGTGTGTGTGTGTGTGTGTGTGTGTGTACAAACTCAGCACTGACTGTTCGGCTTGTTGGCTCCTGACAGCCCACTGTAGATCAACTCCCTCAGTGTTTGCTCCTGAGGTGACAGGGAAGTGATGTAGAGGGCGACGCCTACTTAAACATTCAGACAACACACACACACACACGCACACACACACACACACACCATAGATTACATGCAATGCAGTGATTTGCTGATGCAGAACATGACAGTAAATACTTGAACTCTCTGTTTGTGTTCAGTCATTTCGACCTGTCTGGGAAGAGCTGGGTAGTCATGTGACAAAGCAGGTAAATTTAAGTTAAGTTAATCATTTCTGTGGTAGAAAGGGAGCGTTTCTGTTGTTTATTTCAGCTGTTTTCTCTTTTATTCCTGCCAATATTGCCAATAATATATCCAGACATTTATCGTGGTTGCACTTTCAGATTTGCACAGAAGAGCAGACTCTTGTTCCTTCTAGTTTTTTTGGCCATCAGCTAGACCGAACATCATTCCTGTTAACACAAGTGACAGAGGTGCAGATTTAATTGGCATCATCGTACTTCCCTGATGGCCATTGGCTGCTGTGAAACACGATAATCAATTTCTGCTGAGAAAATGACACGTTTGTTTGCGACAACAGAGAGAGGCAGGGCGGGAAGGTGAAGCCTCGCGGCCCAGACGGGTAATTGGATCCCCGCCTGACTTCATACCCAGAGCTGTGCATCTGAGATCTCAGCAATGATTTGGATATTAGTTACACCTCGAGATGGAGAGCATTATGATTACCGTCTAAAATAGAAAAACAAATGCAAGTGGGTAATAAGAAGCATGTTACTGCACAGACCATTAAATGATGGCTTGCGGTGGGGTTGGAGAGGTTGAATGACAGTAATGACGTCCCAGGGCAGCTCAGATTCATGTTTCAATACTAAGCAGTTGGGGGGTTTTTTTGCAGAAAATACAATCCCCCCTCACTGGAGTTCCTGAAGTACTTCAAGATCTCTTGTGATAAATGCTGGAATCATTAGATTTCCACTTGAATGAAATAATAAGAGCCGTCCCGTGCCAACAGGTCTGAGAACTGCGGCCTGCTTTGGCTCGTTTCTGGAGGATTTGAGCGTTGAATCCTTTGCAGCCCCACCAACCTATAATCCACCACGCAGACAGTTTTTGTGTGCGATGTTGATTGGTGTCAAACAGTAAAGTCCTGGCACAGCCCAGTATCTGTAAAAATACATTCTTACTGGCCAACAGTCTACATCCACTGCCAACCGTCAGTGCAGGTGCAGGAAGTACTGCAGTGTGCACACGGTAAGCCTGAAAGTACGGGTGTAGATCAGGATTAAATTCACGTTCAGCTACCTTTTTTTACACTGCAACCATGATCTTTCCCTAACCTTGACTGACAACCGGTTTAGTTTTTTGCCATAAACATACTCAAGCTCTCAGATGTAGACAGTCAGAGTGTGGGATTTTGCAGAATCATCCAGTTCTGACGTTCTTGTTTGGAGACAGGTTTGTGCGTCAAGTCATTTTCATCCAGTGGGTCTCGATCCTCTCAAGGTCGCAGCTCCTGAAGGAGCGGCTGGATGAACGTAGTCAATGCTGAGCCCCCTGTAACTTAAAATCCGTCTCCTCGAAATTGTGCTTACCTATTGCTGGCTGGATTCTGACTTTTCTGAACATAATGAGAAACACTTTCAATGAATGCAGCTGGCAAGTCACAAAGTGTCGCTGCTGATCATATCAGCTACATATTTCACTTGTTTTCCATCCAAATATCTAATCTTTCAATGCTGTATCTCCTCGTAATGACTGCAGCATTCTGAAATCTGGTAAAGCGTCTGTTGGTGTGCTGGAACTCGCAGCACTTGGCTGAAGTCAGAGCCGTCTGTAAATCTTTACTGCAGAAAACTTCTCCAGACGGCTTGAAGCATGAAGCACAGTGTGTTCAACATTTAACCGAGGCCAAGACTTTCCCAACTGAAGTGCTTTTCTTTTCTATTGTTTTTGGACTGATCTATTATTCATATGACATGGGCGTGAAACATATATTTGAAAAATGTTAAGAAATTCTTGTTATTAGTTCTCGTGGTAGCCTCTCAGTCTGCCATCCAGCCATTACCGAGGGTCTTTCTAATCTCACTGAAATAAAAATCCTCCATCCTCGAATGACCTTTGGGTTTATCTGGAGGAGCTTTTCATTAAAATCTCACCGGAGCGTTCACCTTCCCCGCTTCATTAATCCAAGTCCGACTGTCAACACCTTTCATTTCCTGTCTGCCATTCACTCTTTCTCCCTTCATTTAACCCTTTCACCGTTTCTTATCATTTGCATTTCCTGCCTTCCTTCACTGAGTTAATAGTTCCGTCGTCTTGCCAGTGTTTTTTTGTGTGTTTGTTTAGTTTATTTGCATTTCCCTTTGTGTTTTCTTTTGTCCACTGCTGCAGCCCTCCGTCTCGCTCTGTTTACCTCCTCTGTCCACACCTCTGTGTCTTCATTCATTTACCTTTTCCTTTTTCTTGCTTTCTCTGCCTTGTGGGATTTATTCTGTCGTTACAGCGCATTCAGGCATACAAACCTGATCCTTTTATCACTGTTCGATCTATTTGTGATCAATGCTGAACTGTCACATCTGCACTTCCTGGGAGATATTTGTTCTAATCTAGTTTTTATGTCAGTTTTCATGAGAGAGCTTGCTGCCATTAAGTGTCCGTTTTCCAGGAAAAACATGGAGTTGAGCCAGCGAGATAATCCACCAATCAATTTTCAACGCTGTTAACCAATCATTGCTGGTTTCACGACCATAGATTTGTTGTGACGTGTGCCTCAAACTGAGCAGTTTTACAACAGTTTATCATAAAGACGTCTTGAGCCGGGTCGATGTCTGAGCCTGTTTTAATGGATCGGTATCAGCTAAAGCAAACATAATCAAAATACGAGCCTTTCGTGTTCCGTCCGCCTCAGCTGGCTGCTGCTGCAGCGCTGCTCTCCATCACCACAGTCGGACTCGACAGTGCAGCATTTTACTGCATATGAGATTGAAAATTACAGTGTGTGAATGTGAAAAATGTTTGGAGTGGCTGTGTTCAGCGGTCAGCGAAATGCAAAGCTCCAACTCTAATTATCAGCATCCAAGCACTGTGTTCAAAACATTCAGGCAGGTCATATCAGCTGTCGCTAATTCATTTTAATTCTCTGAGTCACTGGATCGTTGTGTGTGCCCTTTGCAAGCTGGTGTCTGCACTCCGCCAAAGGGGTGTTTCTGGAGTTCCCACAACTGCAGCAGTGATAATGTCTTCTCTGGAGCTGATCGAGACACGTCAATGTCAGGAGTCTGACTCTCCCCGTCAGTTTTTCATTTGGAGCATATCAGTAATTTGAGGGACCTTCGGTGTTTTGATCAAGTAGCTTGTGAAAAATAACGTGCAACAGTATTTTTTTAACCTTTTGCCTGATTGACGCACGTTACTGAGCAGTTAGCAGGTTCTTTCCACGTCAACTGTAACTTTACATGGTGCTGTGGTCTTAAGGTCTCCATGTGAAAGGTCATAAGGAAGCGAATATTACTCTTATTCAGTGTATGCAATGCTCTGCCCATGACTGTGGTCTTGTCTTTAATTACAGGGAAACAGCTGAACATTTTAATGTAAACTGATGTAAACAAACTCATCTGTGAGTTTGAAGTTGAACTGTTGTGGACTCATTAAAAGTGACCTCCAGTCCCACCAGTGACAGTGTGTAACTGGGAACATGCAGGGGGTCCAAATGCTTTTATTTCAGAAACCCGTGCATGAGAACCAATAATGAGCATTTGCACATGAACAGTCACACTGTGGATGGAAAGACATTATGACGCATTTGACTGAAATGTTATTAAAACAATCGAACGGAGAAAATATTCAAGGGTTTGAATCAGTTAGGAACTCATTATGTAATGAGTCCATGATGGATAACAACAGTTAAAGCTGCACCAGGCAGGAATATCAGACAGAGAAGACAAGAAGTCAAGAAACTGAGCTGCTGCAGAGAACATTGACGTCATTTCATTGACGGGATGTGGAGAATTACCTGATTTGTCCAGTGAATTCTGGTTGGTTTTATCTAATGTTCCTGTGCAAAATTCCAATAATTCTGCATAATGAAGATGATTTAATGTCAAACTTCCATGCCAGCATCCACTGCTGCTTTGGAGTTCCTGTGTCACTGAAGTGGGCGGGTTTCTCTCCTCCTTTCTTCCAAAAGCAAGCTAATTAATTTGAGGTCGACAGAGTTTCTCAGACTTTTCTCTGATTCATTCTGTTTGAATATTATTCTCTGTAATTTGCTGCAGTTTGATGCAGTTCTCTCCCTGCTGAACGCTGCTGAGCTGAAGTCAGACAATAAAAACAAAAGGGAAGCAGCTGAGCGGCAATACGTAAAAGAGATAAATGACTGAGGGAGGAAGTGCTTTATCTTCTTTCCTCGGTTGCACCTGTTATAAAAGGCTTAGTCCGTTTAAAAAATAAAGCAGATTTTCATGCTTTTTGTTCTCTGTTATTTTCTTTTCTTGTACTATTTTCCCACTTTTAATTGAATTGACGTCTTCTGGAACACTTCCCTCCGTTTCATCTCATCTGTTTGTTGAGTTTATTTCGTTTTCATGGTTATTTCATCACATTTTCTCTCACTCCATCACTGCGTCGCTTTATTTCCATCACTGTCTGCAGTCGTCTCAGACGCTCCTCCGCTTCTCTTCTTTCGTACCATCGCCTCATCTATTCTGTCTGTTTTCTCTCATCTGCCTGCAGACATGCAGCTCATTCGTTCTTCCCTCCTGACTCGAGGTCCAGTTTATGAAAAACGATCCATCAGACACGTCTCTCCTCATCGGCCCTCCATCGTTTTCCGTTTTTTTATTGCTGTTGCAGTCACCTGTGGTTGCCGTCTCTGTCATATTTAAGTGATCCCCTCAGTGTTTATTCCTCTCTCCTTCCCGACAGCTTCCACTTAAATTAAATATCCTGTAGAGTAATAGAACACAAGGCTGGTGATGATGATGATGATGATGCTCCTGGTATTTGATGGAGTTATTGACAACAACCTGAATAGATTTCACATCTTTGTGAATGTTTTCAGATGCACTGTTTGTTCATTTCTGTCAGCACAGAAATGTTTTGCTCCTGCTTTACAGTAATAACATGTCATTTGGAAGATGCTTACCCACAAAGTTCTATACAGCATAAAACATCTGTCTGCCCAACACCTGAGAAATAAATCACAACATACGATTCTCAGATGATGAGCTGTCACTCCATAACCTTGTTTCATTACCGTGTAGGTGGCCCAGTTGCGATGTCGATGTTGATATGAGCAGCGGTCTCGGTGAGCAGGTTTGCAATGGAAATGACTTTAATAAAAGTATGTTGTGCAAAATGAGAAGATAACTGAGCATCTTCAACTTTCCTCACGTTGGATTCACTCTTAATATCTACCAGCGTCAGACAGTTGCACACAAAAGACAAGCAGTCACTGAGCCACGACGTGAAGCTGCATTTTTAAGGAGGCACACGTGAGCCACAGCTTTGGGGCCTTCCTACATGTCTAAGTCAGATACTGGAAAAGTGTAGAGAATTTTCAAAATAAAACACCCTGTGCAGACTCTTACCCATGGTACAAAGCACAAATATCAAGAAAAAAAGACCAAATCAGCTAAATCTGAGCAAGTTGACAAAACGAGGCAGGCAAAATGCTTTGCTTCTGAAATGCACCTGGTGGGGTTTGCAGCCACGTGGAGGATAAAGCAAAAATGCATATGTGACATTATGGAAGCACACCGGTGGGAAAAAAAAAAAAAAAAGAAAAAGAAAGGAAGAAGTCGAGGTAGTGCTTAATGTAAACAGCTTGTTTAAACGTGTCAAGACATTGATTTATGTCCTTGTATAATAGTGTGTGTGTGTGTGTGTGTGTGTGTGTGTGTGTGTGTGTGTGTGTGCGTGTGCTCAAATGCCTCCTTCTATTCAATGTTGGGAAGTAAATGAACCAATTTAACTGTGTATTGATTTGAGAAATTGACCGAAACATTGTAAAACATTGGCGTGTAAACACACCCACCACCACACCCACACACACACACACACACACACACACACACACACACACACACACACACCCTTCATTTCCCGAGCCAATTATCCCGAATAGATCCTGTTCCTTCCCTGCCACACAAATAAGACCACACTTATTTGTTTTTGTTATTGGCTTCGGGGCATGAGCTGATTGGTCAGAAAACTGACCAGTCCTCCAGTATTACTGCTGCAGTGTTGATGAGTAGTGGGAGATGTGAAGGTGGGTTGTTTAGGAAGTCCATCATCCACTTGCAGATGGGGCGTCTGTAGCAGCTTGGTGTGTTGATGATCGGGGAGGACAGCATGTCAAAACCAACCCTAACGAATTGGCTGAAGCAAACAAGCTACATGTGAATACACCCTCAGTCATCTGAGTAGGGTGTTTGATTGGTGCCCCCATGAGGAGGCATTCCTTTCCAAGTGGGAGGAAATCCCAGGGGAGCCTTAGATCCATTATGGTCTGAGAACACCTCAGGACTGCTTAGAAAGAACTGGTGGATGTGGCTGGAAAGAAGTGTCTGAGCTTCTTTAGCCAGCTGTCTCCAAAATGTAGACCAAGATAATTAGGACAATGGATGGATGGATGGATGGATGGATGGATGGATGGATGGATGGATGGATGGATGGATGGATGGATGGATGGATGGACTGGTAGATTGCCCAACATATTCCTACTCCCAGTTCATCACAAACACTTGGTCGGTTGCCCTATGCTTCAAATTGTGGTGCTCTGAGGACTCTTTAGCCTCAGTTTTGCAGATGCAGGGCCCCACAGTCCACTTAGTAATCATAGATATGCAACATCTGGTTAGCAACCAGAAAAGCTAGACTTTCAAAATAAAGCTTGCTGAGTACAAATAGTAAACTTGTGGTTAACATGTGAAACGGTTGGTGAGGTTTCGGCACTTAATTACACACACTATGTGTGAACGTTAAGAAGGCAATGTTCACTTTTGGTTTCACATGGACACAAACTTCCGTCTCCAGGGTAAAAGTCCTGTCCTTGTCCTATTCATCTATGCCAGCTTCCCCCATATGTGGACCATTCTCGCTCTTTATACTAGTGAGAACTGGCTGTCTGTAGAGGTCTATCGGTCTACCCATTAAACAGTGACGCTAAAGAGGTTGAGAGATGTTGGGAGTGAGAACATCTTAGGTTACCACGAGTACAAAGACACGTACCCCCAGTTATCCAACTCACCCTGCTCTCTGCTGGGCTGGACAAAACAGACAATATCATAAAAACAAACAACAAAAACAGTGCATAGAAAATGACCTACAACAACATCATGTTGTAACTTTGTTTTACGAGCTGACAGGTTATCCTGACAGGTAGTACTCTCTCTCTATCAACACTCCCTACCTCTCTTCACCCTCTCATTTGCTCTCTTGTCACGTCTCTCTTCGTCCTGTTCATCCCCCCATCTGTCTCTCTGTTTGTCTGTCTTTCCATGTATGTCTCTCTGCCCTTATCTTCTTCTGTCAGTCACGGTGCTCTGTGACGCCCTGTTTAGTATTCCCCTCAGTCACATCTGTCACCATGCACTCAATCACACACACACACACACAGTCTGCAAATACAAGTGATAATGACTTATCTTTTCTAACATAGGCTACAAATTAAACAAATAGATACAGGCATGCAGTGGCGTACCTACACACACCCACTCACAGCGGACAGTCTCATGTCCTTGGTTCCATGGTTTAATGTGCAGGAGGACACATGTTAAGGCCGTGCCAGTCCAATGTCACGGTCACTTTATATTAAGGGGAAGTGTTTAGCCGTCGCACCACAAGAGCGTCTGGGTCATTTGTACCAAGGACGGCCAGATGCATCCCGTTTCAGACTCTGTCTCCTCCAGAAGACGTGGACTTTAGAGAGTGAGCTTGGACATGAAACAGCTGCCTAGTCTAAACATCATTAATCACGTCTACCTCTTGCTGTCCAGCTTAAAATGGCGGCCAAACATTTTTGTACCCAATCCATAAAAATTTGATTTCATGCTCTGCAATATAGTGATACAGTAAAAGATGTGTGGATTTGGATCAATACAAAGTAAGGTTCAACCATGAAAACACAACTGACTGACCAGTCACACTTAACCTGTACTTCTAACAAACACATAAATTGTTTTTTAATTGCAACTTTTATTTTTGCCACAACAGAAGCAATTTCCAGCTGAGATATGGGTCATTAACATGAAGAATTCATCAGAGCTAACCTTTTGCCAACTGTCTGCAGTTAATGAGCCAGAAGGGAAGAATTCTCACTGTTTTGTGCCTGTTGGTTTGCTGCTCCAAACAGAGCCATCAATCAGCAAAATTAAAAGTGTTTCTGTTACATAAAGATACAGCATTAATGTTTAATGTGGCGAAATACTGCCGAGTATTAGGCCGCGAGAGGAGGGGAGATAAATAAAGGGGGAGAGGGGAGGAGGGTCTGGAATGTCGAGGAGGTTAGAGCTCGAGAGGAGGAGATGAGAGGGCAGGAAAGGTGATGCGGTGAAGAGAGGAGAGGTGGTGACTGTAATGGATTTGCATTCAGGAGAAACGGAGAGGAAGCGACAACACGAGGAAGGGAAGGGTAGAAGTGATTCAGTAAAAAGCAATGCTGCATTAAAGAGTACTGACAGGGAAGGGGAAATATGAAGCAGAAAGACAGTTTTGAATACACTATAAATTACAGTATAAATATTGTGTATATATATTTACATTGCTATATTTTTTAGTACTTTAACAGCTTATTTTTTACTAGATGTGTCATGCACCAACTTCACCAAAGCAAATTCCTCGTATGTGTAAAACCATACTTGGCAATAAAGGCTTTTCTGATTTCTGACCAAGAAATGCACCAGGAATGTAACCTTGCACTTATCTGATCTGAGTGCATTAAGACCCAGTATTGTGTTTATTTTTGGATAATGCTGCAGCAACAAACAAATCTCCAATTTCAACACTCGGTGCCAATGCAAGGAAAAGATTGAGTGTCATGGTTGGGGGGGGGGGGGGGTGAATGGGACTAAAAGCAGCTATATTCTGTATTTTTGGAACAGCAATGTATCAAATGACAATGTGAAAAGAATGTGCTCAATTCATTCATTCATCAATACCAAGACTTGTGTTTTTCCAGTGGAACGGGGTCGTGCCAAACACTCAGCCAGTTTAGGTTGTAGATGTGATTGGATGCATTTTGTGAAAAGAGACTGTGTTTCTTTTCCAAAACTGAGACTCACAGAAGCAGAGTAGTGATATATGAAGCAGTGTTTCTGATGGAATCAGTACTATGGACATGTATTATACTGAATTTATGTTTTTTACCAGGCCTTTATTAGGGACAGGCCTGAATTTTTTTTTCATATTTGCTTTTATTTGATACTTTCTGGTAAACATCTGCACAGTATTTTGTGTAGATTGTGGTCCATGTCCACATCAGTGCAGCCCTGTGTTTTTATAGCTCTGTGTGTTTATGGTCATGTTACCAGCGTGGCTTTATGGACAGCCTTGTCAGTCTTTCAGACTACAGACAGGAGAAAAAGACGAGGATTCTGGATAAGTGGGAGGGCTGAGAAATCCAGGACAGAGTGGGAGATGGAAGACAGGCGGCAAATAGATTGGTAAACCTATGTGGCTGAAGGCGGCATTATCCATCCAATCATCACAGTGTCACAGGAAATACTCTCCCTCTCTCTCTCTGTCTTATCTCTCCCTCCTTTTACCACCGCCGGCATCGCCTTCACATCTTGGCCTCTGCCGTCTTCTTTGTCCGACATGCAGGAGATCAATAACAACATGCTGAGCCAACAGAGGAGAACGAGACAGCAGGAAACAGTGGCATTACTTCTTCAACCAATTTGAGCAAGATCCTGTCACCAACACTGTTACAGTGCAAGAAGGTTATTTTTATCTGTTTTTTATTTCAGAAGCATTCACACGTGCACAGGTTTGTCATGTCATGTCATGATCACGGTCTGAAGAATGAGAGACTCCTGAATGTAACAGGGAGACAGACAGGCGGTGTTGCGGATGATGATGGTGTATGAGCATGTTCTGACAGGGCGGAGAGAGAGTTCCTCCATCAATCAACCGTTCAGGCGGCACTTAAATGACACACACTGTGACCTGCTTTCAGACTTTGCATTAAGATGCAACACCTGTTTTTGGATAAAGACTTTTTGAAGATCAGAGGCACCCATTGCAGTTTCAGCTGAAGCAATGAGTCCTCAAACTAAACACAAAACAATGGTTATTATCACCTTCCAGATTTACCCGTATTAACATTTTTTGACCTGACGCTGTGAGTGTACTGCTGATGGACATTGTTGTCCCACAAAGCAACACATGACACTCCTTCCTGTCACAGAGACGGCTGCTGCTGTTCCTGACGTTTCTTCCTTTTCTTTCCTGTGAAAGTTTTCATGCATTTTCTTTGCCTAAGTGTAGAAAGTAGCATCTAAAGTCAAATTTGTGGTTTCAGGCTATATAAACATAGTTGACTTGACTTCAGTGCCTCCAAGTTGAAGTTTTAAAATTTGACAAGAAAGCTGGTGTTTAGCAGGTCTATCAAAATTAAAAGCTAGTTGTCTGAAGCTGATTTGAACTCAACTCTGCAGCTGCACTGTCGCTCAATCTGAGTCCAGTTTGCCTCAATAATTAACTCCCTCTGTCTGTCTCTACTTTCTCTCCGGCTCTTTTACTTGTCTCGCCCTCAGACACCCCGTCCTCCTCCTCCTCCTCCTCCTCCTCCTCCTCCTGAGACAGAAACAGGAGGAGATAATGGAGGATGGAGGATCACAAAGGCCTGACATCGATTGAGACCTGATGACGAACATGCTCACACACACACACACACACACACACACACACACACACACACACAGTGATGTGGCCTGAGCGTGTCACACTGATAGCACTTTGCTCAGTGTGACTCTCCAAGTTAAGGCTGCTCTGAGTAATGCGGTTAAGTGTTACAAACAGGAGAAGGAAACAACACTGAGATACAGAAGTCCTCCTTTACACTTCCGTCCTTCAAATGCTGAGACTGAACACTGCACAGCATGCAGTAACAGCTGCAACAGATTAGATAAATATAGTATCAGTCCTTTACATTCTCGTTGGCTAAAATAAACATAAAACCTGACTTTAGAAATCAGAGATGGAGCCCTGATAAACACTCTGCACAGCAGCTCCGTATCGCTGTGCTCTCGAGATTATCGTGATCTTTTCCTCCTCTTTCTGGAGGAAATGTAATCAGCCTTTGGCTTATAAAACCATGACAAGATCAAGTGGTTAGATTAATAATTCATGGTCAACAAACCGAAAGCAGGGCTGTTTTGGGGCTGACATTTTAAAGATGCATTTCATATCTTCACTTAAAACCTTCCCTTTTCCTCAAAAATTAATACGACGTCGGCATACTTCCTTTTAAACCCGCCCTTTTTCCAAAATATCAGCTGATTTGTGGCTGTTTTTTTCTAAGCTGAGCCTCTATTGATCGCCAGAGGGAAAATTCAGGCCAGAAATATGTACAGATGAACAAAGAAATAAAATAAGAAATGAGAATAGAAATAAAAAATATAGTATAATGGTATATAATATGACCAAGTAACTATACTTAGTGTACAAGTATAAGAAATACAAAGTATATAATGTAATAAGTGAACAACAGTATAATACAGAATATTAAATATGACGAAGTATAGTATAGAAAAGTATACAGTATATCATAAGTAGAGTTTGATGGGTGTGGATCTTTTCAAAATCAGCCAAACGGAGAGACAGCAGGGAGAGGGAGAGGAGTGTGAGCGGGCCGGTCTGTGGTCGCCGCTGATGTTAAAATCTGATGACACAAACGAGCGCCTGAAGCGCTCCGTTTTGCACCTCGGCAGGATCTTCCTCCGGCTGAACGAGCTGCCCATCTGCCACAGCTCGTCATGGAGACGGTGACAGGAGTTCGCTGGGGTGGCTTTGATCTTTTTTCATCCTTCATCCTCCTCTCCACCACTGACTGCTAATGGTCCAGTTCTAGCTCAACCACAGACCTGGACTTCCTTACAGGCTGCCGTCCTCGCCAGGACTGATGCACCCATGTTACCTTTATCAGCATGTCTAAATATGTAGTAATAGGACAGAGAATGGCATAGATTAAAGTGTTTTATTGAACTGCCACAGTATATGTTATCAATGTCCACCAGTGTCCACCTGCTATATATTAGGGGCAAACTACGTCTCTCATGATCTCTCTAATCCAGCTGCCTCACAGGCTAACGTGAGCCGATTTCTGATATGAACTCTGGTCAATGTGTGCAGAATGAGAATGCCTTCAGGCCGGCAGCAGTGGAGCTGTAGAGCAGATATTTCAGCTTGCTCAGTTCATCTTCAGGAACTGGGCTTGTTCATGTCCGGCACCAGCCGAATGAAACGTCCATGGGTCCTCTGGAAGAAGCTGCAGTGATGTCAGTGATCTCATGTGCCACTCTGTGCCACATCCTAAGCTCCATTCAGACGGGGTTGGTGTCTGTAGGGGGGGTCAGGTAATTTCACTCATTTTCCGCCCTCACGTTAATCCTGCCTGGATCGGCCGCGTCTGTGCTTTTCACCTTCAACCCTCAAGACGCTTCAGGCCCGAACACCTGCTGAGTGCAGACGAAGCCAGAAGCTGCTCTGATTACAGCAGCTCCATCGTGCTTTGTTGATGGAGGGACACTCAGACAACTGGACAGCCACACCCCGTCTCCCACAAATTACACTCATATATGATTCATTTGTTCTGCCATTTAGGCTGTGATAGGAAACTAATTGCTGTCTGGGTTATGGCTTTACTTCCTGTGAAGGTCGTGCGACATTCGTCTTTTATCACGTAGCATTGTACTGCTAATGTGAGATAATATGATTTCTCCATTCACTCTTTCTTTGTTCTTCAAATCGACACATTTTTTATTATATTATTATAGTTGTTGCTGTTTAATTTGTCTTTTATTCATAACAGCATCTTGGGCTGGGAAAATGCCCAAAAAATAAAATATGGATTTTTTTTTCAAGTTTGCAGGTTAAAATCCTGACAAACAGGATTGAAATGTTGTATTTTCCAGGTCATCATGTGCAAGACAGCTAAGCAAGAAAAATGAAAGGCCTGCAGCGTCTTCATGCTGCATTCGTGTACAAAAGCTGAATTTCATGTAACACAGAAGACACTGATGACGATTCATGTCGTCTTTAGTCTTCTTTATTAAAATGACGTGACACAATGAATGCAGTCTGCTAAGTGAAAGCTAACGTGCTGCGTTGGTGAATTAAAATCTGTTTGGACTGACGAGTTAAGTCACTGATGATCCATACGCTTGATTTGATTCCCCGCATTAGCCTGAGAAAGCGGTCCCGTCTTAATGGGATCAGACAGATAAACTCTGTGTTTCTGAAGATTTTTTGACTTTTCATTCATTTTATCTGACAATCAAAGAGTTTCCGTCGTGAGGAGAGTCGCTACCAGAGTTCACCAGTCTTTCATCTGCGTGATCAAAAGACAGCTTACATAAACTTGCATTTATAATTCATGTATGGGAGTGTATGTGCCTCTGCGTCCACTGTACATGACTGTATGTGTGTATTTAACATAGCAAGCCACATTTTCAGATACTTAAATCTGAAAATTGCTGCAGAATAAACCATCCAAATCAGCCAGGATATTTATTTATACTCAGATACTTTCGCTTTACGTCCTGTGTGTCCTCAGAATCAGCAGCTTTCAGTTCTTTCTTTGTGCAAAGCGTTCGTTATCTATAGCTGGTCAGTTGCTGCTCTATGTACAGAAGAGGATATAGTTTCAATAAAATAAGAAAACACTGTGTCAGGTGGTGCAAAAACCAGTGCTAATGCTGCAAACTGTGCCTGAGGATGTACAGATAACATGCAGCCTCGCTCTCACTGATGGACGCTGTGTCCTTTTTTCCAACAGAACCTATTTTTAGTTGGTTTTATGTTATTTTCTGCAGCAATCATTTGCTCCCGCCAGTTATGTTGAGTAACTTCTCTGAACCTTAAGCTGACCTGAAGGCGGGGAGTCATGTTAGGAAACCATATGTTTATCCTTTACATTTTTCATGCTGGAACCACATCAGAATAATGCACCCATAAGAACTAGACTGGAAACTTTTTAGATTTTCAGAGATTATTTAAAAAGATAAAATTATATATTATATATGCTATTTCAGACTCTGGCTGCAGCACTTTAATGGCTGTTTGTACAGCACAAGTGTTACGTTATGCCTGTGCTTGAAGCACAGAACACTCTGTTCATGTGCCTGATGGTACATGTATGTGTGTGTGTTTCTCAGAGTGTGTCTGCTGAAAGTGGCAGTGCTGGATGGCCCTTAGTTGATTCCACAAAAAAACCCTCTTTCAGTCATTAACAAACAGCAGCAGAGAAAAAGCTGCTTCACCTGAATTATCAGCTATATTTAAGAGCGTGGTCACCTGACAGACACTCTGGGGATTCATCGTTTGGACAGCTGAGAAATAAATCCATAATTTTTATTCAGACAACAAAGCCTGCACAATTTTGGAAAGCCGCCATCTCTTACACAGGTCTCCTATTATCACCCTGGTGTTTCCAATGGTGTGGGAGTCAGCCCATATAACTTTAATACATAAAGGACGTGATAGAAATGATCGAGATAATTACAGATTCATCTCTAAATTTCATTGTCAAGCACAATCTTGGAATCTTTGGTAAATGGCCAGCTCAAGTCTTGTTGTTGGTTTCAGAATAAATGTCAACGAGACTTCAGTGTGTGAAGTCATGGAGCATCCAGTCTGAGTTCAGTCTGAGCCTGCAAAGGTGTTCCACAAGGTTCAGTGTTGGGTCCCGTCCTCTTCAGCATTTATATCAATGACTCTGTCTCTTCATTGAGTGGCGGTCAAGTCCATCTTTATGCTGATGATATTATTGCGTTTTGTATTGTTTATTCAGTACAACCAGCCATTGAGAACCTGTGACAGCTCCTTTAATGCTCTGTAAGATGCTGTTATTAATCTTAAACTGGTACTTAATACAAATAAAGCAAAGTTAATGCTACAGATGTTGATTATAATAGTGTGTATCCACTGTGAATGGATCTAACATTTAGAGAGTTACTGAATATTAATATCTTGGCATCTGATTTGATGGCATTTAAATACCATATGAACAATCTTGTCAGCAAACATCTTACCTCTCACTGATGGTGGACTGGAACTCTGGACCCTGTCTAACTTGCTCAAATGGTTTGTGCTTGAGGCCCCTGAGCAGTGGAAAGTCAGCCTATTTTTCTCGTTTCTCTTCTACCTCATGGACAATTTAAAATGATCAGAAACCTCCCTCCTTCAGTTTGGAACTGTTTAAGCTGAATTTTCTTTAATTTCTTATGTGTTTTGTCCTTTGTATTTTTACCTTTCTGGAGCTCGACATCATTGTAAATGAGAGCAAACTCTATTTTTTTTTTTTTGGAGATTAAATAAAGGGTTGAAGTGAAGCAAGAGCAGCTGTTGCCACTGAGTTAATGAGGGAGCTGAGACTGAACCAGACAGTAAATGTGCCGTAAAAGCAAAGTATGAGCTCAAAAAGGCTAAAAAGGTCACTAGAGCTGTAGAGTTGGTGATAATTAGACCGCAAATTAGTGATCCCAGACCCGGACTGGCCATCGGGAGCATCAGGAGGACTCCTGATTGGCCTGGAGTCCCGAGCCAGTGTTCAAAATGAAATGTGTAAATCAAGGAGAAAGCAACACAGTGCAGCTGCAGTCCATCAGAACTGTAGACCATCAGACCCCCGGCTGCTTTTAACCTGATGGTACAATCTGTCATCACTGATTGATCACACATACACACACACACATATTTATTCCTGTTAATTATGGAATAACAGTTGATGAACTCTTGAGACTGAAGACGCTTTTAGCTATTTTGGACATTCTTTAAACTAAAAGTAAAAGATGTTATTGGCATGAGCAGTAAACAGAGAGACATATTCCATCAAAACGCTCACAGTGTGCGTTGGTCTGTTGTGAGTGGAGTGAATGCTGAGATCGATCTGGACTGACGTTAGATCCCCGACCTGAATTATCAATAATTATAATCCCTGAGAGACCTCTTTCCTATTTCACAGACACTTGACGCAGACACCGTACTGACTGTTGGAGCTTTAAATTAAGTCATTATTTCATGTCTTTGGACAGCTCACCTGAGGTCTGCAGACCCACCGGGCTCAGCTTGGTCTTCTCCGAGTTGTTTTGAAGGTGGAGTCACTCTTAATTTCTGTTTCTCCTTTGTTCTTGGAATTTGCAGCAGTTCCTTCAGTTATCTTTCCTGCCTGTTTTGTTTGACTGGAATCAGCTGTCCAGTGAAAACCACGTATCTCCAGATGTGTTGATGTTGAGTTTGTGCTAAACTGAAGGATGAAGAGTTCCTTCATGTCCTCCTTCAGCTCATTAATCTCTCTAAAAAGCCTCTCGGATCAGCTGAAAATGCATCGTCACAAAGCTGAAAACAGCCTGTTTTTCTGAGCTCGTCAAACTTTTTGGAGATACGTGGTTCTCACAGGACAGCCGCACTGCAAACACATGATGATCTTCTAGAATCTGATGCATTACTGTAGATTAAAGCAGCCAACAGGATATAAAGGAGTTCAATGAGCTCAAACATCTACAGCAGTAAAAACACATGAACGCAGCAGGAATACTAATCCACAAACAGCAGATAGAAACTCACTGACAGGAACACTTTACTGACACAGGAGTACTCTTACTATAATTACTTTAAATACATTTTACTGATAATACTTATATACTTATACATAAATAAGGTTTTGAATGCAGGACTCGTACTTATGATGCAGTATTTTCACAGTGTGGTGTTACTACTTTTGCTTAAGTAACAGGAAACTTCCACCACTGGTTCTTCTACTCTCCATCTGTCTGTCTGTCTGTCTGTCTGTCTGTCTGTCTGTCTGTCTGTCTGTCTGTCTGTCTGCACAGGGCTGCCGCTCCACACTCTCTCCTCCAAACTCAGCGGGGGACTCGTTGATTGCAGCTCAAAGTTGTGCCACAGAAAACATACAATCATTACGGTAAAATGTAATTAAGAACACTGCAGGAAAACAAACGTGCAGAAATGTTCCTCCACATGTGGGGATAAAATTGTAAGTTGCATGTGGGCGTGTGTGTGTTTGTGTTTCCTGTTTTGCAGTATGAAGGTTTCACTTCCTCCTAATCGACCAAACATCAGCCTGACAAAATCTGCAGGTCTGCAGGGACGACATAAAGACGGCAAACTCTGTGCAGCACGACACTCGACCTCTGATTTCAACTTGAAAGCATCTGTTTTTTGATATGTTCAGCTCCTGTTCTCACTGCCAAGTCAATCTGCCCTGAACAGTATCTCCAGAATATAAACATGTGGTGTAAAGTACAAATGAGTCACATCTCCCATCTCCATAATTCAACCCAGGAAAAAAGGTTTTACTCTGGACAAGATATTTACTTTTCCAGGACTTTTGACTGGCTCAGCTTCACATGACGCACAACAGGACAGTTCATTTAAACATATTGTAATTTCACACTAATTCATTCATTCATTCATTCATTCATCTTCTATGCCCTGACTATCCCTTTCGGGGTTGGGGGGGGCTGGAGCCTATCCCAGCTGTCAACGGGCGAGAGGCGGGGTACACCCTGAGCCGGTCGCCAGCCGACTGCAGCACACTAATTCAGTTTTCTTTATATGTAAACTAATGTGGTGACTGCAGGTGAATCATGCTATTTTATGCCCTCTGTTGCTCATCATGTTCGCCTAATTCAATGTCCTCAGTTGTTTTGTCACAGCGCCTCCTGAATACTGTGCTCTCCTGCTGTAAATCCCTCTCTTAATTGCTGCAGTTATGGCTTTTTTGAGCTTTACATATTACATTTTCTCTGGCAGTTTGCGTTTCCTTCCTCCCAACTGATTCTGTTATAGAATCCTCTGCATCATGTTGTTTTGTTGACATGCCAGATCTCTGCAAGCTCTTTCTCTGTGACGTCCTTTGAGACACACTAGTGATGAAGAGGGAAATTAACTTGACATGAAACTCAATGAGAAACACTCTGCCTCCCTTCAAAAATGACTAGTCCTATCCTCAGGCAAAGCAATTAAGCCCTAAGTCCCCCAGTGGAACTAATCACTATAAGATTATAGTTGTGGAGGCGGCACTCAGGTGGTAATGTGAAAGTGAAACAGGGTGTTGTTGAGTGAAAATATCACGTTGATCTTACCTGGTTCAGAGTTATAAAAACAGCACAAGCTGCACTCAGTCCAGGTTCTTTGAGGACAAAATGTTTGGAGCAGAGGGAGCAAATGCATCCCGAGTGCATCGCTGGTCAATATCTGTCTGCAAATAACGGACCATCTGCATAACCTCAAACTGCTGTGTCAACGGCTTGATATGCAGCTTTAGTGCCCCCCTGTGGCCACAGATCACCGCACAGGACATGCAACAGGTGGCAGGTTTAGTTTATTGCATGGAAACGGCAAGGAGAGCTTTTTGGCATCATTTGAGCCTTTTGTATACACACAAACATACAAGGAATTATTAAGATTTAGTCAAAAGTGCCACAATTTTGTGCGTTCTTGCCCTGCGTTGCTGTATAGGTGAGCTGTGTAACACACCAAGGCCTTCCTACATGTTTCCATGTCACCTAGATACAAAGCAGCAGATATGCTTTAGGCTGTGGAAATGCACTTGATAAGACTCACACGCCTCAAGCATATCAGAGGAGATTTGTGCCGTTAGATATGATTCAGAATCGTATCACTGATCAAAGGTTAACCTCTGATAACACACAGAGGTGGAGACGGAAGCCAACTCCAGCCACTTTCAGTGCCAGTGCTCCAGTAGGGGGCGCTAAAACAGGAAAAAATGATTCTATGTCCAACACTTGAAGTCAAGCGCTGCATCTTTTTCAATACCTTGAGCACCAACATTAAAGTCAGCTGACTCAAAGGAGGTGAGTCATCAATGGTCACACAGATAGGCCTGAGGAAAGGCATGACAATGAGAGCATTTGACAGCGATGAAGTAAACGGCAAGTGAGTCAGTGAACTCACCACGCTCTTCTCTTTGATTTTGGTGAATATGAAAGTCACACTCACACATGACCGGAAATGAGGACGGAGACACTGTAGTGTCCAAATAATGAAAATAAACTAGAACACCTGGCTTTACTGCGCTTCTTTGATGTTTTCAGAGGTGGTTCGACATGAAATTACTTGTTTATGTCTGACAGGTTACTGCTGAGGACTGCTTTTCTTTTAAGTAAAGTAAATACATTACATTTGACCAGATTTACAGTAGGACACTCTTTATTTTATTAGAATATAAAAATACTTACTGTATTATTTACCCTCCCCCCCTCTCTCCCCCTCTCTCTCTCTCTCTGCTTGGTGTATGGCGCCCCCTCCTGTTGCTCTTGGTCTGTTCACATCATTTAAACCAACTGCCTCCTGTTGAATCTTATCAAATTCTACATCGATACTAAGACAGTGGACAGTGGACATTTTACTGATTAGTTTCACCCTGAAAAGTCATTGTCCTTTAGTTTGAGCATCTGCCGGCTTCAAGTTATCCTTCTGTTACACTCACTGAGTGTTAAATTAGGGTGTGTTGAAGCCCAGGGTCTGTGCAGGTGAACCAGGTGAACCTAAGACAGCTGGTTCTTTGAATATGCAACATTATCTTCCTACATGCCAAGAAATATGGATGTATGACTGGCTGCATGTAGACAGCGCAGCTCCAGAATAAAGAATAGTTGTGTTGGTGGCTGCTGAAGTGAAGTGTACTGACTCTCATCATGTGTTTGACTCCTTAAGATTCCTGAGAAGGAGGAACCACAGTTCATGGAGGATGCCTGGTGTTGTTTTTCAGGCTCCTGGAAAGATGTAATGTTGTAAATCTACCTGTGAGTCCTCCCTAAATATGATGAGCAGAAGAGAGGTTGGAGGCCCAGTGGTTTGAATCTGTGGTCAGAGATATCTCGCACTGATCTGTGGTGTGTATGCAAAGAAGCTGAAAACTTTGATGGTTTAAACGTTAAAAATATCTTCTGTCTGATTTAGTGTCACATGTTTTTTTTCAGTCCCTAATGTTTGGTTGCATAAGTCAAAAAGTAAATCTGAAAGTTTATTGTCGTGTTTGTAGACATAAAAAAGCATGAGACGACGGCTGTAATGCACATGTAAAGCTGCAAAAATTACAACTTTCATTATGTATGTATGATGACAATGCTGCAAAAATTATAATTAGCCATATGTTTAAAAAGAGTGTATAAAGTAAGATCATGTATCATTAAAACTCCAGATATTTTTACTTTAAACGATCTTTTATGATGTGTCGTGTCCAGCAAATTTAACTTATACAGGATGTAAAGTTTTTGTGGAGGACTCCAGGTCCGCTCCTGCCAGGATGGACGTCTGAATGCGCGCATGCGCTCTGCCGCCTCCGTCCGCCAGGGCGGTGATCTCGCTCCCTCTCTCTCTCTCTCACACACACACTCTTTCTGCGTGTCTCTCTATCACACTCTCTCTCTCTCGCTCTCTCTCGCTCTCTCTGGGAAAAACCCGAGCAGGAGGAGAGCAGCAGAAGGGGGAGGAGGCGGACTTCTTCTTCTTCTTCTTCTTCCGATACAGCGGCGGCGGCGGCGGCAGGATATTTAGAAAAATAAATAAAAAAAATCCGCGCACCAACCCCCCGGTGCGGAGCGGCAGAGGAAGAAAAAACCACACGGATGTGCCACCGAAAGCGCAGCGGATACCGCCCTCCAGACCTTATTAATGCCAAGATTGTGAGTATCTGATCGGCTGCAGAAACGAGCTTGAACACGGGGAGGGGAGGGCTGCTGTTTCAGTTTAATTTCCCCTTCCCTGGTCTCCAGTCAGCGGCTGGGCTTTTCCTCGTTCCGCGGTGTTGAGGAAAAGGTCGGGCTCCGCGATTCCTTCCCTCCCCTCCCTCCTTTCCTCCTTCCCTCGTTCCCTTTCTCACCACCTTGACTCCTTCTTGAGAACGGGCAGCAGGCAGGCGGTCTGTGGGGAAAAGAGGAGGAGAAGGAGTCGAGCGGACCTCCGTCTTGTCTCCTTTTTCGTCTGTTTCTGTTTCTTTTGAACGTTTTTCTTAATGACACCAGCAGCAGCGGTTCAGTCTTTAACTGTCCACAAACACACAAACAGGTTGTTGGTAGAAGACTGAGGAAGGAGAAAAAAGGTTACTTTATGTTTGTTTACTTACTTTCTGGCTTTTTTTCAGTTGTCATGTGCAATTAAGTGAGTTTAGTAAAATAAAATTAACTGACTGTTAAGTGGACCCTCTCAGGTTTAAGTGGGAAATCGGTTCAATGGTACGTTAACGCAGGCCCACGGCTAACTAGCATGTTTGACGAATTTAGTGTTGAACTTCACGCATTTGACTGAAACCTCAATATTTGGATTTATTTGTGGCTTTTTTTTGTTTCTTTTCCCACTTTAATTTACTTTGGTACCGAATTTTCTCGTCAAAAAATCTCAAATTCGCTGTTGTTACATATGATTTAAAAATGGAGGAAGACTTTAGACTTTAGACTTTAGACTGCTTCTTTTTCGATCCCAATTTGGGAAATTATTTTGTTGCAGTAGTAATTAAACATACAGACAAACACAGAGTAACAGTTGTTTAAAAAAGTAACAAAAAAGTAACAAAAAATATAAACAGGGATAACAGCAGTTGAAAATTAGTTAAAAATAAAAATATAGCTAAGTATAACTAAATATATAGTTATATAATACGTACTAAATCTTAAAATAGTATATAAACAAGTATTTACGGCAAAAAAAAAAACCCTCTCCTAGCTAGCGATTTAAGCTAATTCTTGGTATGCTAACTGCACAGCTAACCACCTGTGGTGTAGTTTGCCATCAGTTGCGATACAGATTAAATGTTTTAAAATGTGAGTTTGCTAGCTCGTAAGATAGCAAGTTGCCAGCTTGAGATTTAGCTTCTGGTGCTAGGTGCTAACCGCAAGCACCTTCAAAGGAATCTTGCATGCAGGAATGATGTAGCTCTGTTTTCTCCAAGCTTAAAGCCAACGTTAGGCTACGTATCACAACCGTCACTGGCCTTGGCATCAGGTGAAGCTATTAAAACAGCATTTTACAAGCTTACAGACTGACATGTTTGATCGTGGCCTCGATGGTGCGAGGCTGGTGCGTTACTTTGTCATGTTAATGTACACTTACCAACAACAGACGTTATCTGAGATTTTTTTCAATGTTTTCTGCCATCAAACTAGTTTTTCAAGCTTTTTTCTTGCAGCACTCTCACTGAACAAAACAATGTTGTCAGTTTTTTTTTCCGTATTGGCTCTCAGGATGGATGAAGATCGTATTGATTTTGGTGCTGGTTATGGACAGACAAAAAGTCAGATCAGCGCACTCCTTAAATGGGATATCGCATGCACTGATCGGACCTTTTCTCTTCTGATAGCCAGTTCTCAGCGTATTTACCCAATTTGTGAGCATTCATTTATTTCAGCTCAGTGTGAGTCTTTAGAAGCAGACTCGTGTGGCTCGTAGCCCTCCACACTCATGCAGCAGAGCGGAGGACGGACAGCTGAAGTGACGATAATGTCGTCTGTACTCGTTACAGACATGCTTGGTAGTGAACGACACCCCAACGCGCTGACGGTCTGTGTTTTTGTGTGAGCTCGACCAGAGTCTACTCTGTTAAAACAGATTGGTGATGCTGTTTGCTGGAAGTGATGAACTGTAGCCTCAGTGCTTTTATGTGGATAGATCACTGCACCAGACTGTGTTAGAAAAAAAAAAAGTCTTTTAAATGCTGCATTGCTTGTCAGCAACCGGTCATATGGTGACTTGGGAGGCAATTTGCCCTTGTGTGCTCTGATTAATTTGGCATGCAGTTAGCACAACAGTCATACTTTTGTTTTAATGAAAACTGGCATTTGCTCCTGGCGTTTTCACCACCGCTTTGGAAGGAGGAAATAACGGGAGAAACAGTTGGACTGTTGTAAAAGTGACATATTGTCTTTATAAGTAAGTGCTGTGAGGTGGATCTAATTGATGCCGATGGGAAGAGTCGTTCATGTGGATTTGGAAAAGTAGCCTGTGAATATTCTTCTCTCAGTCTACATTGCAAAGAAAGAAAGAAACTTAAAGGTGTTAAATTCGAGAATGGAATTTGGCGTGGTGGACGTTTAACGGGGCAAGATGCGATGGACTCTGCCTCTGGTTACCTAACTAAATTAGATCTTATTGGTACAATTCTGTCATCATTTGGACGAGACCTTTTCACTCTCACTTCAATTCAAACAGAATTGGAAAAGTACTCAGAACAGCTTTTCTTAAGCTAAGGAGAAATAATAGCTGTACATGGCTAAAAAAAAGGTCTGAGTGGATCGCTGGGGTGTAAAATAAAATATGGGAAGACTTGAAAAATACGACTCTTTAAACTGTTTTGTTCAGATCCAAATGTTCTCTGATATAAAAACTGAATTCAGTACATCAGCTCAGGGTTTCCGCCTCAGCAGGTCGTGATCTGACACCGTTGTTGTCTTTTCCCCGCATGGAATATCTGAATTCCTCAGTACTGGTTGGGATTTTTATGTAAGGAATCATGAGGCTAGAGATTATTGCGGAACTAAAACCTGAGTTGGCCGCTCTCTGCAAATTACTGAACATAACCGATAGAGGAAACACAAAATTGAGTGACGCTAAGTTAGACCAATGGCAAGCTTTAATAGGATTGAAGTCATGCATACCTGTCCCATTTACATTCAGTGGGCTGTGAACCTGCTTTGTGTTGGTCTGTTGTTGTGTCGCTGAGATTTGCTGAGCGTTGGGCCTTAGGATGAATACATCAGGTACTGGTGACTGATGGTCTGTTTTGGCCAATTTGAATCATCAGAGGGCCTTAATGATAAAAATAATATGTATGTATTACCAGCAGTTGAAGTCATAAGTGAAATGTGAAAGAATGTCAAAAATCGTGCTGTGGGGTCGTAACCTCATGGTGGAGGTCTAGTGGCTGAAAATGCAGCGTACAACTGAAGTGTTTGTTTGACTTTTATGTATTCAGACTTTTAACAAGATCTTGATTATTGGAACATTAAAACTCACAGTGACGTCACAAATTAGGGACGGTCGAGTCCAAAAAGACCCTTTTCCTGCAGTGTCTGTGAGGTTTGTGAGTTTATTGTGACCCTGCTGTACTTGATGATATGTTTATGTATAAACTGACACTATGAAGTTCGGACATGCTCGTCCAGTCCAGCAGCAGTCTTATTGTACACATTCTCCTATATACTGTAACACACCCTGAGTATAAACTATAGCTTTAATATTACTACTGGGATTCTTATATAATTCCTACTTATGACCATATAAGGTGTTACCCTCTGGTTAGCTGCTTTTTAGAGGAAGAGACACAAAAAAAGCAGAAACGAATGTGTGGTTGCGTTAATGTATATGTAATTTGAGCAGAGATGGTATTTTACAACCCATGCCTTCCTCCTCTCCCCTTCAGTGTGCAGTAAACACCTTGTCAGGAATTATACTGGACGGCTTCAGGTGAAGGTGTTGCACAGGAAGGTGCTTTTCAAATCAGACATGAGGGTTGAAAGAGGTGCCAGTTTTTCAAAATAAAGCTCTTTGCAGCACTTTTCTGTTTTGTGTTCGGTGTGTCTCGCACATGTGGACCTGCTGGCAAGCGAATGTCAACATCCAGCTGCCTTTATCCCTGTAAGTCCTTGTGTTTTGGGGTCCTTTCCTGTAGCTGGTTGGAGTTACACCCTCAGTCTCAGTAGACTGACTTCAGGGCCTCAACCCTGAGATTAAGAAACGTACCACCTCAAAGGTACTGACTTGTACCCGGTCCGGAGTCTTGAAGTTTTTTCCTACTTCCTGTTGCCAGTTGGTACACACTTCCTCTTCCTGTGTCTTTCTTCATTATGTCTGTTGCTTGCTTCCTCTTTTTTAAGTTGGTCATCGTCTTCCCTTCCTGCGTCTCTCTCGTGGTTTCTGTTTCCCCCTTTGTTTTTTCTTTCAGTCTCTTATTGTGTATTTCTGTCCACCTTTACTGTAGGTGTCTGTGTGTGTGTGTGTGTGTGTGTGTGTGTGTGTGTGTGTGTGTGTGTTGCCATTCTCTCAAGTGTGTGTCTTCATTATCATCTTGTGCTACGAGTGTGTGGTGGTTTCACTGGTCAAAACCAGCATTCCCATCACTGATGTCACATGAAAACCTTAAACCTCCTGAATCTCAAATGTTTGTCCAGGAACTAAAAAAACCTGCAGTATTTTTAGTTTGACCACAACATATTTTTGTGGTTCCAGTGGGATTTTGAAAGGATCATCAAGAGTTCAGAGAGTTTTCTCAGCCCATAGAAGACCATGTCATTCTTAATAATAATATCAACTTAAAACACAGTCACCAAAATTGGAGTTATGAGTTATATGCCGTTCCCATAGACCCCAAAATAAGTCGACGGGGCTTCCAGGTCTGACGAGTGGAGCTGATGTGGGACTGCTTTAACCCTGCATTCTTTCTAGTGGCCAGCAGGAGGCGACTCCACTGGTTGCAAAAGAAAGTCTGAATTAATGTGAGCTTATGAGGAAATGAGCCTAATTATTGTTTGATTTATTACCTCAGTAAACATTTCCCTGATGACTTTATGGGCTCTGTCGCTAGTTTCCAGTCTTCTGTACACCACGATGGTCGTTGTGTAAATTATGGCTCCATGCATTAGGGCGTGGCCACCTTGTGACTGACAAGTCGCTACCGCGGCGTGTCCTTGGGTTCTCAGTCAGATCCAGTCAGGATGAAGGCGTAGCCGCGTGCGTCCTACCCAGCTCCACCTCCTCATCCAAACATGGTAACTTCCAGCTCAAAAAAAAACCCAAAATGGCCATAACCATTATGCTGAACTCAATGCTTTCAAAACAGCAGTCCACAAACCAATGGCTGCCATCGCGGTGGCTCCATCCATCTGCTTATTAAACAGTGTTCCTGAGGCTGTAGATCTAGAAAATATCTGAGTTCGTTTTGTCCAACCAGCACTCCAAAACCTGATGTCAGAGCAAATCCTCACAGTTAAGAAGTCCATAAACCAGAAAACTCCTATTTCTCCAAAATGACCTCTTCATTAGCTTCCCTTGTTGAAGCTAATTGGCATGATAAGCAACAACCTTGCGACTAATCTCTGTCTCATGGTTTCAATCTGGAATTCGAGGTACTCATTGTGGAGGATTTCAAAGGAAATGAACCCCAGAGGTAAATTTCCAAAGGGCAGCTGCTTTTGAAAGCCTCACCGCTCCGGAAGTGGAGCTTTACATCAGTCAACATCTTGAAATTGTCCAACAGTGTTGGTACATTTGATTTTCTGGAGTGTTTTAGGCCAGGTTTGGTCCAGTATTCACAGGAGCGTTGTCCTGGTTTGGTCCAGTATGAACTGGTGTTAAGTCAGTGAATTGGGCCACTGTTAAGCCCTTCTTGGTTGAATATTTGGTGGTGTTTTGGTCGCGTGTGAATGGGTCTTACAGCCGTAGTTTGGTCCATTATTACATCATTGTTAGTGCTGGGATGGTCCGATATTTGGTGGTGTGGCACCTGATTCAGTGTTAATGTGTGAAAGTCACATACGTCATCTTACATGTGAAGTAGCGATGACACACCGTGACTTTCTGCAGGTCCTGGTTAAAAACTGGAGTTCGAGCGTCCTCAGTGTGTTTACATGAGAGGAGTTCATGGAAACATACACAAAGTCACTTTCTCTTTCATTTCCTTTTTTTGGAAATTTGCTTAAAATTTGCGCTTAATTTGAATTGTCAGAAAATGAATGTCCTGTGTCACAGATGGAAGATCACACACACTCACTATGCCCTTTTTCTCTCCGTGTGTGTGTGTGTGTGTGTGCGTGTGTGTGTGTGCTGTTGCCTGTATGCACCCATGTTTTTTTGGATAAATGTTTGGTGCATTTTGTGGTTGTGCTGTGTTTTCTGTGCTTCTTCGTCGTGTTTTCGGTCCTCGGCTGCACGTTCTTTTGGGATTTCACGCACATTCATGTACGACTGTGTGTGTTGTTGTGATGCATCGCTGTGGTTCTGTGCGGCGTATATGCGTGAGTGCATGTTTGCACGTTTGTGCATTCCTCTGTGTGTGTGTGTGTGTGTGTGTGTGTGTGTGTGTGTGTGTTTATAAAGGAGAGGTCCGAGGCAGAAGGGGGGATGACATGCATGTGTCCGGCCTGCTAACAACGCTGACGACTTGCACACTAACCGACTGCCCGCCCTCACAACATGACGGACGTACTGGTAAACCAACTGCACCTCTTCCTCTCCATCTCCCAAATGGCGTGTCTTGCATTTCCTCTCTGTGTTCATCTTTTCATCTCTCTCTGAATTTCTTTGTTTCGCTGTCTTGCGTACTCTCAGAGTATCTCAGAACGCATCGGTGTTATCTCAAAATCTCAAAACTGAATGTGCCGACACGACAGCAGTTGCAGAACAAAAATCAGTGATGAGTCGCTCCTAACTTCCACCTTTGCTGCCATTGGTGCTGGGAGTGAAATGCATGCTGGGATGCTTGTATACCTGAGGTCTACACACCCAAGTCGTCCTGGACAGGATGAGTAAAGCAGTAACATTCCTGGACGTTTGGACCGTTTCTCTCTCTCTCTCTCGCTCTCCCCCATTCCTCCCAGTTCCTCCGCTGTTTTTCCTCTCGTTATCTCTCGCCCACTTTCACTCTTCATCACTCTTTCTCGAGTTCTTCCTCCCACTCCCCATATTCCCTCTCAGCTCTCTCTCCCCGTCTTCTTTTCCGTTGTGTATTAACTGTCCTGTCGTCCTTCACCTGCATGCTTTCTGTCAGGCTGCTGTCAGCGGAGCTTCGCACACGCTGGTTCAGTGTGTGCGTGCAGCCGACCGCTCGATGCCAAGCTGGCAGTTAAAAGTTCATTGAAGTGATCGCGTTGGTAAAGGTTGATGTTAGATTTCCTCTGATTTTAGTGGGCGGGGGTGTCTTTACATCAGACAGCCCACCTCAGCTGTAATGCTGTAATGCTCTGTTTAGATGGTTTTCCCCATAAGAGTAGTGTGTGAACTCCTCGCGCCCATCAGCACCTGGTCGGGGCTGATTGTAAAAAGCTTCCTTTTTTTGCTGCTCTGATTAAATACTGTGAAGAACGCGATCAGTCCGTCAATCTCCAGCTGACCCCGACCATCTCATCTGCTCATCACAGCCAGCAGATGACGGTTTAAACGCTCGCCTCACTCATTAAATATGTGGCCTTCGTTGTGTGAATGAGCCACTGCTCATTGGCTCCTAAAGCTTGATAAGCCCAGTGTTGTATTTCACACAAATGTAATTCCATCTTACATTATTGAGGCGCCCTTTATTTCGGGCGAAGGCTGCAGGAAACCCTGACTCATATCACATCCTGAACATCTCATTCCTAAACCACGGCATTAATCTGCTGCTATAACTGCCTCCATTCTTCTAGGAAGGCTTCCACAGGTTTGTGGAACCTGCGGGGATTTGCGTTAGTGAGATCCAGCTCTGATGTTGGGTGATAAGGTCTGGCTCCGGCTCATCCTATAGGTGTTGGAAGGGGGTGAGGTCCAGGCTTAGAGCAGGCCAGTTAAGCTCTTCCACTCCAACATGGAAAAGTGTTTCTTTATGAACCTGCCTTTGGTTCAAGCACACTGCTGTCTGAAATATATCTTAATGCTCCAGCGTTAGGTTGAACTAAGGGGCCCAAACCATGAAAACCAGAGCGAGGCAACAGGTAGGCTGGAGTGCGGCCGTGTAGTGTACGCGCTCGGTCAGTCAGAGGGAAGCAAAGCTGCCAACAGCTGCCTCTTTTTCACTCTCCTCCCCATCAAAGAACGAGGAGGCTGACACGGCAGAGCCGGGAAGAGACGATCCTCTCTGATGTTCGCTGCCCGGAGCGTTTACGTAGCTTGAGGGATACATAGTCAGATTTGTAAAGTTTGTTATTCTTGTGAAAGAGAGAGACGTTGACAAGTCTGGACTGGACTCCAGGGGTGTCCAAGTTTAGAGGAAGAAGGAATGTAAATGCTGGTTTTAGCAGCTTTTCTCTGTAAGCCATCTTGGCATGAATAGGCTCACGCAGTCATGACGGGTAGGGTTGGTGTGAGCGTGTGTGTGTGGGCGTCAGTGTGTAGACACCAGGTCTGATTCATCAAGTTTCAGAAAGAAACCAAGAAGCCCCGTGTGTCACAATACTTCTGCCTCTGTTTCCTGCCTCTCTCGCTCTCTCTCTCTCTCTCCATCTTTTTCTCTTGCCTTTTGTCTCTTCCTCCTTTACTCGAGTGTTGATTGATGGAACCATCGTAGCTATTAGCGGAGCAGTGAGAGAGGCTAAAAGAAGGACCCGTTTGTTCTTTCATTCAGCCGTCCATCGTCGATCCGCCGCTGAACGTCTCGTCTCTGGTGAGCTCTGCGGCTGAATGCTTTCTGTGTGCCGACAGTTGAGTGTAACAGAGTTTGGTTAGTTCACGCACTCTTAAAAGTTGTGACTTTATGGCTGGATAGAGAGCAAGGCAGCACTGGGGTTGGTGGTTTGAGTCCCTCTGCGGCTGCCCGTGCGCTTCAGAAGGACGCGTCCCAAACTGAACGTCCCTTCTTTACTCAGATTTATTTGATCTAATAACCCCTCTGTGGGTTTCAGAGGAAATTCCCAGTTGTCTTTCTGATGAAACTCTTTCAACACCCTCTTAGATACACTTGAAAATGCATCGTCATCAAACTTAAAACAAGACTGTTTCTCAGTTCCTGAAAAGTGGACATCTTGGACATATTTTTGCATATTTCGGCTGATAAACAACTAATAATCTGCATATTTTACTTGCTCCAGATTCAGAGGTTTCAGATGGATTTCCCACTTTCCAGACCTTTTGGCTTTATTTTATTGTTAATCATTTATTTGAATCGTCATGAGTTGCTTCTCCATTATTGATACACTTGGTAATGTCAGCAAATTTCTTGTTTTGCACAACCAACAGCCTAAAAGCCAAAGGTGCTGCGTTCACTGCCATGTAAAACACAGAAAAGCAGCAAATGCTCACATTGGAGAGTAATTAATTGATCATCACATTTATTTTTTTTGCATAGTTTTCTATCAATCGACTGATCGATCGGGTTTTTTTCGAGCTGGTTTTATGAGTCTTTTCAAAGCGCTCACCGGTAGTCGACAGCAGAAGTGCACGAATCGTTTGCGGTGATGATAACCTGGTTTCAAGTCTCATTCTCCCTCTAAGTAAATGTGAGCATCAGATTTGACTCAGATGACTGACACGGCAGAAATGCTGAGCTGGAATGTAAAGGTACTGTAATTCGTCAAGTCGAGAGACTGCTGGTGCTGAATGTGTAACCTGGTCAGCAGCGTGCATGCAGGGCTTTTATTGTGAAAGCAGAAAAAGAAAAATCCACCTGTTATGCATTTTGCGATGTTGGAAGCTGTAAAAAGTGAAGTCGTCTGGATTCAAATGAGTCCTTCCTCTGTCCCGTCCCCAGCTCTGGTTTGGTGGAAATAAACCTTAATTCACAGAGTTACATTTGAAGGTACTCGGACTTTAGACCACTTCCCTCTGCTGCTGTTAGACCATGGAATTAGCACAATAAAATTACAAGAAGTGTCCAAAAAATAAAAATAAACCGTGATGGATGCAGCTAATCAGTGACAGCTGGTGTAGTCCTCCAATCAAAACCTGAACCTACAGGACGTCCGGCTGCTCATGGACGCATACTTGTTGTCCGCTCTGGGGATCAAACCTGTGACTGACCACAAAGTGCTATCTAACCATAGAGACGGAGTTTATTCATTTCTCAGATCTGTTTTGAAAAATGACGTTTGGTGAAACTCAGCAGTAACAAAGCTTTCCAGAAGTGATGTCCAGCAGTGTCCAGAGTGATTTCTTGACCTCCAGGTGAACACACATGACGCGTCTTTGTACGAGTCTTCTTCCTCGCTTGGGACCAAAATGTGTTTTCCCTGTTTTAATGGGAAGTCAGCATTTTCATGTTTGGTTACGGGCATGTTTGCAAAGGGTCATGCTGCAGCTTGTGTGTGTGTGTGTGTGTGTGTGTGTGTGTGTGTGTGTGTGTGTGTGTGTGTGTGTGTGCGTGTGTGTGTGTTGTTACTCTAAGTGGACATGTGTATGTTGTTGCAATTGTGTGTAGCGCAGTGTGTTTGTATGCACATGTGAGCAGTTATAGCTTTACTGTGTGCATCTAGTCAATGTGTGTGTGTGTGTGTGTGTGTGTGTGTGTGGGTGTGTGTGTGTGTGTGTGTGTGTCCATATAACGAGAGCAGAAGAGATGAATTTGGGAGCTGATATGGTTTGTTGGCGCAGCCCTCTGGTGAAAAACCTTGAATCTGTCTCTGCAGAGCGCTGTTAGGCCGGATTTATAGACCCACTTACTCTGTGTGTGTGTCCCTGTGTGTGTGTGTGTGTGCGTGTGTGTGTGTGTGTGTTTGTGTGTGTGTGAGACTGTTGTAAAGTAAGAGGGAGTTTCAGTGTGAAAGCGAGGGAGTGTGTGACATTTTCAAGATCAAGAATGAGAGGAGAGGAAAATACAGTATAGTAAAGTGTGTGTGTGTGTGTGTGTGTGTGTGTGTGTGTGTGTGTGTGTGTGTGTGTGTGTGTGTTAAACAGTGCATTAGCAAAGCTTTGGCAGTGTTAACATGTCAGGACAGGAGTTCGGAGAAGCTCCTCTCCTCCAGAGAGCATTTTTCAGTGGATGTGAGGTGTGACTCACCGACATCCACCTGCACTGTTTGTGGAGTGGAAGCAGCCAGAAGTCACTTCACACCATCGAGCTCCTCAGCTCGACTCTGAGTTCACACAGCTCTAAAAGCAGCAGGTCAACACTGATCGAGGCAGAAACACACTGGAGCGCCGCTCTGCTAATGCTGCTAATGTTACTGTGTAACTCCACCTTCTGGGTTTTGGCCTGTTGGTGACGTTTTCTGGTTTTGTGCTCAAACCTTTGAATGCGTTCAGAGCTCTGCTTCAGACACACAGGTGTTCCTTCACCTGAGGGCTTCTGCTAGTGTTGTGACTCCACTGCGATCATGTCAGGGTTACGTTTCATGGTACTTCTGCGAATCTGATGTTCATGACGATATGATTCGATCGATGCTGTGCTCAGTCGTTTGAACTCATAGCAGCTGTTTCGCTCTTGTCGAGCTCCACCAGGAGCTTCTGTTTGAGGAGCTGAAATAAGTTTTTTATTGTCCCCTCTGTTGTTACAGTCGTCTCGCACTTCTTGCTTGTTGCCATACTTTTATCACATCAATAATGACGGTAAAAAACTTTATTTATACAGCACTTTTCAGAACAAACTAACGCAGTGCTTCATGTGGATGAAACAGGATTAAAACATTTGCAGCTAAACAAGAACAAAACAGAATAAAATGCAATAAAGATAATGATGATAATACTCCAGTGACGGTAGCTGAGAGGCTGTAAAAGCTCGGTCTCCTTCAGGTTTGAGCCAGGACATTAAAAATGATACCGTTAATATCGTGAAGGATATGATGAAGTGCAGCCTCACGCCCACAAAGCAGCCCCAGTGAGAGAACCTGAGAGGACGGTTCACTCAGTTCCTGTCAAGTCGCAGTACGAGATGTCGTGTCGTGATGTCTCGGTTTTGTTGGAAATGGGCCAGTGAAGACAAATGATTTGACACATATTTAAGACTGTTATACGTGACATGAAGACGCTTTCGGAAACCGTAGCGCCACCACGCCGTCGCCTCCGTTATTCTCAAGTTTGTCACGCTTTGTCCTCATCTGCTCAAACCGCTGTGAGCTGGGATGAGCTTCAAACATGAGACCTGGAACAAGAACTAGAAATGATGGCCTTCAAAAGCAGCGTGAGCCAGGTGGTGGCGCTGTAATCAGGGTCCAGGTTTTCTGCATAGTGCGTGCTTGTTGGACTTTGACTGTGTGAACAGCAGAGCAAGATCGGTCAAAAACCAAAAATCACCATCCAAAAGATCAACTTCAAGCAAGTGTTTGCTGAAATCTGAAGTGGCGTGTTGATGGCTGTGATTGGGCAGGGCCTGTCACATGTGTGCTCATACCTCACCGTGCCTTTGAACAGTCCTGCTCGATGAAGGGACGAATGAACTCTGACCAATGACATGCTGCCGGCTTTGTGTGACTGCTGCCGCAGCTCGTTTAAACAGATTCAGAGCAGCTGCAGTGACCTGGCTCACCTGTGTGAAGCCTGATTGGTCGCTGCAGCCGCTCCAGTCTTTAAGAGACCGAGCTGCTTCCTTCTCTCGAGCTCAAAGGTGCAGCTTCCTGAAGTGCTCCTGAGCTCATGTGTTCATCTCCTTCATCCGATCATGCGGTCACAAAGTGGTGAACCTCGCTCCATCCTCTGTGAACGACTGAGCCTTTCCAGGATTTCCCTTTCATACCTGAAAACCTGTTTACCTGCGGAATGTTCCAAACAGGTGCTGTTCCAGCCTGTTTGGACCATGTGAACATGTTAAAAGAACAGCCTGTCACTCTTTCACTCCGTCTTTCATCTCGTCTGTCTGTCTGTTGATCTGTCATTGTGACCGACACCTGTCTGTCACACACACACACACACACACACACACACACACACACACACACACACACACACACACACACACTCATAGACGGCTGTTTGTGATCGGGTGGTGAGATTATGGAGCAGTAATCTCTCAGATTAATACGTAAAATGAGCGCTTAATTACTTAAACCCTGCTGGCAGGTGCAGCTGTGTGTGTGTGTGTGTGTGTGTGTGTGTGTGTGTGTGTGTGGGTGTGGGTGTGGGTGTGGGTGCTGTACATGCTGCACTCAATTCCCTGCCAGTGACTCTGAATTTAAATGTGGTCTTGCTTTATTGGCATGGTGTGTGAGTCCATCTGTGCTGCCAGAGCAGGCGGGTCCAGGTCCAGGTTCAGGTCCAGGTCCAGGTTCAGGTCCAGGTCCAGGTTCAGGTTCAAGTCCAGGTTCAGGTCCAGGTTCAGGTCCAGGTTCAGGTGATCACAGTGGACTTCTAGAAAAAGTGACCAATAGATTTTGCAGGAACGTGCCCAGAACTGCTTCATGTACCTTTAACTGACCAGTGAATGTCAGAGCGATGGATTTTGAAAGAAAGAAAGAAAGAAAGAAAGAAAGAAAGAAAGAAGGTTTGGCGACAAGATAATGAACTACTGTCCGTGTGTGTGTGTGTGTGTGTGTGTGTGTGTGTGTGTGGGTGTGTGTGTGTGTGTGGGGGGGGGGGTTTCTAAGTCTTTCTAATGTCATCTAGTTTAATCAGATTAACACTCCAACCCAAATCCTGTTAAACACACACACACACACACACACACAAATTCACGTGGAACAAAAGAGGAAGTGAGACATCTGCTCAAAAGGAACTGAACAGCTTCTTTCTCTCTTTCTTTCTTTCTTTCTTTCTTTCTTTCTGTCTTTCTTTCTTTCTCTCTTTCTTTCTTTCTGTCTTTCTTTCTTTCCTCCTCCTCTAAACTAAACTGGTAATGAATCTTCCAGTGTTCAGTCATCACCTCTAGAAAACATGAATTCACACACACACGCACAGACTTGCCTTTTCACACACACACACACACACACACACACACACACACACACACACACACACACACACACACACACACACACAGGCAGAAATGTGATAGCCCTGTGTTGTAAAAGATGGTGTAGGTGATAAAAGAGAGGAAGGGAGTGTTCCTCCATCTTTGCTCTGACAGTGCAGGTAAACTGTGATATCAGTGCAGTGTGTGTGTGTGTGTGTGTGTGTGTGTGTGTGTGTGTGTGTGTGTGTTTCTGTAGGTGTGTCTTTGAGCGCACTCACACGTCACACCTGTCAGCTGCACCAAAGGTGGCTGTCTTGCTCAGACACACATGATCAGAGAAAAATGGCTGTTTACTCGAAGCGTTGTCGTTGTTTTCTCTCTTCAGGCAGTTTTATGGTCACCACACGGACCTGGAGCCGCCGCCAAGACCGGGCAGTTAAAAAGTTTGAGGATCCGGATCTCATAATCCGTCTTCAGGATGTCGTTTATCAGTGAAAAACTGAACGTGTTTCCTTAGTTTTCCGTCCATGTTCAGGATATTTTAGCGCGCTGCTGCAGTTTGCTCCTCTGCGAGTTCAGTGCATCACAATGAGCAGTCGGCGGCTCTGATTGGTCGGTCTGACGAGTTGAATCATGATTGGAACAGCACCGGTCACATCACAAGATGGAAATATGGAGTTTGTTTCCTGTGTTGTTTGGGAGAACTTTGGAGTCCTCACGGCTCCTTTTTGTCTGTTCAGTCGCGTTTCATTCATGTGCTTCAAGTACGTTTTTTGAGATATTTACTGCTGCAGTGTGTTTTCTGCCATTTCTGCTCATTTTTTCTCCCGCACACACTGAAAATGAAACGCAGACACGACTGAAGTGTCTGCTGTGTCGAGCGCTGATGGACTTCAGGAAACAGCAGCTTAAAATGGGGACGTCCAAGAAACAAAACACACCAATTAAAAAAAGAAGTTGTTGTGTAGACACAGCACAGCGTGCTTCAGAGTCAAGCTAAGCTCCTAAGTGAGAAGTCCCAGTTTCACTTCAGCTCCTGATGCATGTCTTCACCCAGCCTTCACGACTGGTGAGCGTCCAGGAGCAGCTAACCATCAGTCAGGTATTCGCTCCATTCCGAGACGTTCGTACGGAGCGCTGCGTCCCCCGAGGCTCAGAGAAGACTGTAGACGGTAAAATTCACGCTTCACAGTCTCGGCGCATGCTTGCGGTGAAGCTGAAGAATTTAAATAGCTCGCCTTGTTCACAGGCTGAGACTCAGAGGAGGGAAGCGTACGCGTTGTGCTGCAGCAGCAGGCGACGGCCTTTATTTGAGTTCATGTCGTGGCTGCGCTTCATCGCTCAGCCGCTGCAGGCTGCACCTTCCTGCTGCCGTCCACGCATTCACTGTGTGACCAGCATCAGCGGCCGTTCTGCCACGTTCAGCCGCTCTCTGCAGCGCTGGCATCAATCACACACACACACACACACACACACACATACACGCACATACACGCACACACACACAGGCGACAGCTGGAGGCTAATGTCAGCTGAGCTGTAGTTTCTCCATTTTAGAGGAATGTGAAAATAATAAATGTAAATGATGGCATCGACGTGGAATCATCTGCACACACACACACACACACACACACACACTGCACTGTGCTTTGTATGTATTTGCTGTGCGTGTGTACGTGAGCACATGCTGTACGACACGTCTTCATACGTGTGTTACTGCGTGCAGCCACACACATGTTCAGTGTGCGTGTGTGTGTGTGTTTGCCTCTGTGGCCGAGTTTTTTTTTTAACTTTCTGGCCGAAACGCCCCAAAATTCTGAATCGGAGCTCGGCAGTGAGTTTTATTCCTTGGACTGTGCTCTCAGCGGTCTGGATGGAGAGCTTTAAAGCAGGAACTCTGAAGTGTTGAATGCAGAAAACAAACGTCCTCCTGCAGCGTCATGTGCAGATCAAGCGATCCAGAAATCCTGAATCCTGAACCCAGAGTTGAGAGACCTGTTTGTGTGTGTGTGTGTGTGTGTGCGCGTGTGTGTGTGTGATCACAGCTCAGTCACATGATGCATCACATTGCCCCGTCTGTCTCCATACCCGCTCTCTTTCACTTCCTCTGTTCTACATGGTGTCTCTCTCTCTCTCTCCTCTTCATCACCCTCTAAATTTGTAAACCTCTCGCTTCCCTCTTCCTCTTCCTTGTCATCTTTTATCGCCTCTCACCTTTCTTTTTATCGCTCCGTCTCTTAGCTGCAGTCCGTTTATTGATTCCCTCTTTTGACTCTGCCCCTCTGTTTCTTCTTTCTTCCTCGTCTCGCACTCAGAAAACAGAATGTGGTCAGAGACTGACTCATTATCTTTGCGAGCAGTTCCTGTTTGTTCATCTTAATCTGCAGCTTTATGTTCTGCCTGTTTGAGAAGCCTTAAGGCAGCTTTGACTGAAGGTTTCCCTTTAAGTCACTGGAATCTGCTTGTGCTTCTTCATCTAACTGACAAATCTCTCTCTTCTCTGCTTTTTCTCCCTTCCCGTCTCAATTTACAGCTCAATTATTATGAGCACGTGTGAAAGAGGCTGTCAGGCAGGATTGTACATTTTCCAACACGAAAACACACAACGAGTGTTTGTTTGAACCCTGATGAGAACGCTTCACCGTGAACTCATCAGTCATCCATCAGGGCAAACGTGCCACGCGGAGCATTTTGCCACATTAACTGTGCTACCGTGCTGTGATCACTGTAAACACAGAGGGTCGTCTGTCCGCACGCTGGCGAGCAGAAGGTTTTACTCTTCGCTGGATGCAGCCTTCGTTCCTCCCGGCTGACCCGGAGATCCTCCTGAGCTCAGGGTCCGCCTGCGCTGATGTTCAGGCTGACCTGAGGATCGATTGACGCTGAAGTGCTCGACGTGACACATCAGTCATTTTGAAGTCCTTTAAATAACTGTTCAAGGCCCAAAGAGGTTAAACTCTACATTATTTCATAGAAGACTTTGTGTTGTACTCCATGAATCATGTCTCGACCTTCCAGATGTATCAGGTGTCCCCTGGAAGGGTCCGACCCTGAGGTTGGAAACCACTTGTTTACAGCAGTAATTAAAGTGAGAGCAGCTCCACGTCAGCCTGCTGCTGCACTCTGATGCGTCTGCATGAACAGACTGTGAATGTAATACATGTAATACCTGAAACCAAGAGGGAGTATTTCTTACTTTGTGGTACTTTTTACAGTATGAATACTTCTTCCACAGCTGTGATGAAGTGACAGTACCTCTCTCTCTCTCTCTGCAGTACACAGGTCCGATCCCGGCCGAGCGAGGGGCCGAGCTGGCCATGGGGGGGGGTCGCAGCGAGACCTCCGCACTGAGCGGGGCGGGAGGGGGGCGGGGCACGACCTCTACCCAGAATTCCCAACGGCCCAACGCCTGCTGCTTCTGCTGGTGCTGCTGTTGCAGCTGCTCATGGTAGGACACACACACACAGCATTTACCAAAACTGCATTTACAGACACACACACACCACCGCTCGCACACACGCACACCTCTAATGTAAGCAAACACACACACGGGCGGAGCGCCGGGCTGGAAGTGCTGCAGCTCTGTGAGCTGCCTCATCAGTGTTTCAGTGCTCTTCATCATGTCTGCGAGGCTTCGTGTGACTCCACGACTCGTCCGGAGTGTGTCAGCGGCAATCCTCAGTGTCACTCAGAGTCTGATGCATTGATGTTTTTATTTATCAACAGCAATGAAAGTATAGAAAGTATTTATAGAGCAAAGCCACAAAACAGTAGAACACAAAAATAAATAAGTTCATAAAATAAAATGAGAGATTGAAGCGAAAAGGCCGAGAAATAAAAGTATAGAAAGAGATCAGAGTGCGCCGCCTGAAGGAGACGGTCTGCAGGAGGGGTTCAAACACCAGCACCAGAGGACCCAGTGTTGCTGAAAAGAAGCAGGTTTATCTCGTCGTCACCGGCAACAAATGCTGCAGCATCAGAAACCTGAAGGAGGAAGCACAATCAGCCCAGACTGACCAATCACAGTTCCTGTGGTTTCCACTCGGCACGCTTTCAGCCGCCGAGGCGTTGACACACAGACTTACTCTTTTTTTTTACACTTCAGCTGTGGTGAAGCATTTGGTCCAGTCTGGCTATGTACACACACACACACACACACACACAGATACACTGGACAAGCCTACTCACAGTCACACACAGTGAGTCTGCAGACATTAGTCAGACAGTAACTGTGTAGTGATTAGGGCTGTAAAGATCTCACAGGGGAACTAATTATTTATAGCTCTCTCTGTCTCACACACACACACACACACACACACACACACACACACACACACACACACACACATGCGCGCTGAAGGTGTAGACACCTGTAGCTGCTGCTTTACCCTGCTGTTAACATAACTGTGGTTAGTGTGGCCATCAAATGGGGTAGTAACATCTTTGTGGGTGAGTGTGTGTGTGTGTGTGTGTGTGTGTGTGTGTACAGCTCTGAGAGCAATTACTCTTCAGTCAGCTGCGGATTAGTGTGTGTGTGCGCACGTGTGTGTGCGTGTTTCCTGTCTGAAAGCCGTTTTATCATGTCAGTCTCACCGTCAGGAATGAAGAGGAGAGACGGAGGCGGAGCAGGAGGAAGAGAATATCACAGGACACCAAGATGGAAACTATACCAAACTGTGAAGCTTGGTGAGTGTGCAGCGCTGACACACACACACACACACACACACACACACACACTCACTGTGTGTGCTGTGAAATCTACTGAAGGTCTGAATAAACTCCTGCTGCTTTAGTCAAGGTTGGTTTTGGGCCTGGATGCAGGATTCAGGACTAAAAGTGCCAAACTTAGGAGATATTTTCTCCTCAACGCCTGCACTTCATTTAAAACAACTGAAGGTTCACAGACGTGCTAACAGATGCTAACACTGAAATGTCCATTCCTCTTTTTTTCGATGGATGTGGAATGCTAATAATGCATGTTAAACATGTAGCATGCTAATATGTTAGCATGTCAGCCGCTGCATCTGCTTTCCTTCACATTTATCTGCTAACATGTTAGCATGCTCGTAGGCAGCACATTGACGTGCTAACAGTTAGCATGTGTTGTTGAGCATGTCAGCTCAAGTTAGCATGATTCCAGCGGTGACATTTAGCATGCGCGTTAGCATGTCAGGACTGTTGATGGAGTCAGGATTCTTCCCTCCTCAGCACCAAACCCTCAGTGGAGGAGATCCGGCTGTGGTCTCAGTCCTTCGACAAGCTGATGAGGAACCCGGCGGGCCGGAATGTTTTCCGGGAGTTCCTGCGGACGGAGTACAGCGAGGAGAACATGCTGTTCTGGCTGGCCTGCGAAGACCTCAAACAGGAAATCAACAAGAGCGCCATCGAGGAGAAAGCGCGCTCCATCTACGAGGACTACATTTCCATACTATCGCCAAAAGAGGTAGGAACTCGCACGCTCTGAGCACGTTTTTGTCTTCTTCTTGTCTCTTAGATGAAGTTTGATTTGACGCCGCGGCTCTTCCTGCCTCTGCCCCCTCGCAGCCGCAGATCGCTTCCTCTTTGCTAAAGAAACTCTGGTCGATAAAGTAACAGGGGTGCTCTTCCAGACTTTTCGAGGGATTTTTTCCTGGAAGTTTTCAGGCTGCTGTCGGGCTGCCAGATTCAAGGCTTGCACCATTTTTTAAATTCCAAGAGATTATTGCCCGTTTATCGCTTCAGGATGTCGAACCGTCGGCGAACGTCGCTCGAGGTCTTTTCTTGTGCCTCAGAAACGAGGTGATTTAGTGAACTGCAGTTTTCTGATGAAAGATCCGACTGATGCGTTTAGTTTGGTCCGGTGGTTCTTGCTTCATCTGCGTCCGACTGTCAGTCAGTTTGTCTGTACCTCCTACATCTTGACTCACAGAGCTGTGTCAGCAGCTGTTTCCATAAAGTTTACTGATATTGGTGCTCTGCAGAGCCTCACAGGATAGATGCTCATGAACTCTGTCCGTGTTTTTCTCTTCAGGACAGACGTCGAGCTTTGTCGCTGCTCTAATGTTCACGCTGTAAAAAGCTCGGACGCTCTTTGGTTCCTGTTGCTCTGAACACGTCCTCCATTGAATTCCTCCGCTGCTCCTTTTTGGCGCACGCTGCACATTTAGAGGTTTTGATTTGTCAGCCGTTGTGCACGCGATCAGCTTCAGAAACAAGAGATTTAACCAGCCGTCATAAACTCAGACATACTGTGGATCACACACACACACACACACACACACACACACACAGCGAATGTGTTACAGTCTGTTGGGGCGTCTATGGGGAGAAACGGGGGAAGCATTGTCTGCATTACTGCTATTTTTAACCGTGTGTGTGTGCATGTTTAACAGCAGTTGCTTTATTTAGTATGAGTGCTGCAGGCTTCGCTGGTCAGGCTCCATCACCAGTGTGTGTGTGTTGGCATGCTCAGACACTGCTGTGTTTGTATGTACAGTTGTCTGCATGTATGTGTGTGTGTGTGTGCGGTGTGTTTGCAGGAAGCTATAAATTGCTGCTCTCATCACCTCCTGGCAGTCGATGCTTTTTATAGGCGCACAGTGAAATACAGAGATATCCAGACGTGTGAGTTTGGCAGAGAAGATGCATGCCTGGCTGTCTGTCTGCATGTCTGACCTTGGTAGGATGCCTCTCTTTGTGTGTGTGTGTGTGTGTGTGTGTGTGTGTGTGTGTGTGTGTGTGTGTCTTTCCTTAATAAGAGCAGAGGGAAACCATACGAGAAAGCTCGTCGTTCTATAAATATCCGCTGGTTCTGCGGCCGCGGGGAGACTCTGTGGAAGTTAATTAATGACAAAGCTGCAGAGTACAACACACCTTCAAAGTGTGCTCAGCCTGTGAGTCCAGCTGTGAGAGGACGGAGACAGATTTACAGACGCAGAGCGAGTTTTTCAGGGAGAGCAGAATCCACAAACGACCAGCCATCAACAGCTGCTTCAGAGCCGCTCTGTGCCCTGATGTCAACGTCCAAACTAGAAACAGAGACGTTATCTACTGACAACAGATCAGTCCGCAACCGCTTGGTAATCCTTTAATCAATTTTCATTTTTCAAGCAAAAAAAAAACAAATTCAGGACACTTTGGACTGTTGGACAAAACAAACACTTTGATAACATCACCTTGGAAAATCACAGTGACCATTTCTCACTACTTTCTTAAATCCTAAAGACCAAATTGCTGATTGATCGAAGCCATGTCCGTTAATTAAAGCTGCTCAAGCCTCATTGGCTCCCGTTTAAAGTGAACAAAGCGCACGTGCTTGACTGACAGCTGGACGCGTCGTCCTCTTTCTCCACTAAACTGAACTGAATTTCCCTCCAGGTGAGTCTGGACGCCCGGGTTCGAGAGGTGATCAACAGGAAGATGCAGGACCCGACGCCTCACGCGTTCGAGGACGCCCAGCTACAGATCTACACGCTGATGCACAGGGACTCCTACCCGCGATTCCTCTCCTCCAGCATCTACAAGTCGCTCGTTCACGGCGGCTCGCGCACCTCCTCCGAGTCCTAGTCCACCACCGCCGCCGCCTCCACCTCCTCCTCCTCCTCTGCTCCTGCACTGACAGGACCGATGCCAGACCATTTCATCGCTCCTCCCAGCGCTCCTCCTCAGTTCACGTCTCTGCGATCACTGCCAAGACTTTCTCCTCATGTGTTTTTTCTCCTCCATGTCTTAAACTCCCCCCCCCGCTGCTTCCTCCTCTCCTCTGTTTTCCTTCTGCTGCCTCTTTTCCTTCACTCTCCTCTAATCCGTCCTCTACTTCTCCAATTCAAAGACAAAAAAGCATTAAAAGTACATAAAATGACAGAATGGGCCAGTACTGATATTTCAGTACAGAATATATAAACGTACCTAAAGGGCCTCTAACAGGCTTTTTCTGGAGCTTTCAGCCTCATCTCACAGTCTTCCTCAGTGGATGCACAGCAGAGGAAGACTCTGCAGGAGGAGGTGGTTCACACGTCCAGAAGAAGTCCAGTGAGTGGACCTGGAGTGGACCGTAGGCAGGACGTTTGTCTCTGCTGATATTTAACAGAAAAGTGTTTTATAAACACTGTTTTTAAATGTCTTTTTTTTGAAGCATTTCTTTCTGTAGCAGACTTTTTGTTAATTATCAGCAAACTTTTACGCTGACGCTGATGTATCGGCAGTCAGCTGACACTGGCCCAGCAGATTTACTGGTCCAGGATGAAACTTCCTGGTCTGAGTCCCTGAAATGAGAGTTAAGACGTGTTGGAGAAGGTGGGACGTGGTTTCCTGCCGTCTGTCAGGCTCTTCATCACGAACGCTTCACCTCCTCTGTCCTCTGTCCTCGTGAAGCTTTTATTTTCTGTTTGCTTCCATCCCTCTTCTCCGTCACCTCTCCTGTTTCTCACCTCAGCGCCTCCTGAGCGGAGAAGGAAGCGATCTGGATGTGGAGTGTTTCTGTGGGATGTCGCCTGCTGTCATGATTACTTTGGAGATTTTAATGCATTTCAATGGGAGAAATGTGAACCTGTGCCATGGACTCTTTGCCCCCCCCCCCATGAGCGTCCAGTCACCTTTAAGAGCCAATCAAAGGCGGAGGTCCCCGGCCGCCGCCCACCTCGCCGCCTTGCTTTTCATCCTCCGGTTTTCTACGTCGGGGCTGACGGAGAGGCGAAAGAAGAAGACGCCGTCTGATTCCTTCTTTCTCTTTTTCTGTCTTTCACTGAAGACGCAGGGTGCTCCCTCCATCCGCCACGCGACGAAGAAGCTCCTGTCCCTGTTGTTTATTTATCCCCTCTTGTTTGCTGGATCAATCACGTCACTCCTGTGATAAACAAACGGACAAACGGATGGAAGTCGCCTCCCTCCGACTACTGATTTACAAACAGACGAGACGTCTATTTTTTAAGAGAAAACTATACGGAACATTTTCATCATGTTGGGTTTTTTTTTTTGTTTGGTTTCTTCGGTTTCTCCCACTCCTCTGAGACTGTACTGATCCCCACCCGACACCACAGACACCACAGACACCACAGACAGGTGCAATAAAACACTGGAGTTCAGACAAACCACGACCACACGCACACATTTACTGCTCTTGTCTTACTATACTTGCGGGGATCTTTCCGTCGATACTTCATCGCGTCGTATCTCCACTCTTCATCGATGCTGTGAAACATTTCTCACTTTCTCAGTAAAGTCTCAGTAAATGAAGCGTCGCCATAGAAACAGTCTTTAACAGCAGTTGCTTATTCATATTTAAGACCACACACCTTTGAATGTAAACTTCAGGTCGTCAGTGTTTCTCCGAGGCCGCGTGAAAACTGGTTTTATTCAGAGTTGAAATAATTATTTGATTCATTTCTCGATGAATTGATCAAACAGCTTCTCAAATGTGACTCCAAATTAAGTATCTTTGCCATTTGGACAGAAAGTCAGAATGTGAAAATGTCTCTTTTGGCTTTTGGGAGTTGTGAGTTACGTTTTTCCCTTTTTTCACATTTCATGACTAAATGATCCATAAATAAGTCGCACATTAATCAGCAATAAAAAGACTTCAGTTGTCCGATCTACATCGAAGACAAGCTGTCTTTGGACCTGAAGACAGTGAGCTTTAAGCTGCTTTTGTGTCACATCGGCGTTAGCGTTCAGTAACCACCATTTCCAACTTTACAAAGGACGCAAAACTGCGTAAATATGGAAACAAATATTGGCTGATTTTTCAGCCCAACACCAACCGGAATCCACACCTATGCCTGAATTTTGTCCCTTCCAGGAGACGGTCCTGTTAGCGATCAGCTGCAGCACAGATGTCTGATGAAACGTTTGCTGTCTTCTCGAAAGATCCCAAGTTTAAACCAAGAAATCAATGTTGTCCCGATAAGTATAGTAATACAAACGCACACACACACACACACACACCAGGGTGGCCTACCTGGGCACTGCTGCTGCTGACCTCTGCCTCTGTGACCTCTCACCTTTGACCTCACCACTGTCTGTTGCCCACTCGGACACCTGCTCCTGATTGGCTGCAGGAGGCTGCAGGGCTGAACTGTGGTTGGTCAATTCAGGAAGGGGGGTGGGAGGAAATCCCAGGTGCAAAAAATATATAGATATATTAATGAAAAACCATTAATACAAAAAATATATAGAGAAAAAAGATATTATGTGAGACGGGATACTTACACCCAGTGCTTCATGGGAAATGTAGTTGTTTGTAGTTGTCTGCGGAGGCAGAAACAACAGATTTTAAAAGAGAAGCCCGTCTTCAGACGGTCACTCAGAATGCATTTATCTTAGTATTGTTAATGTTATTTATTTTATATTTTGTTAAAACTGTGATTTTAATTGTACATATATAAACGGAAACCCTTGAACATCCACGACGAGCCGCCTCGTTTGTTCAGTGTTTGTGTCAGCAGGTCGTTTCTCATCAGTGTGAGCGTCTCCGCTGGGAGTCGAACCGGCAACCTGCCTGCGCCCTGCGTTTGAGATGACCAACGTTTTACAGTGTGGGTCTGACCAACGCCGCCGTGCTGAGGCCGATGCGATGCAGAAATTTGTTAAATCATCATCAAGTCATGCTGCAGTGAGGGATCGTTTTTTTAGTTTTGGATCATGTTGGCTTGTTTCCAACCTAAAAATACCTTGATGAGCACAGAGTTGTCTGAACTGAGAGGAATCAAAGCCCCAAATTTGTCTTTTTAATGTTGATAAACCAGAATGACCCTTTATGACGCAGCCTTGCTCACCTCGTTCTGTGTGGAGGTTTGAGGTTCATCCAATCAGCGATGAGCCTGCAGCTCTGCACATTCTGTAACCACCACGTAAAGGAAGACATTAACAGTGAGCGCAGTTAGCTTAGCATCGCACACACATTCAGAAACAAAGGAGGAGGAGCTGAAAACGGACTCACCGCCGCCACCGCCGCCGTCGACAACCAGCCGAATCCTTAAAGAACAGAACCTGACGGCTGATCCAGGCTGCCAAACCAACATGGTACTGCTGAAGAGTCGAGGCGGGGGAGCTATCCGGGGCAAGTGGAAGTTCATTTGTCCCATAGATAACGTCATGGCAACAAACATCCAATCACAAAGCTTAAAATTCCATCACATGAGCCGCTAATGGAGAGTAGAAGCAGTTTGCTGGTAAGAAAACTTCATAATCTGCAGTTTAAATCAGTTTGCTTTTAATGTTGAGGTGAAATAAAGTCCTGAGTTTCATGGAGGATGCTGAAGTAAAACGTGAATACAGACTGAAGGAAAGCGCTTCTGGAACAAGCGGCCGATCTCACGCCAACCGCTGCGCGATCCCTCACCGGCTTCCCACCCGTCCTGACGGCCGTGTTCCAGCCGACATTTCAACATTTAGACATTTTTCACGCTTTTTTTGTTATTGCTCGTTTAAAAAATAATAATTCAAACGACTGTGTCTCAACTTGGGGTTTGTGGAGGTCTAGCGGTCTGTTTCAGTACTGCAGAGGGTCCACACGTAGTCACACACGCTAATGGCCGACGAGCCCGGTGCTGAACGTCGTCTGCAGCGGCGGTGCGAACAGAAAAAGGCTCCACCTGAACAGACGCTTTGTCTCCTGTGAACCTGCAGCTCCATCGGTTTGAAGTGAAAGTGGACGTGAACTGAGCTCAGAGCGGCGAGCTGCTGCAGCGGACTGTCAGTGTTGATACTCCCAACACTGAGTTCCTAAAGAAACCCAACACACACGGCGCTCTGCTGTTTTTCCATAGTTCACTGTAACCTGATATGTTTGTGTTTAGGTTGAATTCTGTATGTGACACATACACACACACACACACACACACACACACACAAACACTGTCTCATACTGACCTCCAGGTTCTCACACACATATCTGGTCAAACCACTGCTGTCAAACCAGTCGTCTGTGTGTGTTATGGAGGCTCCACATTATACGTTTTACACTCTTTAACTTCATGAACTTTCACTTTTTTCTGCCAGTGTTTAGTATTAAGAAAGCGACTCCGTGTCTGAATAACGTTAGCAGTTTGCACACGCAGCCTGTTCTCTGTGAGGTTAACGTGAGTCAGTGTGAGATTTTAATTTCCTAGAAAGTAAAAAGTGTAAGAAAAACAGCATCATTTATCAGATGAACTCCAGCTGAAGCAGAAGCAGCGTTCCTGTAGATTAATGAGGTTTATGAGCTTCTGATTCACGGCTGAAGAGTCTTTCAATCAGAGCACAAAGTGAAGGTCAGACAGCAGTCAGTGCGAAGATGATGAAGATGATGAAGGAGTATTTGCTTGTGTTTAATGATGCAGTTGTTTGAGAGGAAACTGATCTGACGATCAACAACTGCTCATAAACCCAAACAGCTTTAACGACAGAAACGACTCAGCAAATACACAGAAAACTTCATGGAGAGCAGAAACCCGGAAAAAAATATTCAACTGAAATAATAAAGAGTCGCCTTTAAGTAAACTGAAGTGTACACAAGTACCACTTGTGTAATACTTGAAGGGTAAATAGTTGCTAAATGGGCACAACTTTTTACAAAATAGTGAAAATCAGGATTCACAAGCATTCAAAACACACTCGCAGTACAATTATACCACCAATGTGTTGCAAATATACTTAAATGTACTTCAAATGAAGTGAAATTAAAAGTATACTTCATTGTATTACAAAGGACATGAAAATAAGTATACTTTATCACTACTAATTGTAATTTAGTACACTGTTTAAAAGTACTGAAATACCACTTTAAGTGTCGCAGAATTAGTATGTTCTTTTTAAAAATGTTTAAGTAGAACTTCATGACATAGAGGTAGAAGTACACTTTTTAAAAGTATCTCTCAGAAATACTTTAGACTGAGCACAAAAGGCCAAAGTGTACTTGTACTGACTGACCTGGAGTAAAAGCCCTGTAACGTTATCTCACGCTGGTGTTAGCATTAGCGCTGAGCTAACGTTGGAAAGCATTGATTTCTGCCTTTTTTAAAGCTTCGCTAACAGCAGAGACTTGTTTCTGTGCTGTTTTTCGTCTTATTTTCATAGTTTTGTAAAATGTCATTATTACAAACACACCTGACGTCCAAAACCACAAAAACACTGAACGTTTCCCCTGAACACGCTGTGAAGTGAACCTGGTGAACGTCAGCGGCGAGCCGGTCACACGGTCGCTCTGGAACCTGTTTGCTGGTCTCTCTCTCTCTCTGTGATTGGCTGCTCTGAACCACATGACTTCGGCCTGTTTTCCTTCCATCTCTCATGCTCGTGAATGGAAAGAGCTCGCCGGTGTTTCCACAACAAACACAACAGGAGCTTTCTCTGCTCTGCTTTCTCACCGCCCGCGGACCCGCCCGCCCGCCCGCTCCCACGGCGTCGCCTGAAAACCGACACGTTTACGCTGCGGCCGCCTCAGATTTATTCTGTTTATTTTCCTGACCGGTGAAATGAAATGTCCTCAGGATGAATAAAGGTGACGCGGGCCTCTCGTGTTTACGTTTCCTGCAGCAGTTTGACTTTTACTCTAAATACTGTCAGAGCCGAAAGTGCGACGCTGCCGGAATATTCCACATCATAAACCCACTCCACCTGCTTTAAGGTGATCCCACAACTCACTTCATGAGCAGCTTCCTGTTCAGTGTCTGAAGCGGGTTGAAACACTGAATTCATGGAGACATTTTGGGAATTTTGGCTCATGTGCAAAGAACAGATTGAGTGGAGTGAAGTCAGACCGACGCTGCTTGAAGTCAGAGGTGAAACAGACCTGAAACTATCGAGAGAAAACACTTAAAGGCTAAACTGAGCGACACATTACCAACAGTCAGTGTATGTAAAGGAAAGCAGGCAGAGGACGGCTGCTGCGGCTCGGCCTCGAAAGAGGACGAGTACCAGACAGACATCTGAACTCAACTCACACACTCTCATTCAAATCTGTGTAAAAGCAGTTTCCTCTTTATTCAAACCAAACGAGGCGGAAAAACAAGAGAAACTCCAGTGACGTCGTCTCAATCCAAGAGCAACTTTAATCTGAATTTCAGGGGCAAAACATGTCATGGCAGCACGGCAAAGAAAGGCACAAAGTCTGAAAGTGATCCAACGTGGCTTCAAGCTTCATCCATCGCTACCAAAAAAAGTCAGGGCTCCATACAAAACACATCCAGCCAACAGACAACGTGACCTGGCATCTTTTCTCCAAATATATTACAGCTTTTAGTTAGATATTTATAAAGAAATGATACAAAATAAACAAGAAAACTAAGTTATTTTCTTCATGTCCACATTCAATTCACTTCACTTTGCTTCATGAGAGAGCGAACACGCGTCCTCTTCAGTAGAACTGGAAAAGGAAAGAAAGGGAGGATTAAAAATGTAGAAAAACACTGAAAAGCTTTGCGTCCGCTCTCCATGAAAGCCGAGTTTAACGCTAAAAACACACATTTTTCACTCCTGCACCAGATGACTGATTCAAGTCCCGACATGTGAGGTCGAAATTCAACCCGAGTTTAAGTACAAAGACGAGACTTCCTGAGGTTAAAGAGGTCACAAACGTCCCGCAGCTTCATCAGACTGATTTGTTTCTGTGTGAAATGTCAGCGCCGCCCACCATGTTTCACTTTCTCAAAGTGCTGAAACAACAACACACAAACTACCCACAAACCATCAGCTCCTCAAATTAGCCGCCTCACCTTGACCCAGAGCCAGGAGCTAAATAAGGGAGGGAGGGGGGGAGGGAGGGCGAGGAGAGGGAGGAAGGAGTAAACATGGAGAGGGATGAATGGAGGGAGGAGGGCGGAGGGTGAAAAGGACAGCGGGAAGGTCTGAGAGTAAACAAGAGGGACGAGCTGAGGGAGGGAGCGCAGGAGAGGGAGAGTTAAATACGAAAAAATAAGGTGTGACGAGGAGGAGGGGGGAGGAGGAACGGAGGGAAGAGAGGGAACGGAGGACACAGAAAGGTGGAGGGAGCAGCGAACAGAGGCGGAGCAGAGAGGAAGAGGAGCAGAGGCCGGCCTCTGCTGCCATCTTGTGGCGAGCGAGTGTCACTGACTAACGTTCAACCTTCATTCACTGATGGTTTATTGTGGACAGCCGGTTTCCACGGTTACTGTAAACTGAGTTCTTTTTATCTTTATTTCTTTATTTTTATAGACTTTAATGAAAAACTGCTGTTTGTGTGTATTCCAGTGTGTGCGTCTGCTGCTCTGATGTGTTTTTATTCTGTCTGTTTATCCTGAAATCAGACATTTACCTGTTTGTTAACACCACTCAATATGACTATTTATTACTAATCAATACTACCAAGTATTACTATTCAATACTAACAAGTATTACTATTCAATACTAACAAGTATTACTATTCAATACTGCTATTTATTAGTATTCCTCCAGTCTTTACCTTCCATCGGTTGCCGCAGCTGTTACACAACACAAAGGTCGTCATGGGCTCATCAGCACTGCGGGTCTGTACCTATGACACACACACGCACACACACACGCACACACACGCACACACACGCATGCACACACACAAACACACATGCATGCACGGGCACAGTGTAATTAGCATCTTCATCAAAACTGAATCCAAACACACTTCTGTGTGTGTGTGTGTGTGTGTGTGTGCGCGCGTCCATACTTGTGTGTACGTGCAGCTCTTTCCGTGACACTTGTTGCAGATGAACATGTCCGTCTCCGTCCCTCCGACCTTGGACAGCTGATGCTCTCTGATGGACTCTTTGGTCAGAGCCTCTCTGATCTGCTTCAGCTCTGCACTCGCCATCTCCTGCACACACACACACACACACACACACACACACACACGCACGCACGTCCACACAAGAACAGACATGAATAAGCTCCATCCCTTCACCCTTCACTGATCTAATTCATTCTGTCACTCCTGAGCTGAAACTAATCTAAGCCTAAACCTGATTCTAACTTTAACCCTCAAACCGGCGTCCAGACGAACGCGCCCGGCTGACCTCGGCAGTCATGCTGGCGATGCGTCGCGGCGAGATGTTTCCACACAGGACGTTTCGGCGCAGGTCTGGATTCTTCTGGTCCTTCAGGTTGGAGATGCGGCTCCGTAGACGAGTTTTATACTTCACATCTGTCACCTTGAACTCCTGGAAGATCTGTGGCCGCGGCGAGCAGTCAGGGACAAAAACGCTCACGAGAGACGAGCCGGCGGGGACAAACACACACGAGCACACGCACGATGCAGGACAAAGAACGGCTCTGTAACATCAGGCAAAGGGAGACCTTTCTGCATGTTTGAGCTGTAAAAACAGTTTTAAAGTGAGCTCACAGCGCCCCCCGGTGGCCGGAGCTGCTGCATCATTGAGTGTTGTCTCACAAAGTCAAACTCAGATTAAGATCTTTGATTTGGGCCTGAAATCAAAGCTGTTTGTTAAAGTGCGACGTGGAAGGATATCCTCTTCAATCTGTGCCGCCAGGTGCTCACAGTCGACCCCGATGGTCAGGTGGTCATCTGAAACACACACACACACACACACTCACAGTTAGCTTTATGCACATTAAAACTGATACACATTAACTGACTTTTTACAGGACGACAAACGGCGTCATGATCAAACAAACCTGGAACAAGGGAACTGAATAAGCAACAAACTCATAACATATGAAAATAAACACATTCGCTGCCAGTAAATCAATTAGCTAATTAGTAAACTGATCTGAAAAGTCACGAGTTTGATGGATCACATATTCCTTTGATTGGTTTGGAGTTGATCCACACAGCAAACGGACCCAGTCGTCAAATGAGCCTGTTCCTTCCTTAAGTCACATTTGCTGAAGAAGGTCACAGAATGCTGCTGAAAGCCCTGAAAAAAGCTAGTGAGCGACCCTTGAGTTTAGCAAACCTTCTCACAAACTGCACTAGTTGAGTTTCAGAGTTCATAGTGAACCCTGCAAACAGCTGATTTAGGGACCGCTCTGCAGCTTTGATCGGGTCACATGACCTCGTCGGCTCACGAGGTCGTGGAAATGCAGACGTTTTCTACTTTCTTTGACAAAAAGCATCTCCTCACCATCAGTCTGCAGCGCCGCCACCAGCAGCTCTCGACACTTCGTCCTCACGCTGTCGGCGGTGACGGGAGCGGGAGGGAAGGAGGTGACCCGAGGGGGGAGGGTGGGGGTGGTGGGCGACTCCTTACTGCTGAGCACGAGGAGAGATGACGCAAACAACGTGGTCAAAGGAAAATTCCACCTTAAATCCACCTCGGTCATTAAAGACGTCCTGAGATGAAACGGACAGTGATGTCATCAGCGTGCGACAGACCTTTTCTCGCTGCTGCCAGAGTCCTTGGAGGTGGACGACGACCTCTCAGGAGAGCCGTCCTTCTTCTTCTCTGACGAACCGTCTGCAGGACGACACGCAGAACAACCAACACACACACAGATGCAAGCTCCAAACATCAACTGATGTCATGACGAACATTTTCTGGTTCCACACACACACACACACACACACACACACACACACACACACACACACACACACACACACACACACACACACACACACACACACACACTTACCCAGCAGTTTCTTCCAGGACTTGATAAGAGCTTTGGCCAGAGTTTGAACTTCTTCATCTGAGCTCTGCTTCCTCACAGCGTTCACCGACATCCCAACTCTGGTCGACTACAGACAGACAGACAGACAGACAGACAGACAGACAGAGAGACAGACAGACAGACAGACAGACAGAGACAGATTTTTCCTCGTTCCTTGGTGTTCGCTTTGACTCACTCAGTCAGAAACTGCACTTTGCGGCTGCTTAGAGCATGACGGACACGGCACGGTCGGCCGAGCGAGCAGTCGTCGTATCTGAATTTGCATAATCACGACTCGTCCTCAACTTTATGCAAATGCATGTGGAAGTCTGTCGCACCTTTAATGACGCCCGACAGTGACGTCACAGGGTACGGACACACCTGGAGTCTTCATCGCTGCGGCGAGGCGAGGGGTTGACCCCTTAAAGCTCAGCGGAAACTTAATTTTCGGCTGCTGTTCAGTCGCTGTTGGATTGTTTGTATTGTTTTAGCATGTGAGACGACACAGCGGAACACGAGGGTTTGAGCTGAATGAGTTTCTTGATCGCCCTGTGGAGGCTCTGTGCCAGGCTTTGACACACTGAGGCTTTGTCCACACCTAACACAAACGTTTCCTCTGCGTCTGCATTCAGCAGAACTGCAGTTCCTGCGTATCCATGTGTACGTGTGAGGTGGAGCGTTTCAGAAACGACGTCATCGCCTCAACCCATCGTTGCTTTGTGCACTGAGTGTGTATGTGATCACCTGCAGCGTCTCCAGAGACATCTTGATGTTCTTCAGTTCCCTCAGCAGGTCCAGAGCTCCGTCCTGCAGACAAAACAATGAAGGAAAACCTCCGCATCACAAATCCTTCACGTCATTTCATCTTTCCTCAGATAATCTGCGGCCGATAAACAGGAACCACTTCCACCTCTGCGAGTCTGTCAGCTTCACAGACAAAGAGTTTCAGATTTGTTTCAGCCAACATCATTCATGGAACCAATAACGTCAACGTGGCATTTTGCGTTGCATGTGAAGATTCATGGTTTCTTCCCAGCATGTCCACCCACAGCTGAGCTGCTGGCACCCAGACGGCCCGAGACAATCATTCAGTGTCTGCTAAAGGTTACCCAGAGAGTGATGGACGCACAAGATTGGATTTTAGGGAGAGGGGAGCTGTCCGTCTGGAGCATTCATTTGTCGCTTAATGAGGTCGAGGAGTGTCCGTACGTGATGCCAAGAATGTTATATATGAGCACATTAAGCTAAATTAAGGTAAATGGGATGAGATGCTCTGTGCAGCAGCTGCTCAGGAAACACAACAGCTCTCCTCCATGAACAGAACACGACTCAAAGAGACGGATCAAAAAGGTGAAGACGTCTTCCCACACTGCCACGTGAGCGACGGAGACGAGAGGACGCACACAGACAGACGAGGTGGAGACAAACTGTTGGATTATTCATACACAAACAAAACTAGTCCCAGAAATTCCCCAAATCTGAGTGCAAACTGTAACTGTGAGACCCAAAACAATGTTTCACTGCAGGAAGGGAACAAAAACAGTGTTTAACCGAGAAAGGCTGAGAATCACGCGTCGGGCTCCAGTCAGCCTCACCGGGATGTGAACCCTCAGTCCACTGTCGGCACAAAAACAGTGTGAAGAAAAGGAGAGCGGAGAAGTTCAGGTCCGCCGTGTCTGCTGCAGCCGTGAGCAGGAAGCAGGATCGACAGCAAGCGGCGCCATCGACGGAGGCCGAAGCTCAGCGAGACGCTCCAGAAAGGCTCTGAAACATGTTTCATATGGAGTCAAAGCGACAGGCTCACAGCTGACTGAAGAGCTTTACGTGGTTAGATACTGTACGCACACACAAACACAACACAGCATCAGGCTGAGTATCAAATACAACAACATGAAGGCAGAGCAGCCAGTTTAAAGACCAAAAACACATCTTCTCTCTACACATCAGGAGGTTTCTGTTATCAGGAGAAACTTGTGCTGCCGTCGAAGAGTAACGCCGAGTTTGCGCTTAAGTTTACGCTGACGAGGATGATCCACGGTGTCTCTGTCGCCTCTAACAGGTCAGGTCAAATCTCCCACACTGCACCTTTAAACACTTGAAGCCAAACATATTTGCATATTCAAATTCTGGGTTCTGTTAGTTAGGGAGAAGGAGGAGAAGATGCTCTTTTAAGCATTCATGTAACGAGGTAGAAACAGGCTCAGGTTATTCCTCAAAGCAGGCTGCCTCATGTGTCTGGAGGGTTTTTGCTGAGCAGCTTTTAAACGTCGCTCTGCTCAAAACAAAGTTCTGGAAGTTTCTTCTCGCTCGATGTTTGCTGTCCTGATGAAGCTGAAGCTGAACAGATGCTTCCTGGGAACATGCTGAAAGCCGAAGAGCTCAGCTCGACAGATTTCTCTCAGGCTGTGCAGTGAAAACTACACCTGCAGACACGCTTTTCAACCTTTACATTTTACTTTTCTGAAACTTAACCAGCACGCGGGCTGCACTCAACAAACGGTGAGGTGAGTTGGCTCTAATTGGTTCAAGGTGCGGCTCTTCTGATGAGCAGCTTTTGGACCAATAGCTGCTGTGATTTACTTGCCGAACTCTTTGCGAACAGCCTCAGAGCTCGTTGTGTGGAGGTAAAGAGCAAACATGTGAGTCCTCCTGCACCGCGCGCCGGGCTCTCTTTAAAGCGGCTCTCCAGGCTTCCAGAATTTTCCCTCTCTCAGCAGTTAAAGGTAGAGCTCACCATCACCTGATCGCGTGTTTTTCGGCGGATGCGGCGGCTGTTTTGCGCACTCACCGTGTTCTTCTTGTGCACCATTTTATCCAGCTTTTTGGCGATGCGCTCCACTTCCTGGTTTTTGGCCATCTTGAGCGGATTTCTCTCCGTCACTTCTCCTCCTCTGCCGCGGTGAAAAGCCCCATTGATGTGGAGGAAAACTCTGCCTCTCCTCGCTTCTCTTTACGCAGCCCGTTTGTCTCCTTCTCTCCCAGCTGCCGCCTGCCTCTCGTGCGTTGTTGTGGGACACTGAGGGATGCTGGGAGTTGTAGTTTTCTTTTCTTTTTTTTCACAAATTCAGCCTGGAGCAGCTTAACCAAAACTTTTAAAGGAGACTCAGCACTGATTCATAAAAATAATAATAATTAAAGCGTTCATTAATAAAAAGCGCTGACAGGAAGGATCGATCATACTGAACACTGTATTTAATTGATGTGGCTGGACGGAATCGATGGTTAATTTCAGTTCGAGAGGCTGCTCATCGTGACCCTTTCATTCAAAATACACACCACACATTACAATTCAAACTTCCTGCCACAACAGATCAGTGCGCACAAAATGCGCACAGGACGCTCAGATATGACAGGGAGCCATCCGCAAAGCTGGCTGTAGTTAAAGCAGAGCGACGGGCACCGGGAGAGGTGTGGATAAATAAATACACACAACGTGTTCGACCCGGCTGATGAGTCACGTGTGCGGAGTCTCCTCAGGACCAGCTGAGCCTGACGCGCATGACGCGTCAGTCAACAGCTGAGTGAAAACTTCCCTCCGTGAAAATCCACACTTTGCAGCTGTTCTGACAGTGCATTCTTCCATGTTTTTCTTCTTTTTACCTGAAAGTTCATTTGTGGAGGCTGAGGGGTGCGTACCGGGCACGAGGCGCGCACTTCAACCCGAAGGCCGTTTGCGTTTCTCTCATCTCACACTGAACCTGAACGTGCTCAGTTTGTACAGCAGAGCCGATGTCCAGACATTTCTGTATGAAGGAGTGACACTGGAGCTCTTTTCACAGTGATGAAGGACGCTGTGATTTCAGAGAGCAGTTTGAGAGATAACTGACGTTTCTGTTAAAGGTGAAACACACACCTGGAAAAGGACACGAGCTGATCAGAAATGAGTGACGGGAAACTTTCAGCTCCTCTGGAGGAAGTTTGTCATCCTGACTCAGCCTGAAAATCCCTTTGAGCAGCCTGCATGTACTTACAGTGTCCGACCACTGGGTGTCAGTGTTGGTTTGTTCTTTCGTGTCCAGCGCAGGACGCACAGTCACTGCGGGCTGTGTGTGTTTGGTTCAATGAGTATAGATTCTAAAAAATACAGTTTACAGTGTTTGGAACAGTAATCAACTTTAGTTTCTTTCACCTTGATTGGATATTTGCCTTAGGCCTGTAAAAATATTAACAATTATCTTTTATTTTGAGAGCACTTTTAAACTTGATTTCTAAATCCAATGAAATCAAACTGGGATCAGGATAAGCTCTGGAACAAAAGAGATTAAACGATGACGCTGACTCCTGACTCATCACCTCCCTTTTACAGTCTGCACGTTCTCTCACAGTGTCACAGTGTGAGTTTGGCATTTGGCAGATTTATTCTACTTCAAGAGCGCAGAGGCGTCGAATAAAAGCACATCAAACAAATGTCAGAATCTTTTGGAGCGGAAGTCAAAACTGGATGTTAGGAGTTGGAAAGACGTGAGCTGAGCAGACCTGCTCCTCACCTCTGACTGAAGCTAGCCTCGTTAGCTGCTATTAGCGTGACACACCTGAATGTCTGACTGAGCTGTTGGCAGTTAAGGTGCATTGTGGGTAATGTAGGTGCAGATTTGTGACCCTCGGGTCATTTGACACACAGAGGGTGCTGATTTATGTCACGATAGACCAAAACTAAATAGAACTGTCTCGTGTTTTTGATGTGATCACAGTTTTGAACAAACTGACGGCGTCTGCCCGTGACAGCTGGCTCAGACTGGACGGGTTCGGCCTCTTTCTCTCTAAACTCTCCTCTCTGCATTACGGATGACTTTTTTTTTGGGGGGGGGGGGGCGGCGTCTGATGAGTTCTTGCTGCTTGATGTCTGCAGCCAAGAACGTCCTCCAGCCGCAGAGCCGGCAGCGACATCAACAGCTGCTGGGTGAGATACCTGTGTGTGTGTGCGTGTGTGTGTGTGTGTGTGTGTGTGTGTGTGTGGAGAGCTCAGGTTTGCAGCCAGGGAGAAAAAGCAGCTTCATCTCTTCTTTCATCCTCTGCTTTCTTATCTCCTGTATTCCTTCCTCCATCGTCCTCGCCCCTTCTTTCCTCGTCTTCTTCTCTCTTCCCTTCCTCCTCTTCGTTCCCTCCTTCACCTTCTTATTTCTCCACCCCTTACTTCTTCATTCTTCCTTTTACTATTCCCTACTTCTTTTCATTGTCTTCATCTCTTCCTCTCTTCATTTTTTCGTCTCTTACTGTGAGTTGTCTACTTCCTCTTCCTTCTCTCATCTGATTTTCCTCCCTTTTTTCCTTCCACCATCCTCTCAAACTCTTGTTCAATCTTTTCCTTCTCTTTTCATCCCTTTCTCCATCCTCTGCATCCCCTCACCTCCTCTTTCACTCTTATCTCTCCACTCATCTCTCCATTTATTTTCCCTTTTTCCTCACCTCTTCTGGTTCCCCCTGAAACTTCTCTTTCCTCACTTCTTTCACGTCTCCTTATTTCTCCTCCTTTCACCAGCCCTCCTCTTTTCCTCCTTCTCTTCCTCTGACATCCATCTAATTTCTTCCTCTATCTCTTCTCCACCTCCTTTTGTACATCCTCATCCCTTCCTCTCCTTTCTTTTCCTCTTTTCCTCTCATCTCCCATGACCTTTGCAGTCTTCTCTCCTCTTGACATCCTTTCTCCTCTTTCCTCCTTCTTCTTTCCACCGTCTTTTGTCCTCTCTCCTCCTCTCTCTCCTCCTCTGTCCTCTCCTCTCTTTCTTAAATCTGCATCTCGAACTTCATTTCTCACACATGTAAAGGAACACGTGAAACTTGGATCTGCTCATTGTCAAACTGAAAATTGCCGTTGATCAACTTCCACTGAAGTTTCTTCAAGTATTTGAACATTTCTTAGGAGAGTAAACCAATAACTGCAATGCTTAATGTCAGGAAGCAGTCAGTGAGGTGATACGTGATGTTAGAGTAATGACAAAAATGCCAATTAATGAAAACTAAACAGAAGAGCCAAGTTTTATTCTCTGCATCTGTGATTTCGCAATTTCTTCAGAAAAGATCTCAAATATCTTCCTTGAGCTTTTAATTTCCTGGAAACTCTCCTGAAACTGTTGACTTTTGTAGCTTAAAATTACGTTGTGGCATTTTTCCATGGGCCCAGTACAGCACCCTGTGGCCTCCCGAAACATGCTGAGTCATGATAATGTGTCCCAAAGTCCTCTAATCTTCATCGTTTTTGTGCCAAAACCTACCAAACCTTAGCAAAAGAGTTGTCACATCAGATTCACACCAGCCCAAACAAACCAAACAGTTAAGGCGTGAAAGCAACTCACTGAATGTGTGAACCACCAACAAATCCTCAAGGCAAACAGCGGCTTTCACCGTGTCGTACTAGTTTGGCTTGAAATATCGCTGTTACTTAAGACTCGGCGTGATGCGAATGTAATGAATTCCACTGGAGGCTGATGTAACGCTCTCTAAAGTCGGTGTTTGGATTCTTGGTTAACGTCTTTAAATTTACTGTATTGAGGAAGTGCTTGCTGACCTTGGACTGCGAAGTCTTTTGGATCACCCTGTGACAGCAGGAATTGTTCGTTCTACCTGGAGTTGTTCTATGTATCCAGGAAGTGTTTGTTCTCTGTGTATTAGATCAATGAAACCTGCTATCAGCAGCTGGATTCAGGAAGTACCCTCTTCTTGTGATCTATAGACTCATTTGAAAGTCACCTCTGACGCCAGGAAGTGTTTCTCTGCTTTAAACGGTCTCAGTTATTGACCATCTGAAGCAGGAAGTGCCCACTCTCCTTGATCTGTGGCAGTTCGTTTTGACCCTTGGCACCAGGAAGTGTCCTTTCTACTCATACTAGATCTATGGAGTCACTGCTCGTTATGACCTCAGACAGGAAGTTTCCTCTCCGTTGGATGGATGGAGCTATTCTTATTTCCTTCAGAAAGCAGGCCAAGTATTGTGTTGAGTTGGCTCCTTCTTCCTCTCTGATGGTAAATGAGTCTGCTGAAGCTTCGTCACAGCTGAGGCAGCTTTCATCCTTTCAGATGTGAGTAACAGGCTGATTTACATTCGGTACTTCTGCACATAACAAATGAGGAAGCGGAGATTTGATGGGAAATCAGATTCGTGCTTTTGAAGCTCCAATGTGAAAGTCGCCAAACTGAGACTGCAGACGAGACGAGTCCGCCATCGCCAGCTTGTTTGTCTGACATGTGGACGCAACTCTGTCTCCTTGAAATTCTGTTTATATACAACTAGTTTGCATTCACAATTATGTTGTGCTGACGAATGTAATCACTGCCCGGATTGTGTTCACAGTCTACGTTTGTTTGAGTGAATGATACGCTGCATTTAGGCACCGCGCTGGGGTCACAGGGAGGTGGTGAAGGTGGATGGTGGGTGTAGAAAGTGCAGGACTGTGGCATCGGAAACCGGAGTTCACGTCTGTTTTTATGCAACAAAAGCAGACTGTAGACTTTTCTCTGTTAAAACAAACCGTGATCTTTACCCAAACCTTCACCAAGTGCTGCCAATGCCTGAACGTGCCCACAAAAAAGCTGAATGATGCTGTCGTCACTACGAGAGGATAGTGCACTGCACCAAAGCCTTTTTTGGTGGAAAACATGAAACATGTTGTGTAGTACTCTAAATTTACATATATAATTGATTTATTAAAAAACCCAGACATTCAACTATGAAAACTAATGTTTGTGAAAAAAAAAGCAGCGCCGCCACAAACATGAGTCACAAACCAGAGTTTCTGGTTTCCAGAGTTTCTGGTTTGTGAGTTTTTTACCTGGAAAATTGGATGAAGTTGGACTAATTAAAATCCCTCCAGTCATAACGTCTGGTGAATATAATTCCCGAGTTAAATGGAAAAGTATTACAGCTCTGCAAACATAAACCTCACATTTATTTGCCTCGTCTGAGCCTGTTTTTTTTTTCTGTTTTCAAAAGGTATTTTTCAGTTTCAGAGGAGAAACTGAGGCAAACGTCACTGTGCAAAGCGATGAAACTATAGAACTACAGTTTGTATATTTACTGTAACCAATTCACCAAATGAAGTCCATTTTCAAGGATGTTTTATTCTGGTTTAATTAAGAGTGCAGAGTTTGCTTCCCAGCCTTTTCCACAGAGGATTTCTCCCTCTATGATTCTTTCACATTGATGCACCTCTGCCATGACTGAGTGATTTTACTGTTTCCAAAGCAGCTACAAGAAACAAGTTCCGCTTTTGACTTAACATGAGTAAAACAGACAGATCTTTGGCTTTGGGGTTTAGAAAGCTTGTTAACGATGAACAACAACTCAGAGATGTTGGTGCTGCTCCTGAAGCTATCAGTCATCATCACAGTGTCATTATGTCATCTGGAAGTTCATGCTGTAATAGACCCATATTTTTTAAACATCCCTGTTTCTGTGGTATGGGCGACACGGTGGTGCAGCAGGTAGTGCGTATGCCTCACAGCAAAAAGGTCACCGGTTCGATCCCCGGGTCGGGCGGGGCCTTTCTGTGCGAAGTTTGCATGTTCTTCCCGTGCATGCGTGGGTTCTCTCCGGACACTCCGGCTTCCTCCCTCAGACCAAAAACATGCTCATTAGGTTGATTGGTAACTCTAAATTGTCCCTAGGTGTGAATGTGAGAGTGAATGGTTGTGTGTGTGTTGCCCTGCAGTCGGCTGGCAACCGGCTCAGGGTGTACCCCGCCTCTCGCCCGTTGACAGCTGGGATAGGCTCCAGGATAATCGGGGGTATAGAAGATGAATGAATGAATGTTTCTATGGAGAGGAAACACCAAACAGACCAATCAGTCTGCGGCATGAAAGGACACCTGACACGACTGAAGTGCAGGAGCTCATCAGTCAGACGTGAATCCAATGACTCATTCTGAGCTGCTGTGACGTCTGCAGTCTGACACTTAAACACACAATAGAAGGTGAAATCAACATTTTCCCATTAAAATTATTAAAATTATTTTCTTTCTTTTCTTCACTTCGACACACGATGAGCTCCCTAGTGGCCACTAGAAGAACTGCAGGTTGAGACACTTAAAGCATCAACAGCAGGATTTAAGAACGGTGATTTCTTACAAGTTTTCGTTGCTGTTGTGTCTTCTCGTCTCTAATCCTGCACTCATTGGGTCAAACTGCTGCTGCCTGGAAATTAAACCGACTTTGCTGCGTGTTTATCCCTTCATGTGTCAGATGATGTCAACAGCTGACCTTCTCTGTGTGCGGACGAGGCCGTGTATGTACCAGTGTGTACAAGTGTGCGTGTATTTGTTTGTTTCCCGGCCGCGTGCCAACATTCCAGCCGGTCCGGGGGGCCACGCCAGGAGACAGGAAGTCAGGAACAAGGTGATGGTGATGTCATCATCCTGGGACAGAGAATGAGGCCGTCGGTCCTGTGTGGCACAGTTTCGGCACACGTCCAGTCATTCTCCGCCCTGCAGGCGGCACCGACATGTGGCGAGTCGATAAACAAGAAAAATTTACTTCAAGAAAGAACAAACTACTGAGAACGTCAGCGTGAAAGAAAGTCACGGCTCAATGCTGCTGACGTCAAAAAACATATTAGAGTTCGTACTTTCATCCAGTTCAAGTCAACGTTTGTGTCAAACATGAGTTTTGCTGCAGTGGTGGAAGAAGAATGGAGATCCTTCACTGAAGCAAAAACAACATCAACAGTTTATACTATAAGAACAAGTAAAAGTCCTCATTGTGCTGAAAAACAGCCCCTTTGACAGATAGATTATCACATGTGACATTAGCAGATTGCTACTGAACACAGCAGCTGGTGGAGCCGGTCGAGGTGGAGCTAGCTGACCCTCCAAAGAGTCACAAAATAAATCTGAGGGGTCGCGAGATGGTTAAAGGGAGAAGAGGGAGGAAAAAAACAGCTGTGCAACACATATTTGTTTTCATTTCTTTGGACTTCTCTCTAATCTTGGCTGTTTTGTGAAATATAGGAGAGGTTTGCTTCTTTGGGGCTCCAGCAGTTATTTAAATGAAACCATCTGAGGACATTTTTGAGGGGAAATGTCTCTTTGATGGAATCGCTAACAACTCGTAGACATCTGAAACATGACAAGGGGCCCCATCCAGAGACGGCTTCAAGCTAAAAAGGTTGGAAACCGCTGGTTTCATCTTTAACAATGGATTGTATCTCATGGCTAATATGTGCTTTTATGCTCAGTTTTAATGTCAAATCACAAAATGAAAGTAACTCCATCTGTCAGACAAACGCAGTGGAGTAAAAATGTGAAGTTGCCAATGAAAATGAAATAAGTGGTAACACAGTGAAGTAGAAGCACCTCAGAATTCGTAAACCTACTGAGTTCACCCTCACTGCTGCAGAGTCACTGTTTGAGCTTAACTCTCAGATTAACACCTGGACAAACTGAATGATATTATGACATCACGAGTGTGGAGGCCAATCGTGGCCCAACATTCATTTTTTTATGATGGAGAAGGAGAATATGTGCTTTTCTATATGTGCTAATGAGCTTTTTCAGGCTGTTTATTGAACATTTTGTGGACAAACACGTCAGGAGAGGATCTTTCAGCGGGTTTTCGTCCTGCAGCCGTGCAGCTGGAATTCATGTCTGATCAGTTTAAAGTGGTTTCCTAAGTTGTGTCAGTACACACCTTAAACACGACATTATGAAAGTCATTCGCTCAGGTTGGACAGCCTGTCGCTGTCTGTCAAAGACTCACAGTCTAACTTCTAGATCTCCTCTTCAGTCTGTCTCTGCCTCTCGGTCCACTTCCAGTTTTCTTTTGTTGTGAAGTAATTTGTCCTTATGAATGAAGACAGTGCTTTTGTACAGTGCTTCCGTGTGTGTGTGTGTGTGTGTGTGTGTGTGTGTGTGATTTCCTCTCGGCCAGGTCACAGCAGGACTTAAGTCTGCTGGTCGACTGCTGGGCTGTGGGTGTGTGTCTAATCTGATGTGTGTGTGTGTTTTATGAGTGTTTTATGAAGTGTGTGTGTGTGTTTGTGTGTGGGAAGGCATTGGCAGCCCCACTCCCACACGCTTCCCTCTCACGCCCCCTCATCTGTGAAGTCCTCTCACACACTGCATGTGGACACACAACCTTTCAGTTCAGTTCTCGTCGTCTTTTCTCACTTTAAACGCCGCGTGTAACGCCGCTTCGGGCCGTTTGTAAAGTCACAGAAACAAACGCTGGCCGCTGGTGAACGAGGCCTCTGGGTTCCCGTTCCCCTCTCCTCTATACGAACATCACACTCCTTCCTGCTTTGGCACTGACGATCCACATTGGACATGAATCCAGTCCTGAACATGTCCTAATGTAGACGTCATTCTGAGGAGACTGAGCTGAATATTAGCAGCAGGACTCTGTGGTGTCAGTACTGTCCTTCAAAGAGGGGAAACTGGACATCACGCCATCTTAACAGCTGAGATCAAAGAGCAGCTATCGATCGGAGGAAAGGCTGGACACAGGCTGGAGCCGCAGTGTGTCTTCAGATCAGTCCTCGTTGTTGCAGTGTGGATGAAACAAAGTGACCCTGACGGCTGAAATCAGGTGTGATCGAATGGACCAGACGCTCCATCATTCCAATGACGATGATAAAGTGTGTCCTCATCTCAAGAAATCCTCCTTTTGTTTTGTCAAGATGACGAGATAAATTAGCCTCGAGCTAATGAAACAGTTAACTCCTGATGCTGCATTACAAAGGACAGATGCAAACACGGCCGTCCTCAAAGGGAAAAACCTGAATTTTACGTCAAAATGTGGAAGAAAACTAGTTGAATGTGTGAAGATTAAAGACACAAACACACACACCCCTCTGTCCTGATGTTTATTGCCCCGTTTTGTTTAGTCGTCGCTCTTGTGCGTGTCTTCATGTGTCATGCATTGTTTTACCATGACGTGTGCGTGTTTGTGTGTGTGTGTGTGTGTGCATGCGTGTGTGTCTGTCGCTCCTCTGGGATTAAGAACAGAAGAATAGCAGCGGCTCTGCACTGGTGTGAAACTGAGAAAGTCTTTGCTCCCTGCTTCTCCTTCCTGTCTCTGTGTCCCCTCACTTCCACCCCCACTTCCCCTCAATAGGACTCATGGGAGTTTAAAATGTCTGCCCGTCTGTCCGTCCGTCAGTCAGTCTGTCTCTGTCGTCTGAGGTTCAGCTCGATCACAGCTCAGAGCGACACCACGAGCTCAGTCTATTCAGTCTGCAGCCGTCTGCACAAACACGAGGTTGATGACCAACAAAAGGCAACAAACAAATATATTTTTCTCTATTTTGATAAGATAAGATAAGATAAGATAAAATGAAATAAGACAAGATGTTAGCACAGATGAGCGAAGGTGAACATAAATAACAGGATGCATGATGCTGATGGAAAAATAGATCGAGGATCACTTCAGGGTTGCATCAGCGTTGTCATCGTCTGGTCTCGCTCACGTGACCTTTGCGGTCCAGACGTGGAGCTCAGGTAAACCTGAGGTGAGCGCACCTGAACAGTCCTTCATCGCTCACCTGTGTTCACAGATCTCAACTGAACCGACCAAAACAGTGTGACCACGTCCCGTCAGCGGCTGTTTTCAAGCTCAGCCGTGAAACTTTTACTCTCAAAACCAGCCTTCATTAAACTGTTTCCTTTCATGCTGTTCTCTTCTTCTGTGGTAAAAAAAAAAAGGTTGACATCCGTCAGGTCAAAAGAGGATTTAGAAGGTAAACGAGTCTCTGTCACTTTCCATCAACACAGTCATGAAGTAACGGGCTTTGTCCTTCTTTCAGCATGCCTGCCCTCATTATTCTGCGAGAGAGTGTGTGTGTGTGTGTGTGTGTGTGTGCGTGTGTGTGTGTGTGTGTGTGTTTGCATGCAAAGTTGGATATAGGTCAAACCAGGGTGTATGCATGGCTTTGTGTGTGTGTGTATGTGTGTGATTTTGAGTGTTGAAAAGGCGCTCTAATCTTTATCCATGTAACAAGTGAAAACAATGAACACACACACACACACACACACACNGACAAGACCACAAACAAAAACCAGTCTCGTCAGGATTGGGAGGTTTTCTATGAGTCAGTTTGGACGGGTCCAGAGCTTTACATCTTATGCTGCCTGAGAGACCAAACCCAGGGCAGGAGGCCTGAGTGTCTCAGTGCCGCCAGTGTCGCTCCAACCAATCAGAGAAAGAAATCAGCATTTTTATTTCATTATTCATTTTAGTGCCACACATCAATAACGCCACAGGGCTGCTTCCAAACGCAGCACAGAAAATATATCTAACATTTTATCACTGCGACAGACGTCACCTCAGAAACTCTCATTAAAGTTTTACGTTTTGTATCAGTGCGTCCTGATGTCACACACACACACACACACACACACACACACACGCACGATGCTACGTAGCTTTAGCCGTTTTCCATCGACACACACAAACAGCATCGCATGTGAGCAACAGACACACACATCCAGGAAAAATACAGAATGTCACATGACCGTAAACACATGTATTGTTTATAACCCATGACCCACGCACACGCACGCACACGCACGCACACACACACACACACACACACACACACACACACACACACACACACACACCCTTCACTTGTACACGTCACCTAACTGTGCATGATCATATATTCACACACAGAGAATTGCATGCGAGTACTTAAATGACCATGCATACATGCCTCTCTCTCTCTCTCACACACACACACACACACACACACACACACACTGATCCCCTCCCTCCGTCTTCAACATTTTCTGAATAGTTGCAGCGACCACAGAATACTTTCCCAACTTCTGTGGCCGACTAAACTGGAGGCTCCGAGTTTGTTCGCCATCACTCCTCCTCCTCCTCCTCCTCCTCCTCCTCCTCCTCTTCCTCTTTGCCTCTCATCCCCTCTTATTTCTGTCCATCCGTCACTTACATACTGTATATATTTATATGTATGTATGTCGCTGTCTCTTCATGTCAGTCAACTCCTTTCATCTTCGTCTTCTTTCTTTGTGTCTCTGCCAAACTGCTGGATTTTTCTCATGCCTTTGCTGTTTTTGCTCTTCAGCTTTCTCATCTTCCTCTCACTGTCCCTTCAGTGTGCCTCTCCTTTCAGGAATCTGTTTATGCTTAAAACTACTGTACGATTCCTCTCAGTTTAAAATGTTCTGCAGTTGTTCTGATCTTTGCAAATCACATAAATAATGCTTGTTGTTGTGGTCACTGTCCCATATTTCATGTTTTGATAAACACTGGCGTCCAGATCGCAGTAGCCCTCATGAATAACTGTTCATATAGAGTCATGAAGGACGGCAGCGTCCACTGATACTCGAAAGAAAACCTTTCTGAGAGTCCAAATCCACATTTCTGCTCTTATTGTGCTAATTAATTCAAACATACACCCTCATTTATCCAATGCATTTCTACACAATTTAATTTTCTCGTATTACCCTCTGACTCTTTTTCTTTAAAGATTCATTTTCCTCATTTCGTCTTGATGTGAAAGTGACGGTGAAGATGCTGACAGGGAGCGGAGAGTTACACGGACCCGCAGTCGAATCTCAATCTGGAATCAGGCTTTTTCTGGAAACGCACTTAAATGTCTCTGCGAACAGAGAAAGGTGTTATGGGTAAATGCAGGTCTCACAGGCTCATGGAGGAGCTGATGTGCTCACCTCCTAAATGTCAAGCGTCAAGCAAGCTTCAGCAACTGGCTGCTCTGAATCTACTTAACATGTAGAGGAGTTTTATCTTATTTGACCTGTTTGCTTTAACCACAGTCTTTGCTGAATCTTAACCACACTGTAGCGACCGTGTGCAGATGTAAAACAAACAAGAAAACATCGTTAAACTTGATTCAGGGTTTTGGAGAATCATGATATCAGTGTTTTTGTTTGGTGATATGAACTGAAAGACTAAATGAATCTTTGATAGTGAAGACTTCGCTGGATATTCCCGCCAAAGATGTATTATCACTGATGTAGATGAAGAAGTTATTCAGGTGGTGCATTCATGTGCTGATGGGAAGCTCTGACATCTGAAGTCTGAAAGTCGGCCGTCCAACAATTTTTCATTCACAAGCAATTGTGGAAAAAAATCAAACCAAGAGAAACAAAAAGCAAACATTTCTTACATAACGGAGCTTCCTGCCAACATTTGAAGGCACCATCAGAAGACGCTGTAACTCTGACAAAATATAAAAAAAAATAAATGCTGACTGTGATGAATTAGCTGTCTGCAGCAAGTTTCAAGTCTCTACAAATTGATTTTTATAGAAATGAACTGAAACCACAGGCTGCCTGGAAGGGAGGAAATCAAAATAAAAACTTACAGTACGGTTTGGAAAATGGTCGGCAGTAATTCAAAGTACACATAATTTGTATTAAATTAGGTAAAGCATGCAATGATACCACTATAATCCTTGAAGGTCCTTTAAGGCGACCTACCACACTCTGGAAACTATGGGATATACTTCACTGACTGTCTTAATCCACCAAACATAACTGAACAATTAAATAAAAAACAAAAGGAATCTGCCAAGAAAAACCTGATCCAGTGCATTCCTCCCGTCTCTCTGCAGCGATGGGAGGCTCTGCTGAATTACAGCGTTTTAAAACCACACTGCTGAGGATTCAGTAATGCAGAAGCTCTGCCCCTCGCTGCTTCTCCTGCAAAATACTATCGCACATCCCACTTCACCTCTAAATCATACCGAAGCGTCGGCTGCGCTCAAAACAACGGAGCTGCAGCCCAGAAGCAGGACAGGCAGGGTTCAGCGGGTCTGCAGCCTCTCTAGTGCCAGGTGAGGCTGTAATGCTGATTACACACCTCAAATAAACTGTTGAACACGTTGAATTAGCTGCTATTTGCAGCTCTTGACCACATGTGGGGCAAAAAATCTTAAGTTTGTCCTGAAGGTGACGTCAGTCCATGCTGTAGGTCAGGTGGGTTCATCTCATCTAACAGCCGTTAGCATGAGCTAATGAGCTAGCTGGTGTGTGTGTGTTTGTGTAGCAGCTGCTAGAAGCTCCAGTTGTGTTTTTTCCTTCAAGTCTGTCTCCTTTCTCCTCTTTATTCTGTTCAAGGCCCCAGAATATGTGCAAACCTTTCACTGAAGTTGAAACATAAAGTCACACTGATGCATCTTTGCATTAATTTGTGAATTCACATCTGTATAACATGCTCACAGTTATGTATTGTATGTATGGGCATGCATATTAAAATAATGTACAAGCAAAGCTGCTGACTTTTGACTTCATCTTGGAGTGACATTTGTTCCCCATTGCGTCCTTGTCAGTATACCAACACATGAAAGACACAAAAGACACACTAAACATTGAGCAGTCTGTACAGATGGAATCTGGGTTATGCTACGTATTGTCATGCTAACAGACATGCTAAACCAGCCCGCTAGCAAGAAAGCTAATGCCACATAAGCATAATCAGTGTTAGCATGTTTAGCATTAGAGCTAAGCTTTATTGTTGTCTGCAGTTACGTAAACTTTTTAATGTTTGCATGGTAGCATGGAGGCCTGTTTACAACCTGTCGGGATATTTTGTCCTTCATGTTGCTGTCCGTCTGAACTCTTTTTGAGCAATGACATCAGATCTTAATTAAGTTAATTAGTCAAATAAAAAGACCTGGACTTTTCCTTTGAGGTGGTTTCATTTTTTTAAACTTTACATCCATCTATCTCTCTTTGCTCTATAGTTGATGCAGAATTTCTCAGTTTCCCCAACCAGCACTAAGGTGAGAGTGCTGTGTGACAAGTAACTGGGTGTTTTTGGTGTCCAAACCTTCCTTTTCATGTTCAGTCATGAGTTTCTGTATCTCAACAGATTTCGGATGAAGGATAATGACCCGATGTTTTAAAGCCCTGAAACGTCTTCTGCTCTCAGACTCAATCGCAGCTGCTGACAGCACGTAGATGAAGACAGATACAACCGAACTAAATAGAGTCTGAAATTAAAACGGTGGTTAAATAAAATTAAAGCTAAAATGTTTTTCACTTAGCACCAGAAAACCAGATACCAGTGTCAAAATAATGCCAGCAATAGCACCTACAATTACATTTGCCCTCGGCCTGCTGGCCATGCTTTAATCACAGATCGTCTGCGCTGATTTAAATTAGGATGTTTTTTGCCTCAGAAATGACTAGAATGAACATCATCATTATCCCATTTCACCTCTAAATCACTTTCTCTCCCCTTAACCGCACTCAAAACAGCTGCAGCCTCTGGAAAGTGGTAAAGCAGCACTTAGGATTTAAATTAGTGGCTTTACTGAAGGAATGACTTGGTGTTGTTTTAACAAATGGCTGGGCCAACACTTTTGGGTGGGACGGAGGGTCGAGGACAGAACTACTGATGCAGTTAGTGTACAAGACAGAAATGTGCTGTCCTGTTGTGGATTAACAGGAAATGACACGAGAGTCATCAATCAAGTGCAATCTGGAAAAGCGATCGCAGGTTTCGCGTTTGAAAGGCGAACATCGAAAAAGACATGTTTTTGCACAGATTTAACACTTTATTTTATGTTCTGTGAAATCCTCGAGCTGTTTCAACACTGTCAACAATTTGTCAAAATTTTTTCCAGCTGTGAGCAGCTCTTCCTTTTCTGTTACACTCGCGAGGCGGGACATCATCTATCATCTATCTATCAAGAATTAGAAAACAGAATCAAAGTGAGGCACTGAGGCTCAAGTTTTTGTAGAAAAGGAATTACTAGAATGAACATCCTCATTATCCCTCTTCATACCTAAATCACTTTCTCTTTCAAAACAACTGCAGCTGAGAACAGCGGCCTAGAAAATGGCCAGTATTTAGGTTTTAAATGAGCGGTTTGTTTTCACACACGGCTCAAAAACACTCGTCCGTCTGTAAACTCGTATTCGGGTAAAGACCGAGCGTCGCTGTTTATGCCGACCCGTTTCCAATAATGATGATGTAAAAGCAAAAATGATAAAACACGCACTAAAAATCCTGAAATAAACATTCTCATTATGCCACTTTATGGCTAAATTACCGTCTGTCCACTCAGACCCTGGACCGAAGCTTCGGCCTGGGAAACAGACGGTGGTAAAAGCTGTGAAGTCGTGCTGTTTGTTTCAGCTGAGAGAGGAGAAAGAGCTCCATCACAAACTGATAACTAGTCATTCTCTGACTGCTGTGTGTACTTAGAGTACATAACGGACCTGGAGGTGAGACTGTTTTGTCAACTGCTGTTTCCAAAAATCAAGAATGAACTTTTAACCTCAACTTTTACTCTAAGTCAGCTCAGAAAGACTGAACGTCTGCAGTCCTACGGCATCTGATGAGGAGCGATAATGTGACCGAAAGCTCCAGAACAGCCACGAAATGTCTTTTAAACTTAATGTGTTTGGATTCTGAGGAAACAGAGGCCTTTTTGTAAGTTAAATCTTTGGATCTCATAATTTATTTGAAGATATTTATTTGAAAGAAACATACACATTACGTGGAATAAACATTAAACTTTAAAGTTTTCAAAGCTGATGGACAAACAGTCCACAGTACAATTTCTTCAGCTCAAAGAACGCAAATAACAGGAACTCGTTATATTTACAGATTTCTGTCAGAAGATGTTACCACAGAAAGTCACTCTTACCCTGAGATTCCACTGGGAACGTCTCCGTGATGATGTGTTCATGGCGCGTTTTTGTTCCGTCCTCCACGTGGCTGCAAAACCCGCCCAACGCGTAGAGTTTTGCTTGCCAGATTTTGCTAATTTTGTTAGCTCAGATTTAGCTGATTTGGTCATATTTCTTTGATATGTGTGCCTCTGCCATAGGCTTCATAGTTAAATGGTTTCTTTTAAGTCTGTTTTAATCGTGTTGATTGTTGATGTACAATCAGGAGTCTGCACGGGGTGTTTTATTTTGAAAATTTACCAGATTCTCTACACTATTCTGGTGTCAGACTTCCTGTCTGCGTCGTCCGTCAAATTTAGTCTTGGCGCATATTCTCCGTGGAGCAGAGTGTAGATACGCTTCTGAAACAAACGTGGAATTGCACGCATTGGTTAGAGAGCAGGGATCAGCTTCGTCAGACGCGTCGCGGTCAAACAAGGACTTTCGCGACCCATGAAATTTAGGGGTTATCCAGACCAGCTACTGGAAATGACCCCCAACAGTCGATCAAGTACTGAACAAGAAAGACGCAGAAGTTCATAAATTATGGAAAATTCTGCAAAACCCAGGATGACGTCCAATGAAAATGGGTTTAAAATTCTTGCTTTTCCCAGTAACTGCACGAGGGACCTATGCCGTGCGGTGACGGTCAGGGAAAGATCGTTGTTACAGCAAATAAACTATGGTTTGGGTATTTTAGGCGTAGGTCCGTTACGTGACGCAAACTCCGATCTCCAGCATGTCGAGTGACTTATGTCAACCCCTCAGTTACCTGTAATTGGTGTGGTTGAACATAAATGAAACAAATCAAAAAAAGAAAAAGGCAAAAATCAACTTTAGACAACAAAAACCAAACCGAAAGTGAGATTGCTGCTTAAGTCCCTTTCTCTGTTATTTCAAAACAGCTGCAGCCCAGAGCTCCATTTAACAAAATACACAGTGAGTGATTACACGGTGTTTAGCTGGATTTTAAATTAGCGCCTATATGGGATGGAGGTGGTGTTGTTTCAGTGCTTCGCAGACAAAAGGCGTCCCAAGGAGCAGGGTACTGTTTTTTTTAATCATCATAGATACTTGGCTCTGCTTTAATTAATGATAATGGTAAACCACAAATGACTAGAACAAACATTATAATTATGTCACTTCGCAGCTAAATCATTTTCTGTTCTCCCAACTACACTCAAAACAACTGCAGCCCAGAGCACTGGCATACTAAGTGGATCGCGGTGGAGTAGATAGTGTTTAAGTTTTAAATTAGTGGCTTTGCTCTAGGACTGAGGTTGGGTTTGTGTTTGAGCACTTTGCAGGACTCGAGCTGCAGAGTCTGTAAACCTGTTGTTGCTCCACAGCTGGTGGGGCGATAAAAGGCACCATTTCGACTGACAGCGTCTCAGCAAGATGAAGAACCTGCTGGTTGGTTTCCCAGTCTCCCAATACTCTGAAGCTTTTAAATTCACTGTGCAAGTTTCTAATGCTGAAGGTTCACAGTCCATCAATTTGCTTCAGGTTCTGCATTAACTGGAGAACATCCATTTCAGTGAGCGTTTGTGTTTCTGCTTTTGCAGATGATGTTCTGTTGTCTTCAATGCACTGTGACCTGATGTGTAGCCCATCTAGAGAGTCAGCACCACCAAGTCTGAGACCATGGTCCTCTAGAAATCGATGGATTACCCTGAGACCAGCCGAGGGACTGGTACAGAGTTGGCAGAGATAAGATCACAGTGTGCAGCTGATCTACGTCCAAAATGAGTTTCCTTCACAGGATCTCAGGGCTCACCTTTAGCAGGAGGATGAGGAGGACAGAAGGAGCTCAGAAGGAGTCATTCTGGGTTCTAAACCTACGTCAAGCAAAAGTTCAGGTTTATTGTCAAAGAATCTAGAGATGTCAGATCAGCTGAGTGGGTTCTATTATGTAAACATCCACAGATTTCCATTATTATCACTTTAAAACAAAATATAAGCAAAAAAAACCTTTAATTACTTCTTCCACTTCCCTAAAAACAGCAGCTCAGTCTGAATCTGTAGAATCCGTAAAGAAAATGATGATCCAGGCTTAACGTGTCATCGTCTTCATCATCTCTTGGGATCTCGGAGGAGGAGGAGAAATGCCGCTCAGTGTCTCTTTTCCTTTGCTAACACGCTATCTCACAGACTCCAATAATAACCCAGCATTGAACGCTATACCCACTAATCTAAACCTAAACACTGTGCTGCCCTCCACTCGTCTGGCTGCGTTGTTCTCAGTGTGGTTAACTGGAGGCTGATTTAGCTTCGCTGCTGCCAACCTTTTCTCTGAGCCTCTGGAAATGAATTCTTCCAACAGAGGTCAGATGTCGGAGATTGAGAAAAGTGGAGTTTAACAGGTTTAAAGTTTGAGTTAAGCCGACTCGCTGTATCAGATGTGTGGTAGTTTGTCGTGATGACATGTAGAAGTGAGAGTTTATGCTGAACGCAGATGTCAGCGTGCAGTAAACAAGAATGAAAAGGTTTCATCCTCTGGGGAGCATTGTTCGATATTTTTTCATTCAAATTGTTACATTTTTACATTTTTTTTGTCCACATTCAGGTCAACAAAACAGGAATTATCCTCTGGGAACCATGAAAAACAACAGCGAACGTCACAGCAATCTGGATTTATTATTATCTCATTATGGACTAAGAGTCGGACGAACAGACTGACCAAACGACTGCAGCGCTGCCAAAATCAAAGAAATATGTCTGAAATAGCCTCAGAGCCCAGAAAAGTCGACTTTTAAAAGATTTAGTGACAACCACACGCTAATGTCTTCAATATGGAGATTGTGTATGGAAAGTTTTGTTTTCTCATGATCACACAAGCTTTATTTTATGGTCTCGTCAAAATAAACTTATTGTCTTGAGATCACAAGGACAGTTTCTTTTCTGTCATTATTTTATCTTGTTGCATCAAACGTAAGACGCTGCCAAAAAAAAAAAGAAAAGACGAGAAAGAAAAAAGCTCCCAGACTAATTATTTTGTCAACTCAACGTGACGTCAGAGCGAACTCTCCCAAACTTAATTTTGTGATGACAGGAAAACAAAACCTCAGAAATAATTGAATGCATGTCCTCTGCGGTCTTTTGCATACGTGGGGATGACAGATCAGGCATTAATTTGTGAAGTGAGAACTCATCTCACGTTGGTGCAATTAAAGAAACTACAAAGACACGAACTGAGAAAAGTCACGCCGGTCTGATCCCAGGTCAGATCTCGCTCCTTCCAAATCCTACACTTATTGTGTTTCTTCTTTTGTATTGGTTCTGTTTGGCATCAAGATCAAATTCCATACAGCTTACGGGCTCCGTCCCATTCCTTATCACCCTCGGGTCACCATCGGCCCCATCCCAATCCTTATCGCCCCCCCCTCTGAAGCAGGGCCAGTGTTTGAGTGTGTCTGAGGCTGATAGCATTGACTTCAGGAATCACTCCATCTCATTCAGCAGTTCCCACAGGCTCACCACAAAAGAAAAAAAAAACCCACACTTTACACTCACCACAAAAGAAAAAAATAGACTTCACTTGCACACCACAAAAAAAACCCTCTTTATCTCCCACCCAGCTCCTCTCGCTGTGCCAAACAATCCAAAGTCCCACTTGTTTCACCCCCTCCCTGCCTTCGTTTTTTTTCTCCTCTGCATTGTAGTCCTGCTCTCCGGCTTGTTCAGAAACACATGTTTGATGGGCAGAAGATATTCGGCCGCTGCCGGAAATGAACATGAGTCAGAAAAATGTGGGGAGTTTACAGAAAGTTGTTGTTAGCGTCGTAAAAAGGAGAAAAGTGGGAAAAATAAGATAAGTGGAAATGTAGAGTGCAGACTAAACAGACCCCGAGTCTGTTTGTGAAACAAAGAGCGAATACGTGAAATACTGCAAGACTCGCTGCTTCTGTTTGTACGCGTACGTGTGAAAGTCAGGAGAGCGTTTCTGGACAGGACAGGTCCAAATGTCACGACTGCAGACTAAGTAAGTAGGACTCATTAAAATGACCCCTTTTGCTGAATCCAGAATCATTTTCTTAATAACTGACTGATCCTAATTGAGGTTTTCCTTTGCCTCAATGCTCCAATCACAGCTGAGGGAGAGCTCAGGTAACCTTGTCTGACGAGTGCACACCTAAAGGTTGACAAGCTGGTGTCTCATGGACAAGCAGGGCGAGGGCCACGCTGTACCCTCAGCAACCTTTGTTTACGCCTTCCTAGTCGTAGTTCAGTCAGGAGAGACAAGAGGACGAAGTAAAGATATTGTTTATGTTTTATCAGAAAGTCTTTGGCGCTTCAACTCTGAAACGATGAAGCTGAAGACCTGCAAAGACTGGGCGGTGATGGGGAGGTGGAGGGCGCGTATGACAGCAGCATGAAAGAACTAAGGCAGCGACATGATTGGCTAACAGTGAAGGTGCGTCGCTGTGCTTTCGGATAGATGCGACCAGCTGATGAGAACAGCTGATATCTCGATGACAGCTGTTTGACCCAAATCTCCTCCATATGTAGACTTTCTGGCTCTTTACATCACCTGACTGTCAGGACGCCTCCTTCCTCCTCCCTTTCCCTGTGTTTTCTCCACCCCTCTGTGTCATGTCAGTCTCTCCTCGTGTTTCTCCTTTTTTGTGTGTATGTGTGTGTGTGTGTATGTGTGTGTGTGTGTGTGTCTGGACTGGGCGTTTCCCTGCAATCTCGGCTCACCTGCACCTGCTCCCAATCAGCCTCCACAGCTGCAGCCAATCCACAATCATCTACCACAGGATAAAAACCCAGCTCTCCTCAGCAGTCTTAATCAGATTGTTGGCTGTACTATCCTGCTAACAGGCCATTTCGCTCGCCCTCGTGCTCTTTATTGCCTCTGAGTTTGTCTCTGACAGAAACTTTATTTGTGCCTCAGGATCACCTCCCGGTCTGCCCAGCTCCCTCCACCACCTGAAGCACCTGCTGATTCACTTCACCTACCTGCCCACTCCTCACCTGGATCACCTTGGCTCATCTACCTTTGAACACTACCCAGATTTTGTGACAATGAACTCCTTTTTCCATTCACATACTCTTTTGTCATCTGGAGTTCAGCCATTAATCTCAGACCTTAACAGATACGGAGAATATCGCAACACAACAGGTGTTCTGTGGAAAAGATGCTGCCATGTTGTTGACAGTAACTAAAGGCAGGTGAAGGCTAGGGTCAGTCATTTGAAGCATGCGTCTGCTTTATTCTGTCTTGTTTCCAGTCATTCATTTCAAAACATTTCTAAAAAACAAGAAGGGGTGAATTATAATCCCCCACTGACTGATGTGTCTTGAAATGTGTCCTGAAGGCTGAATATGGCACAAAATCAGGTTGAAAGATGATTATTGGGGCTTTTAATAATAGCCATGAGCTTTATAGCATTCCACTTATCAATCTGAGAGTTTACAAAGTGCTAAACTGCTTTGCTCAAATTTGAAGCAGCAGTTAATGAAGTGACAACTCCCACATTCCAAAAAATTGACTGAGATTCAAACTGGCAGCCTCTCAGTTTTCCCCATATGCTTTAAAGCTGCAGCCGTTCCAAGTCCAACACATAGAGAGAAAAAAACGTCCTCACAGCTCACAAACAGAGGGCCGCTGTCGCTGCGAGCAGAGTGATAAACGACGGCAGCAAACACGCACAGATCAGAGCGAGTCAGCTCAAATCCCACTGTGCACAAAGAGGAAAACACAAGTGAGAATAACTGAAGGATAAGTGGTGTCACTGCGACAGGAAATACAAATCAACAAAAAACAAACAAAAGTCAGCGCAAGAAAATGAAATTAGCTGAAGAGCTCAGCTAACATGTACAAAGGTTGATGTGATTATCTGTTTACGGCTCGGCTCCTGGTGTGAATGTGTTGCATTGTACTCGTGTGAATCAGTGTGCTGCTGGATCGTACAAATGTTCTTTTGTAAATAAGAGTATAAACCGAGCAGCTGATGATGAATGAAGCTGCGGTGGTGATGACAGGGGTTATTCTTGGTCGCGGAGCTGCAGGGCTCGAAGTTGAGTTCATCCACAGCCTCGACTTGGTGAATGTTTATTTGATAAAGTTCTGATTCTCAGGCTGATAATAAACAAAAGTCTGTTTCTGCTGCTGAAATAAGAAAAATCTATATCCTGACCATGTAATCCTCATTAAACAGCAGCAGCTGAACAGATGCTTGACTGGACGTTTGTGCATAAAGTCGACGAATGACCTCGATTCCAAAAAGAAAAGTTGTTTGAAACATGTTAATGCATCAAATTCAGAATAAGCATATATTTACAAAAATCAATGAAATTTTGAGATAACATTAAATATATTGTCTTCATACTGTTTCAATTGAGTATGTGTCACACAGTAAATTTCTTCTACACAGCATCCTGACTCTTTTGGAATCAGGGTTGTATGTTAGCTTGTTAGCTAGCTTCTCAATCTACATACAACATAATGACAGCTGAAAAAAGATAAAGTTATACATGCTATCACGAGTAAACTACCTCACATGAAATTCTGCTTTTGTTTGTATGATATTGTAATCCTTTTATTCAATAAGAAGAATATTTATCTTCATCAATTCTGCTGCACTTTGTTGCACTGCTTGTAGCTAACGTAGGCTATTTTTTGCTAACCGTATATTTTGTCACTGTTACGGCTTTGGTCAAACTTACAAATATCCTTTAGAAGACAGAATAAATAACTAATAAAAAAGTAACTGGTGTTGTATGGTATATATATTGTCTATATAATTAATTATTAGCTTTATTCAAAGCTAATTTCACCTGGGCTAATGAACAATGTTCTGACTGTAGCAACTAGCTAGCGATGCATGAATGCAGTGTGCTCGTGTGTCAATTAAGATTGATCTCAAAATGTGTCAGGATTTTCAGTTTCTCTTGTTTCCCTCTTATTTTATTGAAGTTTTCCTCAGTTTTCCTTCTTTGCTCTTACATTTGCGTGTCTATACTTTTAGGAACTATAATTATTTGTTGTCTACTGCTGATTTCCACTACATTCCTGTAAATATCCTGTGCAATATTACATATTTTTTTACTGTGCCTATATGTTATTTCTATTGTGTTATATATTTTCTACTGTGCAACAGTACAAAACATGTATTTTATTACTCACATCCTACCGTGAGTGATTCAAGAAGTTTTCCATTAAGAAGCTGAGCCATTCCGCCAAAGGCAATTTTATTTTTATATATTTTCTGTATATAATGTACATATATACAGTATAGAGTTGATATTTTACTTAGCATTCCTTTTTAGCATTCCTTTTTATTCTACATCTCCTTCTTTATTCTTGGTAATACTGCTGTCTGTAACAACATAATTTCCCCGATGTGGGATCAATAAAGTTATATCTAATATTATTTTATAGTCTGGATGCTGATGTTACTTCAGAGAATAACATTATTCTGCAGAGCTTTCTGATTGTAAGTCAGGATGCAGAGTGTCTTTAAAGCCGAGTCTTTATTCTATAAGAATCCAAATGTGAATATCTGGTCTGTAAATTAGAAAGGGGCTGTGCTGGTAGGTCAGTGGCGTGTACCAGTCTGAAGGAATGTATCTGAGGGACGCCAAGAACATGCGGCTCACAACAATGCAGAGTGAGGTTTCAAAGAATTCCTCTGCAAACATCTCAGTCATAATTTTAAAGAGTCTGTGTGAAAATAGTTCAGAAATGCTGGGTGTGCAGACGGAGCAGCCGGTGAAATATGGCTTCCATCCTCTCTAAATGCGTTGATGCTTAACTGCAGCCTAGACGGCATTCGTCAATTACCATCTCGATGTTAACCCAGTTTGATATAATGAGTAATGAAAGAGCAGCCTGTAATGCAGATGGAGCCTGTAATTTACAAGTGTAGTATGTAGGTATTTAGTTAACCTACAGTCAGTCAACACCAGAAGCAGCTCAGAGCCACTTTTGAGTGTTTTTCACTCAAAATATTTTTGTTTCTGTGCTGAGAAACTGCGGCTTTGTTGTGAAGGGTAAGAACAGTCAAACGTACCTTGTTCCAACAGCAGGTCCCTCATTTTAGTTCACCTGTTGTATCTGATTCCACAACTTAGCATACTATAGGTAAACAAACTGAGCTATCAGCATTTTAAGAATGCAATGAATCAATATTACTACCATTAATCTGTCAATAAATGTTAAAATAACTGTTTGATCTTAAATTTGCAAAAAAAACATAATTTATTTTCCATTCTAACCTGATTTGGTGTAAAATAAACTGACTGCAGGGGTGAACTCACTGAGAATCAACAACCAGTTCTGCAGCTCTGTGCAGCTTCTCGTCTGTTATCTCATTGTTTTGCTCCAAACTGCACATAAAGAGTCCAGTTCAGACCCTCAGGCTCGCCATGCGAAACCATAAGCAGCTGTTTCCAGTAAACACGCTCAGACGAGGATGCTAATGTCGCTCTGTGTCTGCTGGATGTGAAGCCATGCCAGCCTGATGCTCTGATGATCGGGGCTGAGTCTCTGTTTGTTCTGCGTCTTTCCACCAGTTTCTTATCCAGTCTGAGAGCAGCAAACGAAGACAAAAAAATCTAATTTCATGACGAGATTAGACAAAGGCAAGGCGTTATTTCAAAATGGTCACTCCTGTTGTCCTTGTAGACACACCAGATATCCAAAAATGAAGCCTTGGATCTTATAAGTCACAATATCTCCATTTCTGAACTGGAACTAAGAGGCTGATTTGACCATTTTTTCTTCTTGGCAATGTATAAATAGCTCTGTATGATTTTTTGTGAACAGTAACATGATACATGGACCAATTTGGAAGCAGAGCATGTTCTGTGCAAGAGGGGGTCAGCAGCAAAACCTGATGTTTTCAGTGCTTTATCGTGCCATCAGACAGCATTTTCCTTTGGTAGTATGTTTTCTCAAACGTAGAACTTCCGTATTTCTACGAATAAGTGCAGCTGTGCCTCACTCTGTATTACACTGCAGATCAGCTGTTTGGTCAGACTTTCATCAGTTTGTGGAAGAGACAACTAATACAAGAACAAATGCAACTAGCCACATCTGACTATGGCCAACATCAGTAAACGGAGCTCTGTATGATGCACGCAGCATCTTTGAAATCTTTAGAAAAATGAAGTCTTGTTTCAGTCTGATCTCTCAACTCTCTGATGCAAACAGCTGGTCTGCAGCGTAACGCACTTTTGCACGTCTGCGTAGGAATACAGAAGTTCTTCGGCTGAGACAATGCAGTGCCCACTCTGACAGCAAGTAAAATATGGTACATATTAAACACTTAAACTGATGTGGATTATTTTAGGTTCGCCTTGTTTTAGGTGGATAAAATACATGTTGCTGCTGACCCCTTGCACAGCAGTGCATTGCTCTGCCTCCCTGCCAGTACCTCATTCAACCCCACCTGAACAAATCCAAACTATCCCTTTAAGATGGTTCAGTTTGTCTCTCACATCACAGGCTACGAGCTCCTTTGGTTTGGTCCTCATTCACGATACAACACGTACCGCTGAAATCACAATTAACTTAGAGACGCAGCTTTTGCTTCTGTTAAAAATAAAATATTGGTTAAAATAGTTTACACCAGATGTGGTCATATGTGGTCGCCACTTGTCAGCACGGATGAGCCTCGGCTGTGACAAAATTATTTGAACCCAGAAACTCGTCCCCACACAGTCCTGGGACGAAATCCCTGAGGAGCCCCCGGTTTGTCACAGCCCGCCTCAAGGGAGGACATGAAAGAGACCACATGTGATTTGTAATTTCAAACATTTACTCAAAGTCAGACAGAGACTACTATAATCTGTAAATATTTGCTTGTAAAAGTCTGGATGCATTCTTAAAGCGTCGGCACGCCTCAGCTGAAGCGCTTCCCGGATCTTCGAACAGTGTCCGAAATTTAGTTTCGGGTTATAGTTTAAAAGATGGACAATCTGAGAAGTTTGCCCTCTTCTCAGAGCGGTTTGGCAGGTGTGTGGGATTGTGAAAGTGTCAGCTAGTGTAGTGTAAATTCAATAATTTATTTTGCTTTTCACTGTCATTTAACACTGTCCTCACCGAGCTTTTCACATGTCATTTTAGCCAAGAATCTGATGAAGAAAAAAATGTCAGGTGACGTAGTATAAAGAGCAAGAAAGTCAGCATATGGAGGAAGGTGGCTGTCCAAAACTCAAAAAACGGCGTTAAATAACACACGAGACCCTTCAAATGTGTGACATGACACATCAAATGTTCTTACAGGTGGCGTTTTGTACGTTTGGGTTTTTATGTGCCATCCAATGAGATCTCTTCAAACTGCTTTTAATCATTCCTCACACAAATACCACGGACACTTTTTGGGAAGGGGTATAAACACTTTTGCCTTTACTTGTGGTCGGATGACAATGCGTATGAGCCATTTGTGATCAAAGACAGTGTAACCCATCCGACGGCGCACTGCCGTGTGTCCTCAGGTGCTCCCTTTGGCGTGAATGGCCGTCTGTGTGCATGCACGCATGTATAGATGATGGCTGGACCATCAAACATGGTCCTTTTGTCTTCTTTGCAGGTCACCAACACTCTGACTGCACACATTCATTGGACGGCTCGCCAGCCTAACCGCACTAAAACCACTGGAATACTTCTGTGTGATAACTTTGGCGTCCTCGGTGGTTATTAAGGAAAGAAGAGTGTTAATTATTTCCTCACCCAGTCAGATTTTCCCAGACAGCCTGGGATGTGAGTCTTTAACCTTTAACCTGTGATTAGGCCGAGTGGCACAGCTTGACAGGGGCTGACAGAACTTCAGCTCCTGCGGCTCGTGTGGTTGCTAACGTAAAACTACTCTTGAAAAGCTGTTCTAATGTATAACTAAACCTCTCAGCAGAGGTTTGTAATTTGTAGCTGTTGGTGAGTTTACACTTACTGTCTGTATGTCTCCAAACTCCTAATCATACGTACGTACAGTAAATGTCTCAACTTCCATTGATTGAAGACTACCAGCCGGCACCGTGACTAACACACAAGTATGTTAATCCATAATATTTAATTTTATTTCCAAACCATACAGTCTAGTGTATGTTGAAAATGTCAGCAACATTTACTATTTATAACCCCACGATTTGATTTATTCTGTTTCCTGTTGCCACTACATATTTGGCACCACGTACACTTGTAATCAGGAGGAATGGCATGCTCCGGCTTTTGGTGGTGAAATATGCAAAAATGCTCTAAGTGTTATTCTCCCTATAGAGAGTAATGGGAAAGCTGGAACGCTCCCTTCTGAAGTCTTATAACTTTGTCATACATGAAGCTGGAAATTTGATGTATTTAAGCTTTCAGCAGATCGCCTCCTTTTAACTTTTATTGGCTGGTTTATCTTTCTGTGTGGTTTCGCTGTCGTTCTGCTTCAGGCTGAGAGGATCATCGCTGCACGTCTTCAGGAAGTCAGTAATGATGGATGTATTCTCGGAAACTTTCCTGGAAAAAAAACATGCTGAACAGCAATTACTGTCAGGTGTCAGGGATAAGATAATGTTGAAAGGACATTTAATGCCAAACGCATCCTCATACTGAAATGTCGCTAACATTGTTAGCATGTGAAGGTTTAAGCACCAAAATCAGATGGTTAGATTTGGAAAAGATCATGATTTGGATTAAAAATGTTACAGCTGTGTAAATAATTTCATTACATCAAGTCAGAGAAAATAGGTCAACGCTGATTTTCGGTTTCAAACAGGACACAAACAGCAGTCTGCCGTGTTTGATCCTTTCTTGATCTTTATACTTCGTCACCTGACTTCCTCCCGTCATACTTACTTCAACCACTAGAGGTCACTGTGTAAGATTAAACGTAAATATGGGTCAAAATAACGTACTGTGTCGTTGTTTTTCTGGCAAAAAATTTGTTTTTCGCGGATTTTGTCAGTTTCACATTGTTTGACATCTCGGCAAATCTGCACCATGAATAGAAGAATTTATTTGCACTGTAGCCTCGAATGTAGACACGAATCAGTTACTCAATTACTTTGGATACTGAAGAAAAAGTCCAATTTTTTTTTCCAATTTGAATTTGAGGAGCAAATGTTTGTGGTTTGCAAGCTAATATCGCTTTAAAGAGTAAGTTGCAATGATTTCAACATTATTTATCTGACATCCGTCTGCTGTAATTTGATTTACGACTAAGAAGAAGTGTTATTCTTTTTTATGGACCAAAACGCACCAACTGGGTGCATCATATTCTCTGAGGAATCACAGTTTAGTTTAGTTTAGTTTAGTTTATGGCTTTTTTCAGTCTTTATGGCTGAGATAGAAGTTTAAAATTTAACTCTCAATACACAATTTTTATTTCAAATCGAGCAGTTTTTTCTCCTTTCATGCAAAAATCTATAAAAACCTGAACGAACTCTGTGAGAGCAAAGAGGACCAGCGCCAACATCTGAACCAGGACTTTCTATAAGGCCACAACTCTAAACGCTGACTCACTGATCTAAAAATGACTCATGTGATCCTGATCATGACGTCACATGACCCAGAAGGTCACATTCCCATAATGCATCTCTGCTTTATCTCCTGACTCTTTCCGCCACATTCCCGTATATCCGTGTGAGGATGTTAATTCTGAGAAAAAGCATGGGGGTTTCCTCATTTTCTGAGGCTTGAATATGAAGCAGACGCACATGTGCTGCTTTGGAAGAGAGAGACAAGAGAGGAATGAAATGTAAAGAAGAGATTTAAGCTCTGAAAACATGAACCAACGAGATAAAAACAAAAGATTTGAATATCTCTGTCATCGACGCAGTGCTGTGAGAGTGCTAGCGTGAGAGTCAGTACAGCAAAGACAGAAAATGACAGGGTCGAGGAGAGAAAGCGAGGACAAGAGGACATAAGAGGTGAGAGACAAAAACAAGTGTTCGACTGGAGAACAGAGGCGTTGTGTTCAGTGGGAAAGGTCGTATATTGTCCTGCGGTGCTGCCATGCATTAATTACAGGATAAGAAATGATAAGCTCTGCTGCAGGGCTATGAATAGACGGGCAGAGAGACAGACAGATAGCTGACAGTGCAACCGGATGCTGACTGTCTCTGGCTTTCTCAGTTTAAGACGCAGTTAGACGGCGAGCTGGAGAGCAGGTATTTTCTCAGACTGCAGCCGCCACTCAAATAACTGCCAGATCTCAAAGAGTGTGAGGAGGAAAGGGTGAGAAACTAATTTACCTATTTCATTTATTCCCCTGCTGGCAGCAAGGCAACAAAGTTCATGTGTAATTGATTTATACAAATAAATAATAAAGAAAACAAAACTAAGAGTCTACAGACATGCAGCTCTGTGAGACTTCTCAGGAACAGCGGTGCTAATGTCAGCATGTTAACATGCTAATAATGACAATGCTAACCTGATATAATGGTCACCATGTTCACCTTCATACTTTAACATGTTAGAATGCTAACGTGCTAATTAGCACTGAGCTGAAAGTACAAAGGAGGTTGATGGGAACGTCTTTCACCTAGTTTTGACCTGATGACCGGCCTGAATTCTACTTTTAATCTGAATCTACATTTCTACAACAAAAGGAAGAGTTCAGGAACCACCAAATCTATCCTGACGGCAACATGAATGTCTGATCCACATATTTTGGTAAAACCACGAATGTGAACGTCATGGTGGCACCGGGATCATCGAAGTCAGTAAGATTCATTTTCTGGGAACCATGAAGGTGTGGACAGATTTCACCTCTCTGTATCATGAAGAATAATATCCACACTGTATGTCACCATGGGAGCTAAATTTCCTCTGCATTTAAATATTCTTTTCAAACAACAGTTTGAACGGCATGTAAAATTTTTACAAATGCCTAAATAAGCACAATAAAGAGAGTTAAACCTTCCCAGACTGGAATCAGTATTTGTTGCAGCAGTTAGTTTTCTTACTGCGTCTCCAAAAGGGGAAAAATTAAGTTGTTTATCGGCCTTTAGAGCAGTTTGGAAAAACGGCCTCATTTTCACACTTTTGCTCATATTTATGAAATTATTCAATCAGACTTTGGAGTGACTCTCATGAACTCCAGGACCCTAAAAAAATGCTTCTTCTCCATCACACCCCTGTATTTTTACATCATAAAACATCACACATAAACACATAAATGACCATCCAGACAGCTAACACAAGCAAAATTCAGAAAAACAAGCCTATTTTCCCATTGAGCAGCATCTTTTGAATTGCAGAGTGGGTTTTGAACGAGTTTCATGGGGTCGTGAAACTCCTCTCGGAGCCCTCTCGGCATGCCAAAGACTCAAAGAGAAAAAGCATAATTACCCAAAAAAAAAAAAAAAAAGAGTAGAAGAAGGTTTATTCATGCAGCGTCAGCAGGGTGCAACACTGACAACTGGAAAAAAAAAAAAAAAACAATCAGGGCTCAAAAATAAACTTTGTGCACGTTGTAGGTCCTCCACTGTCACCAACACAAGCAAAACACTGACTGTCCTCTCCAGGGTTTCTAATTTTCTGTGTTTTATTTGATATTAGCATCTGTTTTGCTGGCTGCAACATGTACATCTTAACTGAGAGCAGCTGTCCTTTTTGCTAATTAGCGAACATTAGCATGCTAACACACTAAACGTGCTAGAAACATTGGTCAGCTTGGACGTCCAGATTCACACAAATATCTAACAGGAGGCCTCACTGGTGCCGTCTTTACCTTCAGTTTATTCCGACACATTCGTTTGGAACTGCAAATAAAGGTGTCCAGTTCAAAACCAGCCAAATCAGCCAATCACAACGGAGTGTTTTCAGTGGCCATGGTATGAGTACAAGTAAAGCAGGAACTAACGCAGGTACATACTATACATACTAGTATTTTTTTCTTGAAGACTTGTTACCATTTCTAAAGGTCAAAGGTCACGCAATTTATGAGTGTTTTGTTGTGTTTGCATGTGTCTGTTGTTTCTTTTGTGTGTTTGTGCATTATGCAACTCTGTGTGTGTGTGTGTGTGTGTGTGTGTGTGTGTGTGTGTGTGTGTGTGTGTGTGTCAGTGGGTGATAGAGGTGGGGGATTCCCGCAACGACCCATGTTAACGGTGTGTGTGTGCGCGTCTCCCATCCATCATCACACACACTTCCCTCCTTCAGCGCATTCGAAAATAGAACGGTGTGTGAACATGACCTCTCCCACACATAAACACACACACACACACACACACACACACACACACGCACACACACATTGGTAAACACACCCTTTATGATGCCATTGTGTCTTGGTTTCTTGTCCAGAATGTGGGTGCGTGTTTGTTTGTGAGTGTGTGTGTGCGTGTGTGTGTGTGTCGGGGGGGGGTTATCAGAAGTTGTGAGTAAAATGTCCCCCTGGCCATGTCCTCCCTCCTTCTTTCTCTCTCTGTCTCTCTTTTCTTTCTCGCCACAAAGTCTGGAGTCTCTGCCAAATTTCCGTTGTGGTAAAGGTGTGGTGCCACGACACTGTCTCTCTCTCTCTCTCACACACACACACCCACACACACACACACAAATTCCTCCTCGTTTGGTTATAGAAACATCCACACCGTGAACAGGACATTAAGTGATAATGAAATCCACGGTGTCCTGGTAAAGGACAGAGAGGAGGTGAAGGTGAATGTTGGATGCCAGGCGATGTGGTGTTTCCTCTGCTGAGTCCATCGCTTCCTCTTCCTCTAATTTTGCCGATGTTGGTCAGAATTTGAAGGGAAGTGTCTCAATAACTATCGGATGGGTCGCCATATTTTCTTCCAGACGTTCCAGGTCCTCAGAGGACCAGACCTGACTTTACATCAAACACAGGTCTAAATTTCATGACAGGATGTCTGCTTCTGCTAAATATTAGATTTCAAAATTGAAATCTCAGTGTTCATATGTCCGATGCCACAGGTTGATAGATTAGAAGATCGATACCGATAGTGTGTTCTGGTTCTGTCCAAAGGTAAAAAATACATCAAGCTGCTCCTCTAAAGCTCACAAAATAAAACATATCTCATTTATTTCATACAGAAACAGACATGTCAGAACATCCACACAGCGCAGATGGCGACAGCGCAGGTTGGGGAGTACAGGTGCTGGATCTGGTCTCTGAACAGCCACAATGGAACAATCCGTTCTTTTTTTCAGCAGGTGTAATCTTACCTTTAACGTGGTATTCAGATTTATTTATTGCTGGTTTGAGTTCCTCATTTATCCATTCACCGTTTCACAGACTTATCTTTAGATTCAGTTGCAGTTTTCTGTGTTTTAATATCTGTCTTGATTAAGCTTTTATTGTCCTTTATACACACATTACCCATGCACGGAAGACTAAAACACTCTGTGTACCACCCTGTTTAAATAAATGTTGAATGAATGACAAGCTGTGAATCAAAATTCAAGTTTAGAACATAATTAAGGACCCATTTAAAATTCTACACTTGCGCTAATTTCATAGTATTTTCCTATGATGCACACAATCAGATAATATAAGTGCTACTAGATTAAAGGCATAAAGATTCAGGGTTATCAGCCCAAAGAGAAATTAAACTCTCAGCTGTGTTTCCGCTCAAGTAGCTTAAACATGTATTCAAGGCATAGAAATATACACACTTACCACACTTACTGTACATACACATTATAAACAATGACATAAAGACATAAAGATACACACACACACACACACACACACACACACACACACACACACACGCACACACACACACATGCAGGGAGCCTGGGACAGCAGTGGTAAGTGGGAGTAGTTCCTGGTTGGTCTAGCAGGAGGCTCTGAGACGCCGCAGCAGTCTCCCCTGGAGCTGGGTGTGGGGAGGAAAGTAAGTGTGTGTGTGTGTGTGTGTGTGTGTGTGTGTGTGTGCGCGCGCAGGGGGTCATTATATTGTGGTGGAGGGAGGGGGTGGGGGGGCATGTCCTTGGCGGACAGACAAACACACCACATACAATATTCATCTCAAGAGCTCGTTTAGTTGAGGGATGAGTTTGAAAATAATGTCTGACTTTAAAACAACAGTTTTGACTTTCAAATTCACTCAGTAGACAGACGCTGCGTTCAAGGCTCACTTTTTGTATCTGTGTTATTTGCTGAGGCTGAAAAAGTTAAAATTGCACTGAGATATAAAACACACACTCATAAAGTCTTACAATACGTTTAATCCAATGAGCTGCCAAAAAGCCATAAACTTCCATCATGTCCACGTTTGTTTATAGTGCATCTTAATTTCCCCACATCTCAAAGTAGCTCTGAATGCATCACCGTTCTGTGGCTGGCTGGCATGATCCCACAGTCTCTGACCAGCACTGAAAGCAACACATGTCAACATGTCGACTCTTTTTTACTGTGATAGTTTTCAGGTCAGGTGGGGGCGTCTCTGCCTCAGTTCACCCCACCCAGACGCAATCTGTCCATGTCCGTCCACGTCCCTCCATCACAGACACATCAGTGACAGCGTGTGATGCAGCTCCATGGTCGAGTTTGTCAACTGATGCATGAAAAATGTCCAACATTTTAGGGTTGAATAGTTTTTCTTTTCTTTTTTCCCCCCTTTTTTCCCCCTTTCGTCCAAAAATCAAAGGTATTCTGTTCACATCGATTCGGAACATTTGGATGACTGAAGCCAGATAATGATTAATGATTATTAATATGAATCAGCCAATCGCTTCATCACTTCATGCAACTGCGTGCTTATATTTCACGTTGTCAGCCACAGTGCATTTTTAGTGCACTTCAGCATCTTGGACATGCCACTGGCTGCTGCTGCATCAGCCAAACCCGGAACTTTACTGGTGGGGTACAGAATGCACGAAGCCCCGTCAGCACCACCACCCACCTCCTATCCAGACCCTGACTGCCCCCCCCCCCCCTTCCCTCTCTCTCGGTGAGTTGTTGTTAAGCTCAGCCACTAATCGCTTTGGTTGGGACTGTGGTCGACTGTGTTACCGCTGCCCTGCCCTCAAATACACACATACACGCACACACACACACACTAACACATATAGAAACATGTACTATATATGTATATATTCATGTTTTGTCTCTCATTTGTGTGCAAACAAAATTACATATGTGTCATCTTGGTCTGGTGGTAATGTGCGTGCTTGCTTCATGCATGTGAGTTAGATTATGTTTCTATGCATTTATGGATGTATGTGCGTGTGTGTGAATGTGTGTCCTAAAGTTTGCATGCGTGTATGCCTTGAATGTGTGTATTGGTGTGTGTGTGAGAAGCTCCATTCTCAGTTGGGCAGAAACAATGGAACCTCTCTGATTACATCTCCCTGTACAGGCGGACAGGGTGTGTGTGTGTGTGTGTGTGTGTGTATGAAGCTTCAGGGGGGGAGGAAAGGGTGGCGGTCGCGGAGAAGGAAAGAGGGGGAGGCAACGCTTGGACCTGCCCCCCCTCCTTTGCTCTGTCTCCCACACACACTCGTCCCTTCCCCTCGCGCCCGCCTGGCGTCTCATTGGTTAAATCCCCAGCTATATATTTATGTGATTGGTCAGGGCGGGGTATATATACACTGCGTGGGTCGGTTAAATCTGGCCACAAGTTTCAAAACTTTCAAACAGGGCAGACAGGCAGAGAGACAGTGAGTCGGACGACCTGAGTGACAGAGGGGAGTCGAGCTTTGGACAAACCGCTGCACCACACACTCCAAACAAGAACTGTTGTCTTTTGAGAAAAAAAACGAGTGAAGAAAAGAAAGAGGCAGAGTCATTGTGGATCATTTTCAGGGGGAATATCCTGCACCACAACTTGTTTGTTTTCTCTTTCTTTCTCATCTTCCCCCTCCTCTCAGATCTCGATGCTTTGCTTTGGGATTTGTGCTCCAAATCCATCAGATTCCTCTCTTGATCTTTGTCTTTGTCATCTGAAACATTTTGAGTTACAAATTTTTTCCAGAACTTTGCAACCCAACAGACTGAGACAGACGTTTGCAGGATTTCGCTTGGACTAAAAGTTGAAACCGAGCCCGGTTCTGGAATGAATTTAACCGAGCCCAGCTTGTCCAGAGAGACTCTTCTGCATGCCAGCCGGGTGTCTCTCGGGGGACCTTGGGTGTCCAGGACTCCCAGCCCTGCTTCTGATTCTGAAATGGGCTTCGAGCAGAACCTTTCCGGGGATTGCAGTTCTCCTGATGGCCTTGGAACCAGGAACATGAGAAGAACAGAAGCGAGGATTTCTCTCACACCCAGTTCAGGGGGACAGAGTCCGGACCTGACCCAGGCAGGAGGCGTGTCGGCAGGCACGGTCGACGGGAAGGCCGTGGGGGGAGAGCAGAGGATCCGCAGGCCCATGAACGCCTTCATGGTCTGGGCTAAAGATGAGAGGAAGCGACTGGCCCTGCAGAACCCGGACCTGCACAACGCTGTGCTCAGCAAGATGCTCGGTAAGACGGGCAGCACAAAGCCTCATCAGGGCGAATAAAGGGGTTAGCAGGGCAGCTTTCTAAAAACAGATCAGTACAGGAGATTCTGAGAATCACCACACAGAGGTCAATTCATTCCTTTTACATTTATTCTAACTGTGTTGAAGTGTCCCACATCAGGACCCAGTTTCCCCAAAGCCTCCTGAGTCTGAGGCCTGCGATCATCTTAGTCTGAAGATGGTTTCAGGAACCGGGGCCTTGACGGGTTTAGAACCAGCAGATCAAACAAAAGCTTCATGAAGTGACTTACACTTTTCTAACTGCAACTAAATATTTGAGCAGTTTGTCTTTGCCGAGTGTGACAAACCCCACCCGTCTGAGTTTTCTGTGCTCCCAGTCATTAACTGGATTTCACCGACATGGGATCAGTAAAATTTTACCTTGTCTTACTTTATCTTATCTTAGTGCTAAAAGTACTTCTGAAAACCATAAAGATACTGACACACAAATATACATATTCACATGTGTACATATACACAATATGCATGTTACATTCTTCTTCTTCGTCACAAATTTTCATTTGAATTATTTAGAAATGACACAGTTTTAATCCCATAGCATTTATATGTACAATGTATACTTTTGTAATCAAGCCCTTCTTTTGCCCTTTTATAAACGCACAGTTGGTTTTAAACATTAACGACTTTCTTCCAGTGAAGCCGTAAACTGACATTTGTCATAAATCACGATGCACAGTTTCAAACATGAGATGTTTAGCTCATGATCTAAAACCACTCGCGGTGAGATTAATATAACGTGTCACTCCACATTAGAGTGGTGACATTAAAGGCAGCATCAAACACACACTTGAAAGGAGTGAAAAGTTTCCTCAGCAATCACGTCCATAGAAACTTCTGCTGCAGCATAACTCACGTCTCGGCTGTCCATCATGTACTCATTATGTTCCAAACGCTGCAGTTTTGTCTGAATCCACTGTGACCGACATGAAGCCAAAGTGACCACAACCGCTGTTCTCCTCCACTGAGGAAACTACAAACTTTTTACGACCACCTTTTAACTGCGCAGGGGGTGAGGATTTGATTGGAAATGTTTTTATTTATATATTTATTTTCATTTAATCCTTTATTTAAACAAGACGGCTCATTAAGCATCATTTTAAGAGGACTGGATTGGAATCAGCACACAGAGTGAATTGTTGATTTTGCCTGAACTGATGCAAACTAAGGCTTGATATAATGCATTGTTATTTGAGTGCCATAGACTGTGCTGTGATTTGATCAAAACAACGGGCCTCATGTGTCAAAAGAGGAGAAATTAGCAGAATTGAATAGTTTTTGATTCCCAACTCAAAGTTAATGCTAAAAGTCATTGAATGTTTGTGCCATAACACTAAAATTCCTCCTGTTGATGTTAAAAAAAAGCACAACAAAGTGAGAAGGTTGCACGGCGCATGTAGCAGTTTTTACTGGCCTGCTTTTCTGCTCCTTTAAAGAGCAACATGCTCTTTTTATTACTCCGCTTCACATTCATGCATTGTCTCATATTCACACTTGGAGCTTCTCAGTGCAATCACAGTCGGCTGAGCTCATCTGCAGCTTGAGCTTTTCAGAGCCAATCTGAGATTCAAGCCATAACGTTTCTGGAAGGAAACATGCTTCTCAGATCTCCAGGCTGCTGGTGTCCACAGCCGTAAGACAAACCCAGAATGTGAACGCTTCATGTAGAAAGGCAGATTGGTGGCTATGATTCACAGCAGTTTATGTGTCTGAGCAACTCTTAGACCAGATGACATTAACGACTTGGACAAAATTAAACTGTTTGGAACATCTTTTAGGCTTGTAGGCATCTTATGAGCTGTGCATATTTCAGTGCTTCGAACAGACATGTTGAGACATGTTTCCTTAATGTTCCCGTTTTAGGCATCACAGAAACAGCACCTGTTTTAAATGAGCAGTTCAGCAGCTGACAGGTGGTGCTGCATCTGTCACCTGAGCAGTTTGATGACGAGAGCTTTAGTGGCTTCAGTGAACAGAAAATGCTGCTGTCATTGTGAGTGTTTCAGCTTTTTACATCGCTGTGGTTTAATCTGTTTGGATCACTGGGATGTTTTGGAACCACTGCAGCATCTTAAATGGGTGCACTGACATGACAAATACATTGAGGGGTAATTTAACAACACTGGAATCTGAACGTCAACAACACCAACGATGGATTGATTTTCTTAATCTGTTCCTCCTTTAAGTCATTTCTACACAAAAATGTTGGCATTTCACTGTTTCCAGATCCTCAGATAGGATTGTTTTGTTTCCTATGACAGTAAACTGAGTACCTTTGGGATTTGGACAGTTTGTTGGACAGAACGAGCAGTTTGAATATGTCAGTTTACTCTTGTGAAAATTGTGATTTCAGTATTTCATAGTATTTTTAGGCCCAGAAATTACAGAGAATCAAGAAAATAACCATCAAATTAATGGATAAAAATAACTGTTGCGTCAGAATCTGCTGTCTGGTGAGGATGATTTTGATGATGACTTGATTTAGATAATGATTCTTGGTCCTAATGGTCCTAAAATTCTGAAAATTATTAACAGTTAATCAATAGTAATATTGATTTTATGTACCTTTCAGGTCAGTCTTGGAAGGCCTTGAGTGCGACAGACAAGCGACCGTTTGTGGAGGAAGCAGAACGCCTCCGTGTCCAGCACCTCCAGGATCATCCAAACTACAAGTACAGGCCTCGCCGCAAAAAGACCACCAAAAAACTGAAGCGGGTTGAGCCAGGGCTTCTGCTTCATAGCTTAGCCCAGGGTGGGGCATCAGGCCTTGGATTAGGACCTGGAGTCAGCCCCTTGGGTGCAGAAGGCATCTCTGGAGGTTCTGCTTATGGACATCCAAGCACCCACCCTACGCATCACCATCACTCTCACCACCTGCTGCCCTCTCTTGGGCACTTCAGGGACCTGCAGGCCCCGGGACACCCAGAGCTGGAGAGCTATGGCCTACCCACTCCGGAGATGTCCCCTCTGGATATTCTGGAGGATGGAGCTGGTGAATCTGTGTTTTTCCCCCAACATATGCAAGAGGAGGCAGGGATGGGAGGTTGGAGTGGGTACCACCACCACCTTCACCACCATAACCAGCATTACAGCCATAATTACAACAGCCATAGCCACCACAACTCCATACATGGTGCAGCAACATATGGTCAGAGTTCAGGAATGAGTGCTGGTCCCAGTTTAAGCACTAGTATGAATTCCAATTTGAGTCCTGGTAGAAGTTCCAGAGTTGATTCAAGAATGAGCTCTGTTGAGTCAAATATGACCTCAAGCATGAGCTCTGTCACTTCAGTGTTGGCAACTTCAGTTAACTCTAGGTTAAATCCTGCTCATCCCTCCAGTCACCACATTGCCTTGAGGAGTCCTGTAAAGTGTCCACCACCTCTGTCCGACTCCTCCTCCCCTGTTTCCTATCCCCAGCCCTCTGTCAGCATCCCTGAGCCAATCAAGTCCCATCAAACACCACATCAAACCACTGCTCCTGTTGGCTACTTCGGCCAGATGTACGGGAGTAGCACCCCAAATGCAGCATATTACATGCCCTCTCACCTGGGGCAGCTTTCACCTCCTCCTGAAACTTCACCTTCTTCATGCTCGTCCTCCTCCATCATCCAGTCAGCCTTCCCTCCCACTTTGCCTTTAGACCAGTCAAATCCAGAGTCCTCCAGCCATTTGGGGTCATCTTCTGCTGAGTTCTGGTCCGAGGTGGACAGGCATGAATTTGACCAGTATGTAAATGTTGGAAGGAATCGAGAGGAGGCCTATGGACGTGGTGGGGGCTGTGGGTTGAAAGTCCTGAGTGGGCGCGGTAGCGGTAGCATAGGTAGTAGCATGAATAGCAGTGTTAGCAATATTATTAACAGGGATGTCAGTAGCATTTTGAATGGTGCTGGTGGGTGTGACGACGGCAGCAGCCCTCTTATATCTGCTCTGTCTGATGCCAGCAGTGCTGTCTATTACAGTGCCTGTATCACTGGATAAATTCGCCATGATCTCATCTCATATGTACCTCCTTACATACTGCACAGTTCGGTTTGGTTCATTTGAACCTTTTGATAAGGAGGAAGTGCATTGGAAAGGTTAGTTTTGGCTCATACTTTTAATCAAGTCATTGTCATGTCTTGCTTATCTGTCATATATTCCAACTCTAGATTTAAAAAGTTTTCTCTAAATGCTAAAAATAAAGATGCTGATGAATAGTTTCATCAGAACAAACGCCAGACCTGGGTGGAACCAGAAAACACAGTTTTTGAAAAATGTGCTAACTTGAAAAAATAGAACAAAACAAAGAAAGTACTCAATTCAAACAAACATATAAATGCTACTTGCTTTTTTGGGTTAATTGATATATTTTAGGGCCTTCATCTTCATCCTTGATAGCTACAGGCTAGTGTGGCTAGTTTAGACTTGCAAAGTTAGGTATGTTAACTTGCTAACATAGCTAAGTTGCGACCCACAGGATTGTTTGTAGGATTTGCGGCATATGCATGGATTACTAGCTCTTGGCACCTTTGCTGGCTCAAGCTCGAGCAGCAGGTCCTGACTTTTGTCAAGCAACTGGAAAATCAGCTAATGTCAGTCACTTAGCTAGCATAGTGGCTGACATTAGCTAATGGCGTTAGCTGACCGAAGGTGAATAAACTCACCGTTTCTGTTGCATCTCTGTAAGATTAGCGAGGTATGGTCTGTTGATCCAAATGAAAAGGTTCACAAGGTGGTTCTCAGAAAACAAATAAAAATGAAGAAATAGGCCTAAGTGTGGCAGCTGGAGAGCAGCTTAGAATAGCATTGTGTTTTTCAGTTATTATCCAGGGTGCTAAGTCTCTGTTAGCATGCGTAATGCTAATAAAGTTTTTATCAGTAGCTGGATACATTTATGACCTGGAAATGGTTCTGATGGCTACAAAGTGTGAAGGATTCAGGGATGTAGGATATTAACAAGTGCTCGTCTTAGCTGAAGTGCCTTTGAGCAAGACACTAAACTCCTACCTGTTCCAGGGGTGTTGTTTCTCTGCACTCTAAGCAAAATTGTTTCTTTAATTGCACTGTGTGTAGCCAGCTCTCAAAAAACAAATCCATCACTACGACCAAAATTTCAAGATCATCTCATGTGATTGTTGACATTTCATCTCAGGACCAGACGAATATTCATCTCGCTGAACTTCATAAAGTTTAGATTAATTCATCTCGGGACCACGAAGGACAATGAAGGACAAAGTCGATGGACGGGGAGGAAAAAGACTCAATGGGAGAGACTTGATCCAGCCTCCACTTATCTCTCAGCAGTGATGTCGGGAAAGCCTTGGCCACAGACCCAGAGCAGACCACTGATGTCTCCCACAACTATCAGGATGTTTTACAAGCCGGGTTGGATTCTTTCTGACCGTGATACATGCCGTTCCCTCTCTGTCTCAGTCCATGACAGGGCCTCATGTCAAACTCCATGCCAAATCTGCAAGTCTGAAGTTGCTTTGCTTCTTGGCAAACACAGATCTGTTGATGACTCAAAGATCTTTCTTTTTAACCAGTAAGCCTCTCTGGTATAACAGCATATCGCTTGTTTAAACAAAATGTTCTTTTAATGCAATTTTACTTGTACAAATAACAGAAGAATGGGTTCTGCAAATTAAGTGCCACTGGAACGAGTCTTGCGTGGCAGATCATGAAAAGTGCTTCACATTATGGTCCAAGGTCTCCACGTTAGCAAATGTATGCAAAGCAACATTATGGTCGCAGATACTGGTTAGCAGTTTGACCACTGAGGGAACGGAAGGATAATGGTTCATGTGCGAGGTCTGAAGATGTTTTGAAACCTTGGTTTATGTAGCCGTTTACTGTATATATAGATGCTATGCCTCTTGGCAGCATGTGAAGGAGAAATTGAGACTATGAAATGTTCTCTTTGCACTGGGTTTAATGTCTTAGCTGTATAGAAGGAACACTACTTATCAAAAGCCACATGTCCATAATTTTAAATATGTTTTGTACAGAAAGGACTGTGTTTATTTTGTTTTATAGATTCTGTTTTAAAAAATTATCTTCTCAAGGGAAAAGTTTGACATTTTAGGAAATAGGCTTATGTTTTTTTCTTCTTCTTAGAGGCTGATTCTTTAACGTTGGACTGATCCAGACTAGCTGGAGTTAATCATCCACATTGATCCCACACACTTAACAGCGATGATGATAATCTCACCTCACTCTAAGGAACTGAATAAGCGTATTTCACAAATATGTTCAGCTATACCTTTAAAGATTATTTGAATATAAAAGCATTTTTTTTCTGTTTCTCCAGAATGTCGTATATCATAAAGTTGCCTTCAAAAGGAAATCTATAATTGTAAAGATCTTTTGTGGATCTCTGTGGGTCTTTAAATAGAGTTTAATAGGGTTACATGTTACACGTTGCTCTGCCAGTGACACCAGCATGCGAAAAACTTTCCCTCCCACACCAGTGATAAATGACTGGAGATTAAAATGAGAACTTGTGGTTTTGTTTGTGCTGAGAAAATGAAAAACCAACAGTTGCAGCCACCGTAGAGGGTCTTTCTGTACGTGTTTATTTATCCGGTAATATTTTCATATACAGTGGGAGCAAAAAACAGAAGTCTCTGTTCAAGGATTTATCCTGCATCTGTTCAGAATTAACCCCACAGACAATACTTCTTTTTTTTACATGAAACAGTAGAACAAAATCGAGTATCTCGTACAGTGAAACCAGTTACATTTACCACACCGTTCCTTGTGGCTGCCATTGGTTGAAAACAGAGCAACAGTAAATTTTTCCTAACATTTCCTCTCGAGGACGGAGCCACAGAGAAGCAGCAGTTCAGGCTAAGTATTAAAAAAAATACTTCTACATCTGCATTTGACATTCTTTTCTGTTGACACCAAACAGAGTCTTGTTTCCATTTTAATTTACTGTGACACACAAAGAACATCAGAGAGACAGGCGTTTTTTGGAGTCGTGCAATAACTCTGGGGCTTTTGGTAATAATTATCTGAAGGGAGAAAAGAAAAAAAAAAACGAAACACCCAAGATTTTGGGATTAAAACAAAGGACGTTTTCTCAGCAGTCAAATAACAACCAATTAAAAGCAGGATTTTCCCAGAAGTGTCACTGTGATGTTTCTAAATCTGTCTAAATCGGACCATTATAATATTTTCTGTAGTAAATGTTTTTGTTTGTGTTTATGTTGGAAAAATGTGGGTTGGCTGTAAATGGAACTGTTCCTTTTTATAAAATAATTTCACAAAATAAACACTTGTAAGGTTGCACTTTGGTTTGTGAGTTTGTGGAGCAACGAGTTTAGATAAATGAACCAGAAGATTTTTCATGGTTTTGATCCAAAGACGGCTTCAAGTCGAACGTTTTCACATCTGGAAGCTGATCAAAACAACAGAAACATCTTCAAAAGGTTCTCTGATGAGAACGAATAATTCAGTGTAGATTCTGTGTTTCGTTAGTTCAGCAATGTGCAGATTTAACCACCTTCATAATCATAATGTCATGATTTGGATATTATTTGCATTATGAGAAGTGCGTGCAGCCTCATTTATTCAAGTCCAGCTGTGCCGTCTAAATGTCAGAGGGCTTCCTGTTTGTACTCATGGCTGCTTCCTGTAACCGTTCGCTCATGGCGGCCCACCTTTAACGATTCTTAAAAAGACACCAGCTCGGGCTGACTTTTGGGGATTTGTGCGTAATGTGGTGCACAGGTCATTCCATGTGATTCAACAGCAATAAAAAGTTGCCCATGTTTGAACGTGTCGCTCGGCACAGACGCTTTGACGTTGGCCCGAAGCTGGTTTGAGAGCCGCTTTCTGGATTATTGGGACCAAACTGACTCAGATCTGCACCACAAAACGCTTATTGAATCTAGAACCTGCATACAGGCCAGATCCGGCTCACAGTGTGTCCCCTGGTGCCAGAACACAGCTCAGTGGTGTCTCATGGGGGAGCTGTTGTTAGATTAAAGAGTATGACCTGACCTGTCCTGAGACAACTCCTGCTGTGACTTGGTGCTATCGAAATAAAACTGAACGCAGCCGACTGTGACGACACAATCAGCCTGACTAAAACAAATTTCACAGAAATTCAGCCGTCAGTTCAGTTCTGTGAATTTCACAGATATTCACGCGGTGGTCGTCCAGATATTTTAGGCCACACAGTTTTGGAACGACCTCCCAGAGGACTCCACTAATAACTCCCAAATCTTAACCGAAGACACATTTTTGTTTTTGACGTCAGGCAGCTTTATTTATAGAGCACATTTCAAGCCCAGAGGCTTTACAAAGTATTTGAAGCAAGTATTTTCATCCACCTTTGACTTCCACCAGTTGATCTTCAGCTTGGTTGGAGTGTCGCCTCCTTCAAATCACTTGTTCATTAGTTTACCCACTGCATGCTAGAGGATGACATCTCGTTTCGTAGCCCCACTTACAAAGCACTGATTGGTTGATTGCCAGCAGATGAAAGCAGCCAGCAGTCAGTGACATCAGCAGATCAATTTGATTGGCTGAGTAAATCAAAGATGTGGGTAATGAATCGGAGGCCTGGAGCCAAGTTAAAAACTGTTGCAACCCTCAAGTTTTATAGCAGAAATGCGTTGAAACGAGCAGCGTCGTCAGAGCGAACGCAGCCGCTGCGGCGTGTGCAGATGTGCTGTTTAACGTCCACCGTGAAGGCCGTGGACCTCACTCCTCGCGTCTCAAAAGGAGGCGCGGGGGAAGGAGGAGAAAACAGAAAGACAATCACCTCAGTGTCTGCCGTGCTCCTCTGTGATCTGCTCTGATTCCGTCCTCTCCGGGTTCACATCAGAGATTGGCTCAGCGGGACAGTTTCCCCCGAACAAACCGCTGACGGACTCAAAAGAAAACATTTGGAACAAGTAAAATCTGTTCTCCCCTTCTCTCTCTTTCCTTCTTTTTTATCTTTCACTGCTTGGTCTTGTTTTATTCCCGCTCTGCCCCCCCAGTCACTGTAATTTTCTCTTCTTTTTCTTCTCTTTCCCATGACTTTGATTCCTGCCTCTTGTTTCGTTCCATCTTTGGGATTTTCTGAACCTCTCCATCTCTCTCTGCCACCTCTCCGTTAGTCATCCCATCTTCCTCTCTGTGTGCTTTCATCTCTCCCCTTTTCTGCCCTTTATCTCTCTTTTTCCACCAATTGTCTTCTTCTTTCCCACCATTTTGATTCATTTACTTTTTCTCACCGCCGGTTTCTTCCTGTTTTTTATTACCTCTTTTTTCTTCTTTCTCTCTCCCACATCGCCCTCTTTTTCTCTCTATCCTCCTCTTTCTGCCAACATGCGTTCATTTTGTTCAATTTCACTCCATTTCTGTCTCATTTACCTCCTTTCATCTCATCTCCTTCCTCCTTTTTAACACTTTCATCCTCTTCTCTACCTTCTTGTTTTTACAGTTTTTATTACATTGTTCTTTTTCATCACTCTTCCTCTTCTTCCTCTTCTTCTTCTGCATCTGCCTCCCTCCCTCTATAACTTCCCACTTCTGTTTTCTCTTTTCGTCTCCTCTTTCACTCAAACTTTTTCTGCCACTCACCCTCTTTTCGCCTCTAAACGATCCCTTTTCTTTACCAACTTGACTCTCTTTTGCCAGTTTTCCCGTCTCCTTCTCTTTCATTCAGCCCTCTTCCCCGTTTTTACCCCGTTTACATCATTTCACCTCATTCCCTCCCTCTTTTTTCTTCCCATTGACCTCTTTTTGTCTCTTTCTTTGTCATCTTTTCCAATCCATCCTTTTTCCCTTCTATCTCCCTCGAGCATGTTTTCACTCTTTCATCTTTAACCACTGCTTCTTGCTCACTTTTCATTGCCGTCCTTCATCACATCCTCTCATCCAGTCACCTCGTTTATCGTTGCACCGTCGTCACCCATCCCTTCATCACCTGATCGTTTATATCTCCTTTCTGTTTTCATCATTTTCATCATCTGTTTCCAGACTGTTTATCCCTCTTTCTACCAAACATTGTCACTTTATTAAATCCTTCTTTTTTCCTCTCATTTTTACTATTTATTGCCACATTTTGCTGTTTCACGCCATTTACCCCCTTTTCACCTCACCCCTCCACTCGCTCTCTCACTCTTTTTGTCTGACTTGCTGCTTTTTTTCTGAAAGTTTCCATAAGATTCAATTATCTTTTGGTTGGAGAACAGAAGGTTTTACATATCTTAACTGGGCTGTCAAAACTGAGCTGAGGATGGTATGTGGCGAGGAGAGTGTGTGTGTTTTCCTACACTCGTGTGTGTGTGTGTGTGTGCACGCGCGTGCGTGTGTGTTGGTGTAAGGGTTTTTAACAGTGTGTATGTGTTGCTGAGGTAACTGACAGGAATGTGAGCAACGAGGAGGAAACTCCTGTGGAAGTTTGGGATGTTCGGAAAGGGTGTGTGTGCCTCTGTGTGTGTGTGTGTGTGTGTGTGTGTGTGTGTGTGTGTGTGTGTGTGTGTGTGTGTGTGTGTGTGTGTGCAGGGAGAGAGAGGAAGAGGTGTATATTTTTATGGGAACACCTCACCCCGCTGCTTGTTACCCTGACTGGAAAAGATAACACAAGCCTGGATTCCCCTGCTCCCAGCTGGAAATTAACACACGTGAGCTTCCAGGGTGTGTGTGCATGATGTGTGTGTCTGTGTGTGTGTGTGTGTGTGTAGTTTCTGTTTGCAAACAGACGAGAACTTTCACATCAGTCTCTGTTGGTTTTGTGCGGTTTTCGGTTGCTACAACATTGGTTAAGACAAGATCAAGATGCTCTCATAAAACTTTTTGAAGGTTTTCAGTCACTTAATTTCTGAACTTCACCTCAATGTTCTTTAAACAACAGCACAACTTTTGTGACGAGGATCTTTAAAGATTGTGCAGAAAAGAGATGGACTGATGGAGAGAAAGGCGATAAGAGACGCAGAAGGAAAGTAGGGAGGAGGGAAGAGTGTAATGATGGGAGAAAATGCTTTAACTGGTTTTCTGAAAAGACTCAGTGGAAATCAATGGGCTCAGCTGTTCACCTACAAATGGTTGCAGCATGTAACACTCATAGATTTTCAGTTTTTCATGCTTCAGTATCTGATCGTGAGGCCTCGTGCTCTTGTTGTTGCATGTTGGTAATGATCAACTTCGAGAGCAGGTAGTATTTTAGCTTTGAAAAACTGCACAGAGAGACGGGGCCGCCTGGGAAGTTAATCCACCCATGTTCATAAATCTCCTCCAGGAATGAGTGCATGATAGTGATTTCTTCATTACTGTGTGAATGCACTGTGAGAGACGGACATTAAAGATGCATATGGAGATAGACACCGAGGAACAAAACACTCCACAGAGAAATACAGGGAGAGGCAGAGAGAATGGAATTTGTGCATCCATGTGTTTGAGAGAGAGACTGATTAAGAGAGCGAGAGACCATGAGGGAGAGTTAAAAGGACAGAGAGCGAGAGAGAGAGAGAGGGATTTTCCCGTCTCTTTCTGTCTCTGTGGTGTTTTATTGGCCACATGTGGTTAAGATGTCAGATCAGTCACCACAACTACACACTGACTCACTAACTGTGTGCTTGTGTGTAGGTATGTGTGTGCATGCGCATGTGTGTGTGTGTGTGTGTGTCTGCGGTCGTCTGTGTGTGTGATTTCAGACTCTGGTGTGAGATGACAGCTGGTTTACTCTGTAAATGTGTTTGTTTGTGAGTTTGTGCAACTTGCAGCTTCTTTGTTTACACAGTCCTGAAACATTCTAGCTTGAAAGTTTGTGTATCTGTTGTGTGTGTGCGTGTCGAGTATTTGCATTCGTGTGTGTCTGTATGCGTTGTTATACTGTAAATGCGTGTGTGTGTGTGTGTGTGTGTGTGTGTCCAAGCGACCAAAACTTTCTATTTTATGTCCATGTGCTTTTGAATTTCCACTCTGACTCTGACCGCTGAACATGAAATAATGGTTTGTGTGTGTGTGTGTGTGTAAGTGTGTGTGTGTGTGTGTCACTTATTAAATAGGAATTGATGACAGATACAGTCGAGACTCAAAGTCTTGCCTCAGCTTTGTATGCGCAGAGATTTCGTCTGTGAATCTCTTTCTAATTTTCCTTTTCCTCTTTAAACGTCTTGACATTCGGTGGTTTAATAAACATCTACTGTGTCCGTCTGACCATCTGTTTATTACTGCGTATTGTCAGAATGATTTAAGCATTTTAATGAAGATTCCTTTATGAAGATCGTACTTTGTCATCTGCCTACATCACTCGCTTTGTTTCAGGGAAAGAGACTGTAGCTGGTAATCTTCATATTAACACAAAACAGAAGACGGTGTGATTGCTGCAGCGCCAGGAGTCCTCCAGCCTCATCTGGCTCCATCATGGACAACATTGTTAGTTGTGCTTCTACAACCGATGGACATGGAGGGCTCATCAGTGTTCATGCTGAAGAAACATGGTTCTTCTAAATGGTTTCATTGTATAAAAGCTAAAAGCTGCTCCAGCACACAGCGTTGTCCAGTTTGGGGATTTTTGTTGCAGAGGCTCCAGTCAGACGCTCGGTATACAAACAGTTTGGAGGATCGCATCTGAAAATCAAAAATACACATGCAAAAGTGCAACGATTAGATTAGTGTGTCTAAGCTACGTTGCATGCGCTGGTGGCGTGTCCTCCGCCATGCCTTCGGTGCCTGCTGCTCGAGGAAAGGTGCCTTTCTGTGTGGAGTTTGCATGTTCTCCCCGTGTTCACCCGGGGTTTCCTCCTTAAAAAACCCCCACTAAAAACATGCAAGAAGATCACCACCTGACCAATGGTGACGAGAAGGATGGGTCCCCGGGCGCCGCTGTCGGCTGGCAGCCCACCGCTCCCGGTCTGCCGCGGAGGAACAACGGACCGAGATGGGTCAGAAGCGGAGAACTAGCATGGTGTGTGCATGTAATGTCTGATAAATAAAGTACAATTTCTTCTTCTTCTTTCTTCTTTCTTCTTCTAATATTAGTATGCCTTGATAACTCGTTACCTACATTGTATCAGGAGTTATTTCCAGGGCAGCGTTAGCTTACCATTAGCAAACTGCATTATTATTAGGTTTACTGGTGATGTTAGAACGATCTCTGGAACGTTCGCCGTGTGGTAGCCGGTGTCACGCTGCTCCTGGATGCTACAAACCGCTATATGAGAGTTTAGGCTAACGTTAGCGGCTCTGCCCGATCCTTATTGATACTCTTCTCCAGCAAAAGTGACAAAGCAGAAGAAGAACACTCTGCTTATTTACTTCCATGTTTCATCAACTGGTCAGCACACTAACCTCAGTCTTATCATTACACAGCACAGAATTAGCATGATCTTATCTATGTAGCCATCAGATGCATATGTAGGAACCTTTTACAGGTTTCTTATTTTCATGCAAGTCGGCCAGAAACAGTAAAAAGTTGGTCAGAGGCAGTTTCAGACTGTTTAGAGTCACATCAGAATCAGAATCAGCTAATTAGCTAGCCGCTAGCTACAGCTGAGGAAGCTGCAAGACGTCATTTCAGCAAAATCGACAGCTGCCGAATAAAAATTTTTAAGCTGCTTTTCTCTTTTTTTGTGTGAAATCAAGGACGCGTTGTCTCTGGAATGAATTCTGGGGGTGAAACCTGCCACTGTAACCTGCGTATGTGCGGTTCAAGAAGGTGAATCTCGGCGGCTACAGTAGCTGAAGGGGGACCGGCCCGGTGGTCTGCTCTGGTTGGACCAGATGATGTCATGGCAACAGCTTCTCTCTTTCCCTCTCCGCCGCAGGATGTCGGGCTCTCCTCCATACCCCCACTGCTTCCTGTTTCCTGTCTCTGCAGGAAGTCGCTCTGCGTTCACTTCCTGTCAGAGGGGCTGCTGGAGGCAGGAATGTAGAGGTTTACTGTAGCTGCTGCTTGTTATGATGTGGCTGTATGAGGTGACTAAGATCTGAAAAAAAAAACACTTAAAACACTAGAAGAGAAACGGAAAACATGAAAGGGAGCCATCAAAAATGAGGTCAAGGACAAAAACCTAAAGATCATTCCTGCCTCTGTGTTGGATTAAGACCGTGGGATCCAACTTTTCCCATTTGGGAGGAAGCTGAATTGTGTTTTTGTCGACTGTAACCTGGTGACAGCGACATCAGGAAGTGACATCAGGAAGGGCAGAATGACCCCTGACCCCGAGTAAAGCTGTCTTTACTTTTAATAGACGCCATGTCCTGAGACACAGACCTGACCGCAGAGCGAACATGTCTTTGTCTTTTCCCCTCTCCTCCCTCTTGCTCCCTTCTCTCCTCCCACTGCCCTCTTTCTTTCTCTCCACCTCCTCATTTCCTTATTTCCTTTGATTCCTCTGTCTTTTCTCTCTCTCACTTATCCTTTCTGTCCTTGCCCTTCCTCCTCGCTCCTCCTCCTCTTCTCCCTCACTCCATCTTTCCTCTCCTCTCTGTCTGCTCCTAGCTTCTTCTTCTCTCCCTCCTCTGTCATTCCACTTAAAACTCACTCTTTTTACTCCCCTTGTCTCCCCGTCTTCTCCCTCTTTCTTCCATTCTTCACCTCCCTCTCCTCTCTGTCTTAAGGCTGGAGGATTTTTCAAACGAACTTGTTTGTGCGAGGCGACATCTGATCATATCAGCAGGGAATCTTATGTTCAAGACCCATGAACGCAGCACGAATCACCTCTCAAAGAACTGTGGGATAGCAGGTGATGCCAGACTCCATTCAAATAAGGGCAAAACTTGGATTTGCTGAAGAACTGAGGGGGAACAGGAAGTCTTTCCAGGTGTAGGTGAAAGTCTTGTGGAGGAGATGGTCGTCACTGTAGCTTCTGTCACCCTCTTTGTTTTATTTCTTGCCTCCAAGATGAGAAAACAAAGCACTGCTCGGCACGTAAATTGTGTGGAAATCTATGGACACCTGACAATTTGATTCAAAACCCACCTGAGATAAATAGATGAATTTACTTCCATCATCTTTGCCGCGCTCAGCAACCCTCACCAAACCTCGAGCGCTGTCGTAGCTCAGAGCGTAAACAAGACGCTTTACATCCGTCGAGCACTGGGCTGTAAATTTACGGTTAATGACTTTTCTGCATCCAGACATAACGTTTCAAGAGAAAACTGCGATGTACTGTATGTCCTCCAGGAAGAGCGACAGCATGAGGCTGCGTCCTCTGGTAACCGTGTTGTCATAAAGCGATGAGATCTGCCTGAGGAGGAGGTCAGGTGGATGGATCAGTCAACGAACGCCAGAAACCGCCGTTCGTTTCCCGTTTTCTACGATGTTCGACGTGATTTTGGGTTCCCTCACCTTTACCATGACACCGAAGACACCCTAACTTTGGGACAGTCTCTTCTTGAGGACATTCATAGAGTTGCTTCTGGTTGGTGCATGCAGAAAGGGACAGAAGTAGCCACACCTCCTCACACCTGACCAATCGCTGAGTTTGGTGGGCGTGGCCGTTCGATTGACAGTTTTGGGAAGTAATAAAAAAATGTTTTTTTCTTCTCTCCTCTCTTCTCCTCCCCCTCCACCCTCCTGCTTTCCTGTCTCATTTCTCTCCTCTCTCTGTCCTCTCACCTCCCTCCCTCCCTCTCTCCCTTCTCCTCCCTCTCTCGTCAGTGGGAGCCAAGGTGTGGGTGTTAAACCTCTGAGGTCTGCTGGTTTGGTGGCCTTGGCTTTGAAGGGCTTGTGGGTTGCGGGTTCAGATCCCGGGCAGGCCCGACCGCTAACCTTGACTTGTGGAACCCATCTATCACCGTGGAAACAGTCAAACCAGCCAATCAGTGAGGCAGAATCTGAGTCAGCAGGAATCCAGAGAAAGAGTTCAGTTTTCTCGATTCCAGTCATTTGTCTCTGTCAGTCCTCTCTCTCTCATTGTTTAATCTCTTCATCTGAAATTAGTTCTGGTGCTTTGAAAGGTGGCAGAATGCGATGAATTATAAAAACATGAAAATAGCGAACAGATGGAAAGCGAAAACAGATGAGAAAACAGTAGGAAAACATTAAATGTGTCATGAAAACAAAAGTGAAAAGTGAAGAAAAGCGAAAAATAAACAGGAAAGACGGAGGTGAGAAAATGTGAGAGGGACAAAATGTTTAAAGATTAAAAGTCCTAAACGTGGGCTGACAGCAGGGTTTAAACAGTTTGTTGCACGTTAGCTTGAGGTTTTGTATTATTTGTTCTACTGAAACACACAGCGGCTCAAACAGTCATCTGCTGATGACGTAAATTTATTGTGTAATGATGAACTTCAGCCTCGATGGGGGATGAAAAGACAATCCCACTTTCTCATTTTTGCCTCTTTTCTCCCTTTTCTTTTCACTTTCCAACGTTCAGTCATTTCTTCCTCCTCCGCTCACGGCATCTTTTTCAGATACCCTTCAGCTTTTTCACTGTAATGAACGTCTTGCCTGTCTCTCCTCTCTCCCTCTAATCATACGTCTAAATGTCATGTCCCATACATTTCCAAACAGCTCAAATCATTTAAGATGAGAAACAGTTTAAAATATCAAAAAAAAAAAAGACGTGGGAAAAGCAGAGCAAACAAGAGAAAAGTGAGACCCAAATGAGAGACGACAGCCTGTGTGAGAAGAGATGAGGACATTTTTAGGGACTTCAGGCTCTCTGTGGTCTCAAACGTCTATTTTTAAACCCGTGACAAAAGTACCCGTGCTATTTGGAGATGAGTGGCTCCAAAGCTTTCTGTTATAATTCAGTCTATTTATCTTTCTGGCTCCCCTGGTTTTCCTAAACCTACATGCATGTCTAAACACCGGGTTTATGAGAGCAGCACTGATGTGGAAATCTCCTAAAATTAAATGGAATTTCAGCCCATTTTTATATATTTGTCTGTTGTTGGTTTTGTCCGCGGCGTTGTCACTATAACAGGCACTGACGCCGCGTGGGAGTGTGTGTGTGGCGTGGTGACCCAGCATGACGCCGTAGTAAGCATCGCACATGGCTGCCAGCAGACAGCGAGAAGAGGAGTGTGGGAAATCGAAAGAAAAAGACAAGAGGAGGGAAGGAGGGAGGGAAAGCGATAGAGACGACGATGTAGAGAAGAGGGGGAGACGTGAGGAGAACGGCAGAGAAGAAGGTGACTGAAAGTAAAAAACATGAAAAGATGACAAGAATAAGTGAGAGAGAAGAGTAAAGCTGAGCGTTAAAAACAGTTTATTTTAAAGGATGATTTGATTGTTTCTCCACAGTGAAGCACAGGAGTCTCATGGATTATTGAATTATACCGCAGGAAGATGCTGTGGCCGTAAATATTTTATTTTCTCCTCTCATTATTCTGTCTGCGTCCGAAAACGTGAAATCATACAATATTCAGAACTGCGGCTGCAGTCGCTGACAAAATACACCTGATCTGAAGCAAACAGGTGAAAGCCTGCCTGAAACCAGCGTGCATGAATTCATTAAAGAAAGAATAAATAATTCAATAGATGCAAGGATTTCAGACCAGATCCAAAACACAAATACAACAGAAAGAGGACAGCAGCTGTCCACTTCAACAAGTCCTCCAAATTAAAGGACACGTTAAGCTTGGTTAGGCCTTCGTTGTCGTTAATTACAGTCAAATACAAAATAAGTCAAAATGAGCTCGACCAACAGCATTAATGCATGAGTAATAATGATCTCATGATATTTAACAGTGTAACAGTCACATGTCTAAAGTACTACATGTCTCTACATACTTTTACTTTGAATCAGATACTTAAGTGTACTTTCATTGTTATACTTCCATACGTGTACTCCGTGCAGGAGGTTTTTACAGTGCTGTATCAGCACTTTTACTTAAACCATATACTCCAGTATGAGTCCTTCCAGCACTGACTGGTCCAGTATACTGTGACGTTCTGTGAACGAGACAGAGAGACAGTGACACAGAGACAGGGCGTCCATATTTTTTGGTCTTTCTTGTTATTGTTTTTCTTCTTCCTTCAGTTTTCCCCTTCTCAGGTTTCCCCCTCACTGTGTTTCCCAACATATCATTGGCCTCGGAGTGTGTGTGAGTGTGTGTGCGAGTCTGGAGCCATGGGATGAAGAGTGTGGTTACCCACTGGTGTGACCAGGGACACAGGGGCACCGCTCTCTCTCTCTCTGTCTGCCTATGGCTCTCTCGCTCTGCCGTTTTCTGCCGAGTCCAAAATCTGCACGGGGAAATTTCCACCAAAAACTGACCTGACGTTTTTGACCAGTTACCTTCTGCGTCTGTTTTTGTAATGATAAATCTGAGGTCTCGTCAGATGATTAACAGGATTTGAATCAGGAGGAAAGATTTCTGCTGCACACGTCATTTCTCTGATCTTAATTTATGCTTTCTAGAGAATTACTGGATCCTTTTACCGCCTCAGGCCTTCAAACATAAAGGAAAGTTTCTCCTTGAGTTGAACTGGTCTCAGTCTGGTGATGAGGGGCTGCCAGGAAACGCTGCTTTCTTTTATTTTGAAGACCAACAGAGGAAGCTGGTTTAAAGACCCACAATACATTTGATAATGAATTTGTTAAGGCTCAACACAAACTTCTGCGGACATTAAAGAGGACTTCTGAGACTCTGAAGAGTCTGGAGAGGTCCAGTTCACCTGTGGGACGCCCAGTAAACTTTCTCTGAGTGTGTGGGACTCTTTTCACTCTTTTGGTTTGGTTGCATTTAATTCATCTTTTGTTTAATGTCTCTTTCAGTCGAGATTGAACTGAAATTTGATTTTTTCAGCTTTTGTGTAGGAAAATAAAATTACAATTTGTAAATTTTTCAGTTTCTCAAAAGTAGATAAAAACTATTTTTGTGGCTAAGCCTTGAGGTGACATGCCAGGCCAGTAGGTGGCGATAAAGTCTACATCAGCGATGCGTGAAATACCAGAGAAGAAGAAGAAGAAGAAGAGCATTGGTAGTGACACCTTTCTGGCTCACAGACTAACAGTGCTTTGTGTCACTTTCTCGTGACACAAAGCAGGAATGAGCACAAACTGAGGAGATGACGTCATGTTTGGTTTCCAAAATTAACACACAGACACTCAGAAATGACACACACACACACACAGCACAACACAAGCAAATAAACAAACACGCCACAAACACACACACAACACAAGCAAACAAACATGCTGCACATAAACTTCAGCACTGACGCAAAATTTAGCATATTAGCATTTTTCGGAAATATTTTAGCTCATTTTCCGACTTCAAAGGTCACAAATTATCACAACAGCCAGCGTCTCAGCCGGGTTCTTCACTTTTTTGTGTCCCCTGGACACAGACGTGTTGTCCTCTGTCCTACCTGCAGCACGTGTGTCTGTGTGTTTGTGTTGTGTGATCGCAGCGTGTGTGTTGTGGTGAATTTGCTTGTGTTTTGTCCATTTGTACGAGCTTCCTTAAGCTGCAGTGTGCTGCGCTCTCTTGGTTACTGTGCGATATTCACGTTGTGTCTTGTCCATCCTGGACAGATGGCGTCCTTTCACAAAATTCAGCATCTGAAAAATCCATCGTGCTGTAAAGTTTGTAATTCACTTGGGAAGCGGAAACTCTTTCATTGCTAAAATCAGCAGCGACTCACCAGAGACGACTTTGTGATCACGTTATTGGAACACCTGCTGAGTCATCGGCAGCTCCTGCGCACACTTTTCCAGATGTTCCCAGCTGCTGTGGGGATTCAAACCAGCAACCATCCAAGCGCAAGCATCCCTCCCCGAGCTTCCAAACCCTCAAACCTCGACTGAACCTCCTAATGGTCATGTCTGCAGCCAGGAGAACCACCAGCCCAAACTGCTGGAACTGATTAGACTCCCATGAGGCCTCGAACTCTCAGCAGCTCCGAGGAGCTTCCAGGTTTCTGGACAGTGAGGATTTCACCGCAGGTCGGATTTCTGGTGCGGCAGCCAAAACCGGTATACAGGAGAAACCAGATCTCCAGGTCAAACCGGAAAGGACAGAAAATGGTGGAGAGGAGGTCCGTGTCGCCCAGATCCTCACAGCTTTGGGTGCATATTTCTTTGTCTGTGCTGTCCTTTCTGTCTCTTTACCTGCGACACACCTGCTGTCACATAAGTAAAACTGACTTGAATTAATAAAAGGTTTAAACCTTTAACATCTTTAACATATTGCATGGAACAAATGAATAATAAATTGCTGTATATTCACTGAAAAGAGGAAAAATTTGTCCCATGTTCTAATTGTTAGTGTTTTGAATTAATATTGAAAACACCACCTTCTCAAAAATCATCTTTACTCTCTCTGTGATTTATTTATGTATGCTTTTTATTTTTGTGTATTTGTATCCTGTGCAGCATTTTCTTTCTAGGTGCTGCATAAACATAATTTCACTTACTTTGCTGTCTTTGCGGAGGCTCGCAGTGCTGAGAGTTACAATGAATTCCACTGGTGAACCAGAGTCATGAAGAAAGAGGAGAATCAAATGTTAAAAAAAAAAGCTTGAAGCGCTTCTGCAGCACATTCCCCCTCTGACATTAAGCTCAGCGTGTTCCAAACTCATGTTTTTGCCAGAATACGTCAAATTATCTACAAATACACTGATTTGGTTTGTTGCACATCTGTGAGCTGTTCAGATCTGTCAGTCACACTCATGGCAGCAGACGCAGTCAGGAGAGGCTCGACAGGACGGCAAGAAACCAAGATATGACTGCTGTGTGCGTGTGTGTGTGCTGTACGTGATGTGTTTCCTGTTTTCCTCTGAGCTATGATGTTACAAACACACACACACACACACACACACACACACACACACACACACTCACAGGCTGCAGCAGGAGGAAGCAGTAGTAAGCAGCAGTGACGTCAGGTTGGTCAACAGCCAGATGAGGGGACGAGTCATGGATAAGGTCAAGGTGTCCCACGCGCGCACACACACACACACACACACACACACACACACACACACACACACACACACACACACACACACACGTCTTTCTACACGTGTACTGCTGAGGATTGTCATGCCTTCGCTCCTCCTAAGCCTGACCTTAATCTTAAAACCAAGTCTTTACCTTCAAACAGTCCAACCACACACACATGCATACGCACACACACACACACACACACACACACACACATGCACACGCACACACGCACACTGACTGTCTGATAATGTTTATTGAGCCTGGGTGACTCTGAGGAAATAACATCGCTGCTCAGTTTTCAGCCATTTGCGTCTCCAGGCAGTGAAGGTTGGACCGTCGTCATCGTCACGTTCAGGATTCGAGGCCTCAGCTGTGACAAATCAAGAGATCCTCGTGTTTGTCTTTGCAGATCTGTTGTTTCCACAGTGTTTCCCTGCTCAGCTAAGAGGCGGAGGACCATGAACTGGAGGCCAATGACATTCCACAAAAGGCCTGAAGGACGTAGAAGGAGTTCCTCCACCAGGACGAAGACCTCCTGCTGCAGAAGCAGAGGGAGGAGGGGAGCTGCAGATGTGCTGCATCTCTCCACCCTCACAGAAAAAATGACTGAAATCACTGAAACTATAATACATCTGTGTAGTTTTACTGCATAAGTGGAGTACATCATGAGTATCTGTGGCAGCCTGAAAGTATCTTCTCATGCTCGCCGTGATGCAGTTAAACGTTTGGTTTAACAGCTTGAGGCCAGTGAACGTAAGGTTCTGCACACCTGCACAGGTGTTACTGCAGCTGGTCAAGAGTCTGTGTCTCAAAGACCAAAGACATCTTCAGGCTGGAGTCTTCTACGCTCACTTACAAACAGCCTCACTTTGTCTGTTTTGAGTGTTCATAAATAATATTCGTCCATATCAATAAGTTTGTTCATCACAAGACAAAAACGAGGCGGGGAAATATCACCATGTGACACCTCTGACGATGCTGAACTCGCTCTGAAAAGGCTCATAAAGTAAATCCAGGACTTAATTATAGCATACTTGCACCTTAGTATTTTCTTTTTTATGCTACTTTCTGCTTCTACGCTTTTTATTCCATCCCACTACTACTGCTACTACTACTACTGCTGCTAGTACACACACACACCCAGTAGAAGGACAATTATGCTGCAACTTTCCCTCCAGATGAGTGACAGGGAGAGCATGGAAGAAAGGGCGAAATTACAGAAGTAACAGCACAGTTTACACAACCTTTATTAGACTAAGTGATTATACGACTTGTTCTTCAGGGTCTTCAGTGATCATTGTCTACATCAGCGAGGAAACCCTCCTATAAGCTGCTTTTTATTCTTAAATTGCAGACAGTCGTGACAGCAGAGGTCGAGAGGCCTCTGTCTGACTTCTGTTATCTGCTTTGATGCCGTCGTGTCGCCTAAACAGAGAAAGACGGCACGAAACCGACAACCAGAGCGGACGTGAAAGACCCAGAGGAAAAATATGAGTTGACAGGAAGGAATGCTTGTTGGCGATATTATTTTGGTGTCTGGACGAATGTTTTTTTGCTCTCATCGTGTATGTTTTGTTTTGGTGTGTATTGGAAACAGTGCGTACAGTTAGTTTTGGTTCTTGGTTTTAACAAACCTGAAACCGACAAACCTGGAAGCCTCTGAGAGCTCTTGGAGCTGTTCTGATTGTTGTGATTGCTGGGACGGCTCGTGGTTCTGAATGTGTGGTCTGCAGCTTCTTTTGGCTTCGGACGAGCGGCAATAAAAACTTGGATCTTTCTAGAAGCTGTTATGGCTAACAGTGATTCAGCGCAGACCAAACCAGAACCAAACAGCAGCTGCACACAAATATTCATCAGGTGTTTCGCACTGAAGCTCCGCCCGCGTCTGAACAGCAGCAGTTGTCTTGAATCGTGCCTTCTGGGCTTTACGGGTCACAGCTGACTTTACGTCTGCAGATAATAACCAAGTCTGTCCAGTTTGATTCCATCCAGCTGGTGATGGAAATGAGATTTATTCTGGGAAGTGAATTTTCAAATTAATGGAGAATCACCGGAGGGGTGTGAGCTTTGTCAATCCGTTTCTTCCCTCGGATGTGATGAAACAAGCTGCATAACAAACAGTGAACGAGGCGTCGCACGCTGGTTTGTGGGCTCCCGTTTTGAAGCCTTGAGTTTGGCATCATGGTCGTCGCCATGTTGAGTTTTTGGAGCCAGAAGCGATGTGAGGGTGAAGCTGGGGAGGATATGCATCCCTACACCTCTATGCTGATTGGGTCTGACTGAGAACATACCCAGCATGCCCTGCTTTATCCTCTGCTTCAGTCTAAAAGGGACCATGATTAATAAAATGAGCATCATGCTTCATTGAAGAAGACTTGAAACAGTGAACGAAACCATAAAGCATTAGAAATCTGTTGAAGTAAAATCATTTTCTCATAACCTTACAAACAATCAGACCTCTTTTTGCAGTGCAGTCGCCCCCTGCTGACCGCTAGAGAGACTGCAGGTTTGAGGCTTCACTAGTTAGACCTGGAAGGTCCGTTTATTTTGCTGCCTGTGGGGTAAAATTATGACTTTTCTTTCATTACAAGGTTCCATCATTTCCAAATATTTTAAAGTTAGCTTTTAAACCGCATCTTCAGAAGGCAAAAACATAGCGAGAAGGTTGGTGTGTTATTCCTGTGACACAGTTTAACATCTGAGCCTCATGTTCTGCATGTTGCTGTCTGTTATTTGTCGTCACAACCGAAAGCGATAGCCCGAGATTTCATCTGGTGTCTGTCTGCTGCCAAACGCAGTGCAGACCAGCAGACTGGCTACTACTGGAGCGACTCAAGGCAGCGTGGAATCAGCAAAATCCACAGCACTCTGTTTGGGCTTGAGGACAACATCCAGCCATCCACGAGTGTAGTCGTGAATTATTGGTGTGAAAGTCAAGCTGCAGGTTTTTAAAACTGTTTTGAGTGTAAACTCATCAGGTTCATTTTTTTGAAAGTTGAGAAAGTTGCACATTTAATCTTTTCGTTTCCTGTGAAGCACTACGCCAAAGCACATTTTTCTATACATATTTTATTAAAGACACCAAGATTAAATGTGCATCATCCAGTTTAGAAAAACAAACAATAAAATAGAATAAAGTAAATTTGGGGCCAAACAGTAAAAGCAGGTGAAACACTGACTGAACTTTACTTAAAGCTAAAGGAGAAAAAACAGCAGCAAAGAAAGAAAAGCAGCAGTGAAGAAGCAGTCTGTGTTTGGTTGGGTGATCATCTCCATGGGTCACATGTGTTCAGTCCCAGCTTCAGCACATTTCACTCCTCCAGACCAGATGACTTAAACACTTTGGTTTGGACGGCAGGCAGTAAGAAATAAAGTCTAAGTATTTAAAGTTAGTTCAACTAGTATTTTGCTCAGGTTTGGTCCCATCAGAAGGCCTGGGTTAGAGGCCATAAGAGCTTCTAGAAAGATCCAGGTTTTTATTGCTACTTAGCTAAAGCCAAGAGATCCACCAGACCACAGAGTGTGACCTACAGACTTGGCAGCAGTTTCTTTGAGAAGTGTACAGTTTGGGAGACTGTACACGGACCCGCTCAGGTCACTTCTGGTTGGGCAGTTGGAAAATACAACTGATCAGACTTTTTTAGAGCTTCGTCACCGGTGTTTTCACGATCCACCCGCCGCCACTAAAATGGACAGTCATATTCAAGGAATCGTCCAAATTTGCCTTGATTTTCTTATCCTTCCTGACAGATATGTGGAAAATCACAAACAGCAGTGATACTGTTTCTAATAAATACGGTGGATGGACAGATGTTGATTTCATCATGTGGAGGAGGGGGGGGGGATCGGGGGCGACAGCATGGAGAGAGGCAGGAAATCAGAAGAGCTGGCAAGCATGGGAGGCATATTTCATCATTTATGAGAATCAGATCTTTTCTATCGTATATATCACAGATTATCAGTGTGCAGAGGAAATACGACAGAGGGCAGAACTTTCGCTGCTCGTAGCTGAGTGGACGAGTTAGTTGCTGCATCTTCATGAGAGTAAAAATTACTTTTGACCATTTTTAACTCAAAAATAGTCCCTAAACAACTGAGAAAGAAGTCTCTCTCACGCACACGCATACACACACACATATTCCAATGTGACAACCCAATAATGACAGTGAGCAGTTCTTTAGTTTTCATCCAAACCAAACAGAGCGTGATGACTGTGTTTGAGTGGTCTGCAGCTGGACGGACAGAATGGACTCTGACAACACCGAGGCTGAAGTTTATTTATGCATCAAACCTTCAGCAACAGTTAGGAACTCAAAAGGCTTCAAACAGGCTAGAAAAAGACAAAAATCCCATCAAGAGACAAAAGTGAAGCGAAGCTCAGGTGAAGACACACACTGACGTCCTGCATGTGAAAACAATGCTGGGATTGTTCTGGCAGAGGTCAGATATTGTTGACGGGGTGGATGTGATGGGGGTGTGAGAGGGTGAGCACAATAAAGAGAGAGAAGGAGAGGAAATGGAGAAAATGGTGGCGAGAGGAAAGATGGAGAGAGAGATTTCAGACCTCCTGTTCTCAGCTCTAAACATCCTGCTGGAGGGAAAACCCCTGACCTCCGGAGCAGGTGTTTACTTCGCTTCACACACAAAGAAAAATAATATGAGTGAACACATGTTAATGTCCAGCACAGTTTCCTCTTTCACTGCGTCGCATCTTCCTTCAGTGAAGGGTCACTCAAAACTGACGGCCAAGACGAAAGGTCAAGGGAAGTTTTCACTTTCTACATGCAAAACACCTGCAGCGTCTTCATGTTGACACATCACGATACGCCACCGTCCTGTTTCTCAAGGCTGATGCACATCAACGCGATATGAACACACTCTGATTGGATTCTGATTGCTGTAATTTGACTTCTGCTTCCTGTTTGTTGATGTCAAATGACCCGACGCTGCCCAACGCAGCGAGTGTGTCGCACTTGAAGCAGCCTGTGCCAAGTTAAAAGACACAGCAAGGGGGAAGAAGTCCACCCGTGGACATGTGGACAAATCCCAAGTCTTCTCATTCAGTAATTTGAAACATTCGGATCAATCTTTATTTATGTTGTGTTTACAAGGTCTTTGTAAACCGGCCCAAAACAAATATTTTATCATCAAATGGACGGATATGAGAGCTGCCTTCAACTGAAAGAAGCTGAAAGACAGAAGAAAGGAAGGAGATGCTGAACTCAACTAAAAACCTCCCTTGATTTCCATTAATCAAACAACATAAGACACACAAACACATCATTTGTTTTGTATTAATCATAATATATAACACGCTTTTTACAAGGCTCTGGCCTCCATTACTCCCTGATCCAATGCAGCTGGAGTCTCAAAACAAACAAAACAAGCTGAAACACAATCAAACAGTGAATGCTGGACTTGATGTTTGTGTAATAATTAACAGCGATGCTTAACTTAAACCTCTGCGGCCCCTTCGTTGAGCTTGGCCTTATGGGACAGCTCAGCGACAGCGAACACACCACGAGCCACACACAGCACATCTGAGGCACGTGGTTCACATACACTTGGTGTGTGAGTACAGTATAAAAAGGTCATGAACAAAACTGAGTGTTCTGAACCCAAAAATGACAATTTACTGAGATTTTTATCTGTGTGTCTCCTGCTGATAGCTTGGTTGGGGTATAATTATAGGCTCTAACCAGTGGGTGGCAGCAGATGAGAATCTATCTAAAGAATAAACAAGAGACAAGACATAACCTGCGGGGCAGCAGTAGTATGACACTGTGTCCTAACTGGCATATGTCCAAATGTGTCTCCTTTTACAAGAAACCCCCTCTGTTTTGTCTTTCTACACTCACTCGTAACAAGGGCAGGGAGCGCTGTGATTACATGGCACTACGAGAGGGCAGGGCGGCAGGAATCAGCACATGCAACACAGTCATTTGTTTTGGAGAGTGAGGCTAATTAACAAATCTGGACGGTGGCCAGTTAAATGATCAAAGTCAGAGGGGAAAGGCATAGAGAAAGGTAAACCAACAGGACTGGGATGCCGCACTAAAAGGGAGGCGTTTATACTCAGTCCAGAACAGAGTGGGTTTATCAAGCAGGGGAACTGAACAGATAGAAAAAGTAATAATAAGCTGGCTGAGAAGAAGCAGTACACATTTCATCAGAGGAAAACATCCAGTGGGACAGTTGAGCATATCTTCAGCCTTTATCATGAAGGAATGATGACAAAGTTGTGGAGAATGGGGCGGGTAGAGGACAACGCTGAAAGTGGACTGAAAATGGTGGACACTGTTTTTTAAGGACGACTGGACCTGAAATGTGGCTTGAAAAAGAAAAGACACTGAGAACAGAAAACCTGGAGGTGGCAGTAATGCAACGTCGTGGACGCAAACTGCCGTACAAACCTCAACGAAGAAGACGAAAGGGGGCCGACAAAAGAAGAAGAAGTGAAACCGGAAGCGAGTGTTCTCACGGTGGCTAACATGCGATGTTTTTCCTTTGTGTTTCATGTACGTTGCTAGAAGATACAGTCAGAGTGCGCCGGCAGAGCCTGTGTGTGAGGATAAACGTGTTTGAGTCGGGCTTGTGTAAATACTGGAGACGTTTCACCTCAGACTCATCACCTGTTAGCCACGGAAGCTAATGGAAGTGAGCCTAGCCTGCTAGCCGGAAATACACCGAGACGGAGCTCGCAAGTGACGGTTTTACCAAACTCCCAAACCGGGACCCTACATGTCCGGGACCTCTGGTCACTGTAAGAGGTCGGCCTCGGAGCAGCTTTGATAGAGAATGAACTGTGTTTTTCAAGGAGCCGAAATGTCTTCAACGCTAATGAAGATACCAGCGTGCTAGCTTGAAACAGACAAATGCAGAAATCATCCAGTTTAGCAGTTTAACAGAGTGTGTTAGGGGGAAAGTTCCCGTCAAAATGTCCAAAATCCAAACGCTGAGAGCTTTTGTGAACCAGAGACTGACTGCGGCAGCTGAAGAGATATTTGAGCTGTTTGAAAGAACGATCGCAGAATACGAGGAGCAGCTCTGTCGACAACGCAAACTACTGCAGGCCAATCTGAACCCTGACGTCCGCTTACACAGAGCAGGTTTGTGCACTTTCATTGTCACGTTTTCTTCAGGCTGCTGGGAAACCAGCTGCTGTATGCGCGCTGTCATCGTGGGTTGGTGACGTCATGTGAGTCTGCGCAGTAGTGGTCGGGGGTGGAGTCACGTTTATTGATGCCCCGCCCAAAAGAATCGCGATATAGGGCTAGCTGTCAGTCATGTTGATGCAGATACTTCATGTTGATTTGGCAATGTTCAATCAATTATTGCTAAATGTTACGCATCGACTGAGTCATGACCCTCGATAGTGTAATTTTGAAGAAATCCATGCATCCGATTACGAGAATAAAACTTTTTGCATTTTGTTGTGTGCGCCCCCTAGAGGTGGAGCACAATATTTAAGATGAGTGAAATCTCCTGAGCATGTGTCTCAAATTTCAGGTTGATTAAAAACATGAAAATATTAATGTTGCAGCGTTTCTCCACAAATTTAACAAAGTAGTGGTCTCAGTGGTTTAAATGACAGGAAATGTAGAAATGTTTACGTATTTGATTATTTTCCACAGACATCGAGCTGCTGCTGTTGGCGAGTAACAAAGAGGTTCCCCCTGAGCAGCAGGAGTGGAGCCCCAGTCTGGACCAGGAGGACCCACCAGAGCTGCCGCACATTAAAGAGGAACAGGAGGAACTCTGGACCAGTCACGAGGGAGAGCAGCATCAAGGACTGGAGGAGGCTGACATCGCCAAGTTCACGTTCACTGCTGTCCCTGTGAAGAGTGAAGAAGACGATGAGGAGGATCCTCAGTCCTCACAGCCTCATCGAAGCCAAGCTGAAGAGAACAGACATGCAGAGAATCTGAAGAGAGAAGCTGGTGGAGAGGACTGTGGCGGATCAGAACCAGCCAGGAACTTTAACCCAGGTGGTCATTTACAGCCAGCTACTCATGACAAGACGTCACACTCTGAACCTGAGACTGATGACAGCTGTGACTGGGAGGAGAGCGGCGAGTATAAAACTGTAGAGACATCAGTCAGCTCCTCTGAGTGTACTACGAGCTCTGGCCACAAGGGGCATGTGCAGAAACACACCGGAGTCCAAACAGGAGTGAAACCATTCGGTTGCTCGGTTTGTGGTAAAAGATACCCCAGGAAGAGCACCTTAAGGACTCACATGAGACTTCACGTCGAGGGGAAGCGGTTCAGCTGCTCGCTTTGTGAAAAAACTTTCCAAAGTAAGGGAAACGTGGTGAGGCACATGAGAATCCACACGGGGGAGAAACCCTTCATTTGTCCTGTGTGTGGCAGGCGATTCTCACACAGCTCTGCGTTCAGCTCACACCTGCGAGTTCACACCGGAGAAAAACCTTTCACCTGCTTAGTTTGTAAGACAAGTTTCGGCGACAGAAGCTCTTTGGCCAGACACAGGAGGGTCCACACAGGGGAGAAATCGTACAGTTGTTTAGTTTGTGGTAGAAAATTTGCGCGACACGGAACTCTGACACAGCACCTGGTCGTCCACACGGGGGAGAAACCATTTAGCTGCAGCGTTTGTGGGAAGAATTTCACTCGGCACGCTCTCGTCAAAAAACACAAGTGTGTGCCTCAGAGCAGCGTGAGCAAATGAAGCTGCAGAGAAGCTTCCGGAGTCCGTTTCTTCTTCTGTGACACAGACGCCAAAATGTGCATCGTCTTACGGCCTCTGCTAAGATGAAGCTACGTGACCGTTTTAACTCTGCCTTTATTCGTTGACTTTGATACTGGTCTTAAAATCCATTTTAACAAAATGACATTGCACATCGCTCTGCAGTTACTCTCCTCAGAGGAGGAAGCTGCTCAAAGACCCGAGAGCAGCTGGAGAAAGTTTTACTCTGCATGCTTTAATCAGCCTGGATAGCTAAACTGGACAAAAGTGTAGAAACTGGTGGAATGTCTGTGCAGTGTTGGACTATTTAAGATATAACTAACAGTCAAAAGGAGCATTAATAACAAACAGTAGAGGAAATAGTAGCAGAGTGAGACCTCTTACTTCCTCTGTGCTAAAGAGCAGCTAGTCAACCTCTGTGTCAGCTTCAGGTGTATTTCTCTCCTTTTACCTGTCAGTCAGTGAGCAACACCACGTTTGCTGCAGGTTATCCATCATGGCGGTGGCGAGGAGTGGACGGCAATGTGGTGAACAGACTCACTGACTAGCTAACAAGCAGCGCAAAGATGACTTCATTATGAAACTCTGGGTCTAACAGTGTTTTTCCTACATGCCTTTACGACGTGTAACATAGACAGCCAATCACCAGCAGCATTACATCTTGGTACAAGCATGCTGCATGCTCATTGGCTCACTGACACTGAGATTTTCTCATTACTTATTGAATGTCGAGGCATTTTCAGTCCAGATGTTGATGTGGAGTGAAGGATTTAAGTCAAATCACTTGTTTTTCTTGTTTTTAGCACAGCGACCTGCCTGCTTCTGTCCTGGTTCATTCATTTTGAGCAGATATATGAAACAAGGTCATTTTTACTGGAAACTGTTTAGAATATTCTCACTGCTTTAAACGTACGTCTACATTTGTTTGTAGTCTTCTGTTGATTTATGATATTAATCCATTTTAAACTTTTTGTAAATAGTAGAACTTACTATGAAATATTTGTGAAGTAAGACATCTGCAGTGTCCTCAACACTGAACCTAAAACAAGCATTTTCTGGCTTGTTTCATGTGTTTCTGATGGTGAGGAAAAAGAAATCATAAACTCTTCTTCTGTATCTGTAGTAAAAATAAAAAATGTCATGTAGGGAATGTCTGTGTGGTTCTGCTAACGTGCAGATGTTCAGTCTCTCAGGCTGGTTGTGGACTGCTTGGAGTTTTTGTGGATCTTCTGTGGATTTGATGTGAAAGACGAAATAAAGAAAAAGACAAAAAGTGGTTCTGCTGCATTGATTTCAACTGTCCTGTGAGTCTGATAGTGTTGTCGTGGTACTCTTTAACCCTGTTATCTTTGGGGTCAGAATAAACCAATTCAGTGTTTAACATGTCTAAATGATGATTGACCTTTTTCCCTTCATATTTAATGGCCTTTTCTTAATTTAATGGGGAAAACTGGTTAAATAAACATTATTTATTTATGAGCAACAGTGTCCACAAACTTTCAGCTGTAGACTGAGTCTTTCAGCTGACTGATGTCTGACCTGAGAAAGAAGACAAACACTCTTTTGTAACAGCAGAATTCAAGAAAACACACGACAGACAGTAGAAGTAAACTTCATTTCCAGGATTTAATGATTATAGTTTCCGTCTTCAGAGGACTGGAAGTGGAAGAAGGTCACAGTGTACTTCTCGATCACTTCGAATCATTTTGCACAAGTGAAGTGATGAATTTCTGACTGATCTGAAGGATTTCTGTAACTACGATCCTACACAGAACACAGAGACACTGAGGAGCCGTATGAACTGGACAAGGCTCCAAACCCAAACCCAGCGTAAAGAGGTTCAGTGAATGTGGTGTTGAAGGTGTGGAGGTGGATCAACGTGTCAGAGGAGACTCTGTAGAAGGACAGAGTGCCAGAAGGCCAGTCCACATAGACCGCCACTCTGTTGGAGACGGAGGAGGAGGAGATGGATGTCCTTCTGTTATTGTGCCACACAAAGTAACCACCACCCGAGCAGATCATACTCCACGACTGATCATTCAGTCCAAAGTCACAGTCCTCACTGTTTCCTCTCCTTCTGATTCCTCTGTAAGTCACTGACACATCGACTCCTCCTCTCCACTCCACCTCCCAGTAACAGCGACCAGTCAGACCATTTCTACACAGCAGCTGGGGCTTGTAGTCAAACCTGTCTGGATGATCAGGATAAGACTGATCCTCCTCCACAAACGTCACCTTCCTGTTGTCGTCAGACAGTCTGAGTTTTCTGTTCACCGTGTTCGAGTCGACTGTGAGTTCACAGGAATCTGATGGAGAGGAGGACAGGATGCAGCTGCAGTTATTGATCTATCGTCTGCTCATGCATTGGCAGATTTGAATGAGTGATGCCACAGTTTAACACACTTACATTTCCTCAGACCTGGTCTCAACCACTGGACTCCAGAAGGCTCCACCCTGAAAGAAGTGTGTGTGGGGGGGGGGGGGGGGTCAGACCAGCACATAAACAGTACATTACTCTCATACACATAATAGACAATATGAGCGTCCAGCCTGCTTCTCCCTGACTGTGAGATCTCGTACATAAATAAATATCTCCTTTCCATGTTCATCCAGTGTTTCTGCTCTGTGCAGAGGAAAAAATGCTTCCTACATGTGTGACTGTTCATAACAAAAACTCATCCACCATTATCCAAAAAGACAGAGGACATGTCTCCAACACTTCCTCCTCTATCAGAGATTGTTTGTGCCTGCAGCAGGACTCTTCATACCTGAGAGTGTCCAGTCTCCAGTGTGGAGCCTCCAGTCCAGCAGACAGCAGCTTCACTCCTGCGTCTCCTGGATGATTGTATCTCAGGTCCAGTTCTCTCAGGTGGGAGGGGTTGGAGCTCAGAGCTGAGGCCAGAGAAGCACAGCCGTCCTCTGTGATTAGACAGCCTGACAGCCTGCAAGCACACAAAAAACACACTGAGCACACTGCTGCATCGGTCAAGTACAACCCCGACTCCAAAAAAGGTGGGACACTGTGTAAAGCGTAAACAAAACAGAGATGATTTATGACTTAAATTTGGTAATTTGCTAATCCTTTTTGACATATACTCAATTGAAAACAGTATAAAGACAATATATGCCATATTTGACCTCATCAGCTTCATTGATTTTTGTAAATATATGATTATTCTGAATTTGATGCAGCAACACGTTTCAGACAAGTTGGGACTAAAGACTGAAAAAATGGTGGAATGCTGAAACACCTGGAACATTGGATCATTCCACAGGTAAACAGGTTCATTGGTAACAAGTGAGAGTATCATGACGGGTATGAAAGGATGGAGTTCACCTCTTTTCTATGGCCAGCAGTTGAATGAGTTAATGAACCCTGACCTGAGAGTCTCCAGTGCACAGTGTGGACTCCCCAGTCCAGTACACAGCAGCTTGACTCCTGAATCCTGCAGGTTGTTGTTACTCAGGTCCATCTTTCTCAGACTAGAGGACGGGGAGCTGAAAACAGAAGACAGAGCTTCACAGCTCCTCTGTGAGAGGTTACAGCCACTCAGCCTGGAGAGACAACAGTAAGGAAACAAGTAATGTGTGTTTTTTCTTCACTCTAAAAACAGCAGCGTGTTTATTAATGGATAAATCCCACACACAGAGCTTTTTTGGAGGCTTTGACCACTGGCAGCAGCCTCAGAACAGCCTCCTCTGAAGCAGAGTATTTCTTCAGGTCAAACACATCCAGATCTTTTTCTGAGGACAGTAAGATGAAGACCAGAGCTGACCACTGAGCAGGAGACAGTTTATCTGTGGAGAGTCTTTTTGAACTCAGGGACTGCTGAATCTGTTCCACTAGAGAACGATCGTTCAGTTCATTCAGACAGTGGAACAGATTGATGCTTTCCTCTGCAGAGGGAGTCTCCTCGATCTTCTTCTTGATGTACTCAACTGTTACCTCTCTGGTCTTCGTGACACTTCCTGTCTGTGTCAGCAGGCCTTGTAGGAGAGTCTGATTGGTCTGCAGTGAAAGACCCAGGAGGAATCGAAGGAACAAGTCCAGGTGTCCATTTGGACTTAGTAAAGCCTTGTCCACAGCGCCCTGGTAGAAGTGCATCTCTGCAGATTGATCTTTTCTGATTTCAGACTTCTGGGAGGTTGACTGCTCTTCAAACAGCAGATTGACACCAGAGTTGATGAAGGTCAGATGGACATGAAGAGCAGCAAGAAACTCCTGAACACTCAGATGGACGAAGCAGAACACCTTGTCCTGGTACATTCCTCTCTCCTCTTTGAAGATCTGTGTGAACACTCCTGAGTACACTGAGGCTGCTCTGATATCGATGCCACACTCTGTCAGGTTTGACTCATAGAAGATCAGGTTGCCTTTCTGCAGCTGCTCAAAAGCCAGTTTTCCCAGAGACACAATCATCTTCCTGCTCTCTGGGTTCCAGTGTGGATCCGTCTCAGCTCCTCCATCATACTTGACATTCTTTAGTTTCAACTGAACCACCAGGAAGTGGATGTACATCTCAGTCAGGGTCTTGGGCAGGTGTCTTCCACCTCTGGTCTTCAGCACATCTTCGAGAACTGTGGCAGTGATCCAGCAGAAGACCGGGATGTGGCACATGATGTGGAGGCTTCGTGATGTCTTGATGTGGGAAATGATTCTTCTGGCCTGCTCTTCATCTCTGAATCTCTTCCTGAAGTAATCCTCCTTCCTCAGGTCAGTGAAACCCCTGATCTCTGTCACTAAGTCGACACACTCTGGAGGGATCTGATTGGCCGCTGCAGGTCGTGTGGTTATCCAGAGACGAGCAGAAGGAAGCAATTTCCCCCTGATGAGGTTTGTCAGCAGCACATCCACTGATGTGGACTTTGTAGCGTCAGTTAGAATCTCATTGTTGTGGAAATCCAAAGGAAGTCGACACTCATCCAGACCGTCAAAGATGAACACAACCTGCAGCTCTTCAAAACAGAAAATTCCTGCTTCTTTGGTTCCACTAAAGAAGTGATGAACAAGTTCCACCAGGCTGAACTTTTTCTCTTTCAACACATTCAGCTCTCTGAAAGTGAATGGGAACGTGAACTGTATGTCCTGGTTGGCTTTGTCTTCAGCCCAGTCCAGAGTGAACTTCTGTGTTAAGACCGTCTTCCCAATGCCAGCCACTCCCTTTGTCATCACCGCTCTGATCGGTTCATCTCTTCCAGGTGACAGTTTAAAGATGTCTTCTGGTCTGATTGTGGTTTCTGCACTTTTCCTGGATGCCGTTTCAATCTGTCTAACCTCATGTTCACTATTGATCTTTCCGGTATCCCCCTCTGTGACATAGAGCTCTGTGTAGATCTGATTCAGAAGGGTTGGGTTTCCGGCTTTAGCAATCCCCTCAAACAGACACTGGAACTTGGTCTTCAGGTTAGATTTATGTTTACGCTGACAAACCCTGTCAGGACTTCCTGAAAGAATACACAAAATTGAAGATCATTAAGTGATTTATAAAGCAAATGTGACAATTTCTTGGATGGATATATAGACATGTTTCAACATTGTAAAATGTTAGTTGTTTTGAGTCTACAGCTGTCAACTACATCTACAACCATCTGACATTGATTGAGATTAGGAATCAGTTTCCACACACCATTCTTAGTCTTCTTATCTGGCAGGACTTGCAGGGCATCACTGACGTGGTTATTGTGCATTGTTTGAAGCTGTGAATGACACAGTCACCAGGAATCCTGCACCTGCCCCAGATGACCAGGTATCCTTTTTGTCAGTTGCCATCAAGCAAACCTTAGCTAGAGTGAACCCATGCAAGGCTGATAACATGCCTGGGAGTGGGCTCAGGGAGTGTGCAGACCAGCTGGCAAATGTGCTAACCGACATCTTCAACATCTCCCTGAGCCAGGCGGTAGTGCCAATGCCAGAAAAGTCAACAATGTCCTGCTTCAGTGTCTATCACAGTTTGTGGAGCTGCCACAAGTGATGCCATTTCCTCAGCTCTCCACCCAGAACTCCTATTTCTTAGTCTCCTCCACCTCTTGAGACATTATTAATGTCCCATTTATCCAGCATGTTAAACCTTTAGAGAAATCCTCTTACTGCTTTGCAGACAGTCAGCCAGCTCCTCATGCTTCATTCGCCTCAGGAAGTGCAGTGTGATATTCAGAAATGCCTCTCTGCTGCTCCTCCTCTGCTCCTCATCCTCACCATCCAACACCTCCTCATCCTCCCTCTGACTGTCTTGGGGGTCAACTGGACTCAGACCCTTCTGGATCTTCTTCAGCTCATACTTCACAAAAGTGACAATGTTCTCCTCCAGCAGCTGGAACAGAATGTTACATGAGTGACACAATCAAGCTAAAATACTGGAACCAAACATAAGATCCATGTTGAACAGACTGGTCAAACTGGTGAACAGAAAAGATGTAAAAGTCGCTGTTGTTCATGTACAGACCATGAATATGGAGTCCAGGTGTGTTTGTGGCTGCTGGGCACACGGACCACTGGGAACTTCTGAGCTCTCCTGGTCGACTCTGTGGAGGAATCATGAAGAATTAGCTCACAATTTGTCCGTCCACACAGAGACAAACACAAGGTCCTTTGAGTTAAATTGTTGATTACAACATTGAATCATTGATGGTTTCCCCTGACTTTAGATGTTCATACCGTTGATCCCACTGTGGGTCAATAGTCCAGTTTGCACTTCTGTGCAGCTTGAAGTTTACTGTGTTGGTACACCACATGAACACAGCACATTTATGGGCTTTGGTAGAGATGTGCATTGTCTCCTCTTTCAGTTTCTGCAGCCTACAGTTATCCATAACTCCCTCCTCAGCATTGAGAGACATCTTTCCACAGGCAGATGTCAGAAGCCTGATGTGATGGGCCGTGATGCAGCCATCACTGTTGCCCCTTAACTGTTTTGAAACCGAGGCTGATGCAGATCAGATACTTGCTCAGATGTGCAGTGGTGACGTTTTTATTCTGGAGGCAGTTATTGTGGTGAAATTCACAGTACAAGTGCGGCTAGATGGAAGCTAAGAACGCCAGCAGAGCTGACAGGAAACACGGTGAGCAGTATCTGCCTAAGCCTGTGTGAGCTGACCAATCAGAAGAAACTGGGTATTTCAGGAGGAGAGCCTTGAGGGGGACTGGAGCTAAAATGGAGCTTCAGACACACAGAACAGGCGTACTGCAGGAATGGACAGTAACATTTGAGTATGTAAACCTACACCTAAAATAAAAGAAGGAACCTGAAAATGAACATGATATGGCCTACTTAATATACAGAGAGTGTAATAGGCTGAGCCCAAACAATGAAAACAAATTCTGGACAGGAACACCACGAGTTGCAAAAGATGCAAGGAACTGGGTCATATTTCACGGCAGTGTGAGATGAACTGATGCCCGCAGCAGAATCTTCTGGCAGCCAGCCCGCACACATCTATGCCTCCTTGATGGGGACAGATTATCAAGTTTTCACATGCCCTGCGAGGCTAAAAAGCAGAGATGTGACACAGACAGTGAATACACACTATTTCACAAGTCTTTAATAAAGGGAACAGACTTCCTGGACTGACTTCAGGAAGAGACACAACCATTTTCCTCTGTCCATCGTGACACTAATTTGAAGCTAGTTTCAACAACACACATGTGTGAAGTCAGTGCAGGGGTTTTGGAAACCATGTCAGTCTGACACTTAATAGGACAAGATTGCCCCCTCTTCCACAGACTATGGAGGGAAATACAAGAGAAATGGGTCCAGGGAGACATTGTAGCCTAGATGTAAAATTAAGCCTAAGAGAGGCGAACCAAAGTATGTGTCCAGGACTAGTTTAACACATACCTCTCAGTGAATGCTCTTCTCAGTGCTGCAGAATCATCCAGTGATGCTGAGCCAGCCTCTGAAGTGGAAGTGAGGAGCCCCAATTAAGCAAACAGCCATCATCAAGTGAGGATGCCAGTCAGGCAACAAACAGACCACCACTACTCCCACTATCACGCCAGTATGGCACTGCTCAACTCAGTGATCCTACATTAATAAGATGTCAGAGCAGTAGAGGATGGTGACCAAGAACAGAGAAGTGGTCTAATTTACCCTCATTTGGCTGTGAAGAATGGATGACTGTACCAGATGTTAAAAGTACAAGATGAATTAACAGAGAAGCTGTTAGCGCCCAGATCCTTAGAGAAATGCTACCAGAAGAGGGGAACATCTTCATGTGGAATAAGTACAAAAAGAACAGCGAGCATCCTACTACATCCTGGGCAGCCCAGAGAGTTCAAGCCAGGGGACCGGGTTCTGGTACCCACTGCTGAGTGTAAGTTTTTAGCCACTTGGCGGGGGCATTATGAAATCACTGAACGAGGAGAAGTGAATTACAAGTTAAAGTAACCGGGAAGGAGAAACCAGTCCAAACTTCCCATGTGAGTCTGTTGAAGAAAAAGCATTCTGCAGAGGTTCCACTCAGTAGTTTACCCTTGAAAGACTCAAGAGCACCACCAAGAGAAGACACAAAGGTGGGCCCAGATCTGTCACTTAGCATACCAGGAGTGCCTGGATCTTGTTGACTGCAAGCAAGATAGGTTGGCGGCCAATGCAGGCACAACACAACTCTCAGGACATGAAATATGCAGCAAGACCAACTGCTGCAAGACCAATATGCAGCAAGTCCAACACTATTTAATACTGAGAACAACTTACTTTCTGTCAGATGTATGTTGTTTAAAATCAATGAAAAAATCCTTTGAGCTGTCACTCTTTAAGGACAAACAGCTGGGTCCAGGTCCAGGTCCAGGTCCAGGTCCAGGTCCAGGTCCAGGTTCAGATGAGTCTGCTTTGTGCTGTTGCTGTTCTGAGCTTCAACACAACACGCACAGAGCTTTGAGTGTGAATAATGATGGTGGAATGATTTTAGTGCTGCGCTCTGACATGGACCGTTACAGATCGTCATCTCACCTCTGAGCTTTGGTCTGGCCCTCATGGTCCCCACACTGAGCGGTTTTAGAGGGAGGGACTCCCTGATCTTTGTCGTCACACTGGTTCATGCTGCTGCACTTACACCCACATCAGCCTACCCACATTTTAATCTGCAGAGGAAACACAAATCAGTCATCAGCACATCAACTGACAGTATCCTTTACATCATTTGGCCTGTAAAAATATCAGTTGTTCCTCCAGTGACTTTCTGGGTCAGCACCCTCTGACTGCAGGGACTGATGTGGACACACATCTCTGCTTCCTCCACAGCCTCGTTACAACAGTAACAGAAGCAGCAACACCCAAAACTTTATTCACGTCTACTGAAACAAACAGCGAGAAACAAACCCTAATGTGAACAAAGAGAAATTTGTTGTTGAACTAACTTACAGTTTCTTCAGACAGTCCAAAGTGTCTCGCTCAGTGCCTGCAGAGACAGGCTTCGGTACAGGTGATCTGTTTCCTGGAATGAGTCGAGGCTCCACCTGCGATGGAAGCCGGCCATGTAGGACGGGCTGAAGCAGGAGCTCTGTGTAGTATATTCACAGGATGATATTTCACAGGATGTTTCTGCTGGCAGGCAATAAGTCAAACTAAAGTTTTTTTTATTTTTATTTGTTATTATTATGAGTTTTACACAGGCAATTTAGCACTGTATGACTGTGGATGATATTACCTGAGTGCTGGTTCTCTGTGTTGAACCCAGATTGTAAATAGACCTAAAACTCATAGGCTGTAATAAATTATTAATAATTATTATAATTATTAATTGAAAAAAAAAAGAGTCAACAGTAGGAGTACACATGAACCCAGCTTTGATTTAGTCAGTTAGAGTATTAAGAGCTTGCAGATGAAAAAGCACAGCAGGACCACAGCACGAAGCCTTAACCTACTCCAAGATCAAGAAAAACCAAATATTTTCATGTTTTCTCTAATGGTATATCAAGGCATCCTTCAAAAGAAAGCAAATTTACCATATATTTATGGGCATAAATATTTATATATCTATGAAATCTACATTATGGACACATATGTATTCATGTTTAAGGTATTTATTATTATGTTTTGGCTATATATATGTCTGTTGAGGACATCCTTCAAGCTGTGAGGAAAGCTCCTTTTAGCCTCCAAATCCTTGATTGTAGAATTCATGCAGAATTTCATTGGCTATTCAAAGCATCAGTCATCTGCAAACTCTGCTGTGATTGGCTGTATCTTCACCTATAAAAGAGAAGGCGGTCCTTCTGTTCAACTCTGACTGTTATTGGCTTCTCTGGCAGCTAGGCTTCATTGTGATTGGTCCAGGTAGAATTTGAAAGTGGAGACAAGATGGCGCCGGTCTGCAAACATTTCTGGAAGTTGTAACAGAAACACAGAAGAGAAGTGGAAGACTGCTAATTTAAAAGAAGGAAACATCTTTCTGTGGATTATTAGCATTTTTTGGACCTAAATATCTTTACTGCGGTGGATCTTCTGGACCTTTGTGGATGTTTCCAGACAGAGTTTAGTGATGTGTGGCTCACTGACAGACGTCATTGGTGAGTGGCCTCAATGTTGCGTCAGTTTTAGACACAGTTGTTGGTTTACAGTTGCCGTTTATTGTGCCTCTTGTTGTGATTGTTACTTGAAATGGTTTCCATCAATCGACTCATGGTGAATCTCAGCTTTCTAATATGAGTATAAACGTGAACGTAGTGTTTGTGTCAACTGACTGGAGGAATAATGAACAATAACCTCTGCTAAAGCCCTGCAGCGGGCTGCTGGAACGGTAAACAGCTGTCGATTTAAAGTTTGTTGAAGCACGCAGACTGATTTTAAATAGGTTTATCAGTGTGTGTGTTTCACTGAATATTCTTATGATAGGACTATTTTACAAAACTGAGTGGGAGAAGTGTTCAGCATTACTACACCGCGTCGCTCTGAGCTATTGGCAGGAAACAGGAAATAATTTGTCAACTGTTTACATTTGCTGTGCGAATAACATTTGTGTGTTACTGTCGCACAACTGAAAGCCTCTATTCTGATATTAAAATGCATGTCTTGTATATTCAGCTGGCAGCTCCCGTTCATGTAAAACGTCTTCCATTGATTTTTATCCAAACCTGAAGCGTCACTCGTGGTTTGACAACAGCAAATCTTATATTCCATCTCTGAGACCGAAGGTCATCTTCCAAAGGGAATTAAATCAAACATTAAAACTCTACAGAGACGTCAGCGTGAGCAGAGAGTGACCATAATAATGGTAATATAACAAATCCTGCTTTATTTATTTATTTGTTTTAGCGCGAAGCCCTCTTAAATTGAGGTGGAAATTGGGGTTGGGGCGGCTGTGGCTCAGGGGGTAGAGCGGTCGTCTGCCAATCAGGAGGTCTGTGGTTCGATACCTGGCCTCGGCAGTCCACATGCTGAAGTATCCTTGGGCAAGATACCAAACCCCAAGACTGCCTCTGATGCTGTGCCATTGGTGTGCAAATTCATATGTACGTCACTTTGGATCAAAGCATCTGCCAAATGACTAATTGTAATTAAATTACTGTTTTGTTTTTTTTTTACATTTTAAGCTAAATAATATTGTGTTTGCATCTTTATCACTAAAAATCTCTGCGCCAAACATATGATTTTCTGTGGAATAATTCAGAGCTGTCAGCTGATTTAAACCCTCAGTCATGTCTGCAGTGTTCCTCTGCTCCTCTCCAGCAGTCGGACAGGGCAGACTCTCTGCAGCCTGAGAGGCCGTACTCAGGGCATAAAACACAAACAGCCTTCATCTGTATCCATAAAGCATCTTGTGTCCCCAGGGTGCTCCTCTGAAGATGATCTCCTTTTTAAAAAAAAAAGGAACATTTCTCCTCATTGATGATGATGTGGCGTCCTCTGGTGGTGAAAAGATAAACTGCGCTGCACACCCACAGTGATGTCCCCAGTACAAACGTCCATGCTTCAGTTTAATATGGATGACACTGGGCTCTTAGTGACTCACAGAGAAACTTTCAGGAATAAACACATTAATACTGACTCTCACACTGATATACATACATCACCAATTCATCTTACTGTTGGCGCCTTTCAGCATGATTCATCAGTACTGATTAGTACATATTGATCCTAATGATAAGTGTGAATCCGGCTAGACACACATTAGTGGAGTGTAGTGTTGCAGTGAGTCAGTGTGACCACTGTGGGGCAGTAAAGACTGAACCTGGCTGTGTCTGACAGCGACGTAGTGAAGGAGAGGAGAGAGCGGGACCAGCTCTTCTCTGGGAAGTGTTTTATCTAAGTTATGTCAGATTCTGCTGAAAGAGGATCTTATTTTGATGTGTGTTCATAGTAAAAGTAAAATAGCGTTTTATCTTTTGACTGGAGAGCCTCTTATTATCGTCATTGTTAATGATAATGACAGATTTGTTTGTTTTTCGCAGTTTTTGTTCTTTTTGAGTATTTTTTCTTTGACATGAACACTAAATGAATTGTCTGCTACAAAAGCTTTCTATAGATTGTAATGTTGCAGGAGCTCAGGAGGCCACTGACAGGGAGTGGCACTGAACCAGGGGAGCCCACTGCTGGAGCATGGAGGTGGCTTTCTCTCACGGGTGAGGCAATGGGTGGCAGGCCATCTATTCAGCCTCCACGCCTCATTGCCTCAGCCTGGGGAGAGAACCCTTCCATTTTTGAATCAGCATCCCCTGATTCAGAGCCATCTGAGCCAGACAGTCGGACTCCAGAGCAAGGAGTGTGTCAGGGTCAGAGGAGCCACGGCCACCAGAAAGGTAAAGGCATGACGCCATCCTGGAAGGGCAGAGGAGAAGGCCGGCTGAGGCGAGGCCAGGGAGGAGAGGCTGTTAGATTTATTGGAGAAGAGGAGGAATGTATACAAAGCAAATAGTAACTAACTCCTGGTGTGTAATGGAGAAGTTATAGATGAAACTATATATTATTAATCACTATTAACACCTCTAGCAATAGCAAGTGAGCCTACTGAGTTTCCTGAAGAAGAGTCAGGTCATGAAGAGCTGGAGAAGTGTTGTTTGATGCTGAAGGAGCTGCAGTGATGCAGCCACACAGCTGTTCCCCACACGGTAAGTCTGACTGCAGCTGACAACCTCCGTCATCTGCCGGCTTATCTGGCCCCCAGCGCCTCGTCCACAGGCTCAAGCGTGTCTCCATCTCCAGCAAGCCTTGAAAGGTGTTTGTCGCTGCCTGGTCTTCATGATGCCAAACGCCCTCTCGATCGTTGGACCGGTCTTTATTTGGTGCCTGCTGAACGTTGCTGCAACTGCACTTCTCACTGGCTTCCTGTAAGGTGTTATGAGTGTGATGGCTCATGACATACAGGGATATCCTCCATCCCCCTTCAGGTGGGAACAGTCTTTGAACAAACAAAAGGCTATTTTTCAGAACTCGTGGACTGAGACCGGGTTAGCAACAAATATGTCCAGAAACTGGTGGTCACTGTGCGAGCACCTGAACAGAATAAAACAATTTCCTGTTGAGCATCTGCACTCAGGGGCTTTGATTCTTACCTGACAGCCATCAATGCTGCCCACAGCGCTGACGGATGATGCAGATCCAGCTAGACATCCAAAGCCAGCACCAGTTCTTTGAAGCTCATCAGGTGGTGGAAGGCAGGTGAGCCTTTGTTTGAGCCTGATTATTTTGTGTGCAGTCCTTTGAATTACATACTTCACTGTGAAATGTGGGAGGCCAAACGCTCTGGAGACGACATGCCAGTCAAAACAGCAACACCAGAACCTTTACGCCATGAGCTCATCCATGATCAAACGCACAGCAGCATGCGGACGGGAGGTGGAGGTGGAGGTGGAGGTGGAGTGTGGCTGCAGGTCACTTTGGCCATCAGAGTATAAGACCAAGACAGGAAGTTGGCAGTTCACTGCACAATACTGAGAATGAAATATGTGACTAAAAGCTTTGTGACAATCCAGTCACACTCTGTTGCAGGAGTTTACCGTATGTGACGTCAAACTAAATTGTGCCATGGCTAGGTTTCTCCTGGAGGGGGCGCAGTCTGACACTGCATGAGAGTTAAGTGTTCAATGAGAAATCAGAATGATGCATGTTTATGTCCTCTGTAGATACAAATGTAATTTCTTTTCTTCATCTTTTCACTTACGAATCGGCATCTCGGTCTTTTCAGGAGCAGCACGTCTCAGTCGTCTCCGTCCAGTAATTCTGTTTCATCTCTCAATCAAAAAATATTTGAACAGTCCAGAGAACAAAGAAAGAAAGATTGATTTTGAGTGGCATTTCTACAGAGCTCTAAATTAGTATTAGTTTTTCCATAACACCAACTCCAGCATGCTTCAGAAACTGCTTGCATGAACTTTTTTTGGGTGTTCACATGGAGAAACTGCAATCAATGAACTTAAAATGTCAACAATCACTGCTTTGTTCTCGTTTCCTGTGATTACTGATGGATTGTATTTAACACATGTGGATAACATATATTGCTGTGAGCTTTAAGGTGAACTCCTCTACTTGTATCCCTCCCCTGGCTGTGTATATGAGCGTGTGTGTGCATGTTTAAGTTTGGTTTTGGGTGCTGATTTTTGTGTGTTTTGATGATGACGCTCACAGCTGGTTTTCCAGGTTTGGGTCAGTCGGTGTTAAGTGGAAAAAGTCTTTGCGAGAGTGGGTTTTGAAAGGAGCTGCTCTCAGTGCGTTTCCTCAGAACAGGACGTGCATGCAGTCATATGCTCAGTTCCTTTTGTTTGTCTGAAGGAGTTTGACGCTCAGCAGCAGACTCCGATGTCAGAGCGGCTTTTGTTCTTGCAGAGCAGGAACACGCTCAGTGTTTCCTCTCTCCAGCTGCCACACCTCTAATTTTGCTTCAGATGATTTCGCATTTGAAAGCACAGAGCCGAGAAGCTGCCGGAGCTTGAGGTTCAGCTCTGAGAGGTAGATAAGATAAGATAATCCTTTCTTAATCCTGAAGCGGGGAAATTCGCAGTATTACAGCAGCAAATTTGATTGGGTGAGAAGCATCAGTTAAAAAAGCAAGATATGATAAATAACTAAACAATGTAATGAGTAAAGTTGAGTTTTTGCACATTTTGACATTATTGCACATAGGAAACATGATATTGTACAGTTTAGTGCGCACTGATGAAGCACAGTTTAGCTGTGTGTGGTCTTCTGGGAGCAGTGTTGATTATAAAGTCTGACAGCAGCAGAAGGAAAGACCTCCCGTCTGTCCAGGGCTCTTGTAATGTATTTAATATTCAACAAGTTTGCAAGACAAGAAATGTTTATTTGTGATGTGTAACAAGTCACAGATACGTCACGAGCGGAGTCTTGTGATTGGTTTTACTCACTCCAGGCGACAGCGTCTTTCTTTCCTCAGATAGAAGCCTTGACGTGCTTGTCCCTGCAATGTTACCGCCATCATTCATAGCTCAGCCGTACCGGCATTTTCCCTGAAATGTTACGAGGTTTTAAGGAAGGCAACATTTCCCTGAATATCGATCCCTGCTCCCATTCACACATGTCCTCTTGCAGGAAATGTTCCTGAACGTTTCAGTGATAGGCTGCGTGTGGAAGGGGATTTGGCTGTCACAGGCACTCCAGATCAGCCACAAGCTTGATAGCAAGCCTGTTAGCGATGGCACTAGCATAGCTTTGTTGGCAGATGATGCAGAGTTTATCCCTGTTAGTGGCATGGGGAGGGAAGAAACCCACTGTGTGCCCACCTTTACTGACCGCAAACCAGCTTTCGACCCTCGCCAGCCCTGTTGGTGGTCTTATTGACCTGCATGTCTCTTCTACCTTCACTGACACAGTTACACAAATGCACGCTAGTAATAGGGGGCTCCATTACCTGCAGCGTTAGATTAGCATCGCCAGCCTCTGTTTGCTATCTAGCCTGGGTACGAGCTTCCAACATAGCTACTCTGAAGGAAGCCAAGCACGGAGCGCCGCTAGTTTTAGCAACATCATCAGCCAGCTGACCGCCAACAATGTGAGGATGAAGCAGTCAGAGATCACAGAAGAGAGCTCAGTCGTGACGGTTGAGTTTGCCCTAAAGATAAATTGTTATCGATGGATTGCTTCTGGTCCTGTACCTGTGACAGGTGATGATGACATGTACAGTGGGCCCACTGGCTGACTCATTGCAGTGAGCAGCAGTGGCTTACAAAGCTGCAGTCTGTGGTCACAGTTTGTATTTTCCTGTAGTATAATTGCATTTTGAGCTGCTCTGAGCCGCAGTAGCTGCAGCTCTAATCGATCTGGAATGTGACAGTTCTAGCTGGTCAACTTCTGTGTCACAGACGTTACCTCACCGATCTGCAGTGATGTCAGCCCATCTCTCTCCCTCCCAGACGCCTTTTCCCTCCCTCAGTCCACCCGACTGTCGTCTTCCTCCCTCTCTATTCGGCTCGGTCTCTCGTCTCACCTCTGTCCTTTCCTCTGTCGTCTTTATGTCTGTCCCTCTCCCCCAACGGTTACTGGTGCAGCAGCAACAGCACACACACATTTTAAGATGCGTGTTTGCCAGCCTGTATACAGTGTGTTCATACATGAATAGTATGCATGCAAGTGGAAATTCACATTGAAATGCACACACACAAACATGCAGGAGCACATGGGAAATATGTACATAGAGTCACAGAGTGTTACTTACAGAGCAGCTTCCTTAGCTGTGCATTCAGAGTGAGTGTGACGTGAGTATGAGGCAGCGGGAAGGTGTACGAAGTCATTAAAATGTAAAGTGACTCAGTAACGGCAAAGACATCATTTTCATTCCAATTTTGAGAGACATCTCCTGGGAACTGAAGATACTCTAACAGGCTTCTCCAATGAATGTGAGGTGTTCTTAATGGAATTCAATTATCGTACAAAGTATGCTGCTCATACAGTATGTAAACCCTGTAAACTTAACATGACGTGCTGAGCTGAATGCGTGTTGAGAAACAAGTCTGATACAGTGACTGCGACTCTGATTGGCATACAGTACGTTTGGCACTGAGAACAGATTGTAGGTCGCACACAGTGACCTTCATACAGGAGACCAGGGCTTGATCCTCATGTGAAACCAATGGTCACAGTAGATTGTTATAAAGAAGACGTTATTTTAAGCTAAACTATGGCCTTTTCCGACACCTAACCAAGCAGTTCTGGTGCCTAAACTTAGCTGAACTTGGCAAGCTTTATTTTGAAAGCCTAGCTGGACATTGAATGCTTATTTTTGCTAAATGGATTGATTCATTCACACCTCAGTGAGGCAGAACATGACACTGACACGGTGGGTCGGCAGGTCTATTACACACTGTGGCCTGACACTGGGCTGTGCAGCTGCACCATGGCTTCATTACATCTCTCCTTATTTAGTTATTTTTCACATTTTGCTCTCCAGCAGTAGACAGGATATGTCATTTTGTGGTTGCACCATGGCTTCATCACATCTCTGTGGCGTTACCAAAGTCCACTGGATGAGTTTGTGCCTCAGTAGCTGCATTTCCAGAATTGCTTGAGCTGTTTTGACATTATTTTGTGAACATAGAATATATGTTTGCAGTTCTACTTCAGTGGTCACTGCATGTAGTATGGTCTTATCTTTACACAGATACAGATACAGAAAAACTTTATTGTCCCCTACAAAAGTAGTGGAAATTCATCTTTGACGTGCTCACACATGTGCATAAAATAACACAAGTAAGAACAAAGTTCAACATAAAAACAGCAACACTATAAATAAATACAGTGCAGTACATTTAATACAGAATTAAAAAAAAGGATTTTATAGTGCATTGTTGATGGTGGATGGGATGAGTGATTTTTTTCCCTAAGTTTGTCCTTGCTAGAGGGGCCCTGTAGTGACGGCCTGAAGGAAGGGGTTGGACTGAGTTGTGGAGTGGACGTGAAGGGTCGTGTATGATGTAGGTGGCTTTATGTCTGACTGCCTGTGTGTGGAGGTCTGAGAGGGAGGACTGTGCGGTGCCTGGTATCTTGGATTTGTCTTTAACAGACAGAAAGGTGTACCAGGATGAGATGTTGTAAGTGAGGACTGACTCAGTGAGTGATCTGTAAACAACTGTTAAAATGTCTTCACTCACTTTAAAACTCCTCAGTTTCCTCAGCTAAAGAGACGTTGTTGTGCCTTTTTGTCCGTGTGTTTGGTGTGGACAGAGAAGGACAGTGTTCTGTCCACCTCAACGCCCAGATACCTGAACGCCTCCATCTGCTCCACCTCCTGCCCTTTGATCTTCAGAGGCTGCCGTAGTGGGTGGGCGGAGTCACCAGGTGTCACTCTCCTGCAGCAGCTCCTTGGTCTTAGACATGTTGAGCTCTAAGAAGCTGTCCTCAATGAGAGTGATGAGCGAGCCTACCTGTTGGTGATATGCTGTTAGGCTGTCAGAGTCCGTCAGGTGAGCCACCAAAGCCATGTCATCCGCCCATTTGAAAAGTGTCACGTTGTCCATGTTGCAGGTTATCTTATTTGTGTAGATGGAGAAAAGAATGGGTGATAGGACACAACCTTGTGGCACTCCTGGCTGTAGCGTTTAAACAAGTGTCGCAAAGTGCACTGTTCAACGCTGATTTCATGCTGACTGTTAATAAATAAAATAAATATTCACATCTGAACCAAAGTTTTCAGAGTTGAGAGGTGGTCTAGCTAAAACAGACCCGGCACATAAAGACAGTGAAGCAGAGAAAAGGGACGCTCCACTCATGCGTCCTTTGGAAATTGCCACGCTGACATGAAATCAATGGCAGAGTCAGTGGATCTACTCCAGCAGCTGCCACAGAACCAGAGCATGAGACTGTGTCCTCCTGTGGACGCTGACACAAAAAGCACAGGGACAACTTTGAACTCCAACTCCGCCAGTGTTTCAGGCAGCATCTGGTGACCGTTAGAGGAATCTTCATCTTAAAACAGGCGGCACGATCAGCGCGTTGCTGCTCTTACTGATGTTTTCTCTTTCGTCTAATCAGTCAGAAAAGAGAAACCTGCCGCTGGGAGCTGCAGATGCGTCTTTCAGCTCCATCTCACGCTCACTGTCTGCTGTCTGTGCGGCTGTTTGTGTGGCTCGATATGTCTTTTGTGTCTGAGAGGGACGCGCTCACTTCAGCTGTGTATCGCTGTCTTTCAGACAGCTGGAAACAGTGTTCTACCTGGCGGTGCATTCAAATGTCGTCCCACCTGCGAGCTGTGTCTCTCTGCTTCATTATGTTTTATCAGGCTCTTGCATTGTGTGTTACAGAGGATTTTTCTGCGCTGTGATTCATGGACGTGTTTCATTTGGTGTGAGCTATAAAAAAAATACTGAGCAAAAACCAGAACCCGCCAAGCTGTTTTATTAATCTGGTTTGAATTTGTGAGATCATTTGACAGTCTGCTGTGGAGGAAGTGTGCATACCCTTAACTTAGGTGAAAGGAGCAATACCACAATGTAAAAGTACTACAAAATTTTACTGAACGTAAACTTACTGAAAGTGTAATCATCCACATAAAAATCACTTTGCAGGAATTCCTCTTGTTAATGTTATGTGCATTATAATTTTAATGATGTTGTTGATGGAGGTTGAGTTTGTTTTAACTCGCATTCTCTAACGATGTATTTTATCAGCTGATTTGTGAGTAAAAGCAGTTAAAGTAACTTAACTATACCTTAACTACAGCAGTCAGATAAAATTAAATGAAGTAAAAAGTACAAGACCTCCCTCTGAAGAGGAGTGAAACTGTTGTATAAGGAGCATAAAGAACAAACCCCTAAAACTGTACTTAAGTAAAGTAACTATCTTACTTTCCTCTTCACATTTTATGTCTTGAGTTTCAGATTCTGATGTGTTTTTTTTCATCCTGTGAAGCTTCAACTCCTGAGTGCTTTGAGACACTCCAGCAGAGAGCTGTGAAACCAGAAACTGCGTCAATGTCAATGTCGCTGCAGCGTTTGACTGACAAATGGTCCCCGGGGATTTCGGTGCAGAAACAGCAATGACCCATCGCGGCACAGACGGAGACAAAATAAAAAATAAGGCACAGAAGCAGATATTACCACTTTAAATGCAAATAAAAGATGGTGCGGGGTTATGAAAGCAGCTGCACTTCTTGCCAATCGTTTCTCCCCGGGCCCAAAGTTTAGAGTCCCTGACTGTAAATACTTAAGTCAGGAGAAAAAGCGCCTCTCCTCTTTATTGATTGTGGACTGGGCTTATGCTTTCCCTGAATCGTCCATTTCATTATGCTTCGCTCTCAGTTTATTGGTTTTAAGGCATGAGGCTCTGAGGAGAGACGTGTTTAGCTTATTGCTTGGGCGGGATGAAGCGGCGCTGCCTTATTGCTGGAGTCTGGAGGTCCGAACTGTTTCAGCAGCGGAGGCACACAGACATCTGAGCTGTTGGAGACACCAGTGAAACCAGTATGAATTACAGCAGGAAGCACTGGCCGCACAGGAAACTCCGTCTGTCTTTCCCTGAAAGTTGTCAGGCAGTAGTGTGCACAGACTCTCTGAGGGTCTGCAAAGACAACGTGAAGCTCAGTGACAGTGACTCCGGCCGTCCACATAGTTTGTAAGGGTGGGAACTTGGTTGCAGTCTGTAACCTCACCACTAGATGTCTCTAAATCCTGCACACTGGTCCTTTAAAGCTGCACTGCTCAGTGTTTTTATACGAGCAATGGTTCGAATGACTGTCACAGGGGGCTGTAGTCAAAACCCACAACGAATTACAGCCCAACTCTGCACTTCCCCTCAGCTCCGCACAGCATTTTAGCACCTTTTTTTTCCGGTTGTACGGCACATTTACTGTGTGGTTCACTCTCGGTGCTCTCATTAACCTCGTTTCCAGCAGCAGCAGCAGCAGCAGGCAGCAGCTTTCAGCTATCCGCCCAGGATAAAACTGCAGGCTGACAAAGTTAGCGACTAGCTTGTGAAGAAAGTGGAACATCCAGAGGCAGATTTTCTTCCTCAGGATGAACCGAAATTAAAGCGAGCCATGCTACTTTAACCAAAGTGTTGCTTTGGATGACACTTTGCGATTGTACACATGGAAAGATCTAATTTTTAGCATAAACTCAGCAGAGTGGACATGCTGGAGACTCTCCATTTCAAAGGGCTCTCAGCATCTCGAGTGTGTCAAGACGAATCATTACATGCAAATAAGAAGGCCGTCTGAAAGAGACAAACACGCGGCGCGATATAAAAACCACAAAAAGAAGTTATAATCACACATGAGGACATGACGTTTAATTTGGCGTCATGTTATTCCAGCAGCTGTAGCATCTCGAACCCAACAGTGTTTTTGAGTTGATGATGATTATGATGATGATGATCATCCACTCACCATGCGATTACACTACACTTAAGGAGCCTTATAATACCTCTTCATTTTCTCTCCCGTTCTGTTTACTTCTTCTTGTAGTAGAAATCTAATTATCTTTCCGCCCCCACGTCCCTTATATGTCTTGTATTCCCATCGTTTCCTCCTCATTCACCCAGATTTCACCTCTCACTTTCATTCCATCTCAATGTATCTCTCTCACATCTTCTTTTCTCACCTTCGTTTGCTCTCACTTCATCTCTCTCCTCTTGTCTCCGGGCCCTCCATCAGTGATTACACATAACCCTGAAGTAATTAAGCTAAGAACACAGACGGGGATGCGGGTCATAAATAAACAACTGTAAGTGATATTAAACTATCAGGGAGAGCGCTGGCAGGGGGAAACACCTCGTCAGGAGTTTTTAAATGAACTCTGGCTGGGCAACACTTCTGACTTCTCACAAATTATTTCTGAGGCACATGACTGAGTTAGAGAAGCTTTTTCATATTTAGTTGGGGGTTATGAAGCCTTGTAGATGATACAGAGTTTGCTCATTTACACCACAAATATGCTTACTGGTTTTGTGTTTAATACCCTCACAAAGAAAAGAAATAAATGAACAGGCATGCATTAGATATGGCAACTTCAGTGGGAGGGGAAAAAAGTTTTAGATGGACCTTTTGTGCGATCAGTGAAATGACAGCATCGACGTTTACGGCCAGATGTAAAACGTCTCGTGGCAATGAAAGTAAAACCCGTCTAAGGTGGAAGTACCCTGATGTTAGGGGAGGTGGGATTGAGTCGTTAGCTCGTCACTGAGCAGTCAACAGTGGTGGAAGAACAATCCAGATAATTTACTAAAGAAAAAGTGGCAATACCGCAGTTTTAGAACACTTCTGCACTCAAAGTCTTACTTTAAAGTGCTGTTTTTTTAACTAGTATTAAAGAAAAGTGCCTTCTATGCAACCAAGACGAGCTCTGTTGTTGTTATTTATTACTTTATTATAATTATTATTGTTATTATTGATGCAGTAATAAGTAAGATTTTAATATTGTAGCTAGCTGCTTTAGAGCTAATGTTATTCATTTGTATACTTCCTGTGTAGAAATACACATCTTATGTACTCTTTGTTGGTATTTTAAATGTCATCTGCAAAGGTGCTACTAACTACAGGTGAAGTACAATATTTCCCTCTGAAATATAGTGGAGGAGAAGTATGAAGGTGCATCACATTATGTAAAGTACGAGTAGTTGTGCGGCACCTTTAAAGAACAGACGCCACAAAGTGCTGCACAAAGAAAAGGGACGAAAAGCAAATAAGAGACGTTCGTCCATTCAGTCTGACAACGAATCTTTAAAGTCAGAAAAAACAATCAGTGGAGCGATTTGACATTTCCACCTTGACAAACGAGACCGCCGCTGACGTCCAGTCTCGTACAAACAGTCAACAGTGACGGCCATCTTTCCTTTGCGGCCGGTTGTAAATGCCTAAACTTAACCGGTCCGACCATCGTGGAGACAGATCAGAAAACAGCCATACGGGTCGCTGTAGAAGACACTGATAACCAACGTCGTTGAGGCACAGAGGCCAGAAAACACCGCACCGACTTCTTAAATACAATGCAACAAACGTGTTTAAATTATGCTAATTTTATGATCGCAAACTACGTGTTTGGATAAGAAATATATTAGTTTTCAGAAGATGGAGAAAACAAAAGGTTTAGCATATTTAGTGTCATACTTGTTTTAAAAAAAAATCAAGAAATCACAGATAAAGATGAATAAAAAATGTTCTTTTCCCTGTTTTTCTCGTTCTGCTGTTCCTCTGTGTTAGGTCAGCAGAAGACAACAGAATCTCAAAGACCTCAAGTGAAGCCAAAGCCATCAGCATCGCCACAGATACACTGCTGGTAAGTGGGAAATGTAATTTATGTGAACAGACCTCTTCATTTATTTACCGACTGAGTTAAATGCCGCATATCGTGCACAAATGCTACCAACTGGTGTCCTTTTAAAAGTGCTCTGGTCTAATTGTGTGGAGGTTTCAAACTGTGGATCTGAAACCAAACTGCTCATGAGAAGTTCTCCAAAGAAGTAAAAATATCTACCACCAAAAATAGCAAAGTATATGTGACAGTAAAAATAGCCCTCCACCCATCCAGTTCTCCATCATCTTCCTCCTCTCTCTCATCCTTCTTGTAGCAGGACCATTAAAATCCTAATGAGACTGTTTCCGTTTTTGGAGGCTGAGATTGGGAGCCATTCATCCTCATTGCTGGAGCTAAATAATTGAAAGGAAGAGGGAGTTTAGGGAGGGAGGCAGGGGTCGGTATTGGGGCTTCAGATGGTACGTTCAGTCACCCACGTTTAGACTCTGAATCACAATTTGTTCGAGTGTGTGTCTCAGAAAGTTCTGACATCTACGAGAAACAGCTCAAACCACAATTACAGACTTCACCAAGATGATCCTCATTTTGTTTCGGTTTTAAATACATTCAGAAAACCTCAGGAACAGGTTTCAGCTTTTCAAAGAGACCAAAAGAAACAGAAAGACACAAGTGTGAAGTAAATTTTCTGGACAGGAGGTGCTTGTATTGACACTAAAGCTTCACCAGAGGGGAGATTTTCCACAGACAGACATTTAATAGGGATGAGAAACGTCATTGCTTTAAGACCGTAGCTTCAACAGCAGCATCATGCTGCGTAACCAAGACCTCGATCAGTCCGTGAAGCAAGCAGCGCCAACGAAGGCGAAGTAATGAAGTGTGAGAGGTCGTTAAAGGTGGATCAGCGTGGAGCGAAGTCACCTCTCTGAGTGTTCAGACACCGAAGACGTTCACCTTCAGCTTCTGCTTTAAGTTACTGAAACTACACATGTATTATACTCTGGCTAAGAAATAGTAACCAGCAGCTATCTTAGCAAGATTTTTGAAGGTTTATCATGTTTTGTATCATGAGCAAAGTCACATCATCTCTGTAATTCTTACCTGAAATTCATCTCTGAGTGTCTGTGGGACTTTCTGTTGTGTATCTTAACACACCTGAACCCAACCACTGCCAAAAACCACAGCCGTCTGCAGCTAAAACCACATAACCTTTGGAGCGGTGGTGTCTTTAGAGCAGCACACTCTGATTTTACATGCACTTACAGGGTAATTTGGTATTTTTCCATCTTTTTGACTACTGGGGACAACATGTTTTGACACTGTTAGCTGTGAAACAGGCTGCAACGTAATCCATCTGTGGGACTACCTGAAGGATGCCAAAGTTAAACCTTAAGTAATCAGGTGAATCAGAGGAATCGCAGATCGTGTTGACATGCACTCAAGACCTTATTGAGTTTCCTCACATCACAAAAGTTTGAATTTAGCCAGTGAAAGCTGACTGATTCAGACCTCTGGATGCCCCTTGGTGTTAGTTTCAATTTCAGTCAAACTTTGGATGCAATTATTTCACATACAAGGACACATTACTGTGTGTAATCACATCTCATCATCCAGAAGCTCTGCAGTCCCTTTCCATGCACATGCATACAGATTGGTTCCCCGTATACATGGCAGAGAATCAGTATTCTCCGGGAGAAATCTGCCCGCTACACCAATTAATGAACCAGGTTCCTCGTTTACATGACAGTTAGGACGTCACATTAGCTGCTGCAGGGAGGAAGTTAACTGTAACCCGGTTAATTACCTGGTTTGCTTCTGACTGGGAATCTTTGTGGCGCGTCGTTCCCCATCTCTTAAATCTGTCTTTGAGGGTTTGTGCCACTTTAACTAAATTTTGAGGCAGTATAAGAAGACTGTGGAAACTTGAATTGGCCCACGAGCTGCTCAGCTACCAAACAGTGTTTTAGAAAGCAGAATGACAACATGTTTAGGGCCCTGAAAGCCCACTTATGTTAAGTGGACTCAATGGGCCTGCTGCCTGTTTTTGATGGCTGTAAAACACATAAAGCCTTTTTGTGTATATTTCCAGAAGACCACTTTGCTGGTTTCAGCGCCGCCTGATTGATTTGATGCAACTGTGAAGCTTCTATTGTGTCTGGATGTGACAGTGCTGCATTCAGACTCGTCTCATCGTTCCCTCTCTTCTCACATCTCATTTCATGTTAAGGAGTACATGAAGTGCTGTTGATAAAGGAGCAGGACTTGAATTATTTATAGCGCAGTACAACAAGTCCGCAGAGTTTAATATGGGATCAGTGCTGTGAGCCAGCAGTGGCTCTCAATCACAGAGTCCCCCGGTGGAAACATCAATCAGCCCTCGGACAGTGAGTGATGGATTTACGGAGAGTTTCGACTGTTTAGACAGACAAGCCGAGCCCAGATTTATTGAGCCCTATGACAAAAATTTGAGAGAAGGAATATACTTCACAATCTTCCCGGACTTTGCTTCAGTTGAATTTGTGAGACATCAACACGAGAAGGCTGGCGACAGTGGACAGCTAAATGAGATCTGTAACAAAACGGGCGACAGCGTACCCTTCGTCCCCATTTTCATCCCTTACAAGTCACATAAATAACCCTGTTTGGTGGGTTTTTTGGTCAGATTTATCTAGAGCGAGACAAGTGTTTTCAATTACAATTCAGTTCAGTTCAGTTAGACATCCAACTCAGAAAGTCCACCGACCCCAAGCTCAAAATCCAAGATGGCTGCTCCATGCGTCAACAAATTAAAAGCCATTTATTAGCACTTCTGTCTCATGTGTTTGTAGGAATAAAGTCTTGTGTAATGTGTTGGCATCCTTGTTTTCCTGGAGGAATCCTTCCTGGTTTTCTGATTTGTTGCCCTAGAACGCAGTCAACTCAGGTTTCTTTTACAGATATTAATTAACTCTGCATTAATTTATAGTTTTGGACACTTCGAGGCAGCAGAACTAGTTGCAAACATGTGCTAACCTTATAAGGTTTAGATGGTAAACATGTTAGCAGAAAGTTGCTTACGAACACATCCAGTAAGCTCCTTTAGAAAAGCATCTGTCTCGTTAGCTGGTGGCTAACTTTGCTGTTTGGTGGTGCGCTGTGGGTTAATCAGAGCTTTGATGCTAAAAACAGCTGCCTGCTGATTAGACCACCGACATTTAATCTGCTGTAAAACCAAACTAAGAGCTAAAAGTTGGAGCTGGTGATGCTGACTCGGATGATAAAGCTTTGAGGGTTTGCTACTCCCAGAGAGTTTTCAGCTTCCACGTGGATCCACTGATGCAGGGCGTTAAAAAAGTGCCAATTTCTTTTTAAAACATGGTTTGAAGTCACTGAAGAGAAATTCCAGAAGATATTTACGCCATCATTGACGTATGTGATCCTTCTGCTTTTTGCCCTGGATTGCCTTTTTTAAGGCTGTTCGTGCACTCAAAAATCAATGTGCTCCTTCCTCTTTTATCTAATATTGGTGTATATCTACTCCTACTCACAGAGAGGTACCCAACAGATATTTTGGCAAGACAGGCACGATATCAAACAATCATTCAGCGCTGCTCTGGGAGGCTTCCAGGTATAAATGTGTTAGAGTAGGAATATAAAGCAAGGTGTTGCTGGAAATAAAAGTCTCTCCGCTCCATCAGCTTTTCTTTGAGATTAAAACATTATGAGAAAAGGAAGTCGCTCTTGTCTGTACGACGTACCTCGTGTTACCTTCTCCCTGCTGAGTTAAAGCCTTTTACATCTCGACTGCCTCTACCCACTCTCATTTTCTCTCACGCCAAGTGGAAATTCTGCTTCCCTAAGGTCTTTACTTCTGTATTGTACTTGAAATTTTGCTAAAATTGCTGTGTGATTAATCACCTTTGCTTGTGTTATTGTCTTACCAGGCTCAGTCATTATTTCCGGCAGTCATCAGTAAATCAGCAAATCATCCTTCAGGCAGACCTGAGTTTCCAAACTATAAAAAGATGCTCTAACAATGTCAAATTTATCCCAAAATAGTCGCCAAAATCACTTAATGGATAAATGTAAAGTGACAATTAGTCCATGCAGTTTCATAACAGTGCTTGACTTGATTTGCACAATGTCCTGGGCATTTCGAGAGACATTGAGTCACATTATTATCTTAACTCCTCCAACAGCAACGTCCAAAACATAAAGGAAGCATCCCCAGATCGCCAGAATGCCACAGCCCAACAGCAGGAATAAAAACATGCTGGCTTGTCAATACAATGCCACCGCTGAAAGTGCAGTCATGACACTGGCTGGGAAAAGGTCTTATGTAGTGGTGCATGGACGCAGGTACACAGCACACCTCTCAGCAGGGGGATTAACTGTATATCTACCTGAAAATAGCCAGAGACACATCGAACAGAGCGAATCTGCAGCCAATCATGTCACATCTTTGGAGGAATCTTTGGGGTTAATTGAAGGGGGCTTAAGGCACAGTACACCCACTTACCACGACATCACTGTCTCACTGCTAGAGACATCAGTCAGCTCTAACATCGCCTTTGCAGTCAGAGAGGAGCACATGTTCTCCAGTTGGTGATTGGTCATGTGATTACAGAAAGTTTAAGCATGTTTAAAATAAAAATATTAAGGACATCTTTCAGTTTGTGACTTTGAGGGCAAACAGTCTATCAGCCAGCTGTCAACTCCATCTGGTCCAGACTGCAGAGGACTCAGAAGACATAAAACAGGCCCGTGTTAAAACAATGCAGAGAGGCTGCAGCGGTGGTTTTATCTTTCACTGCAGCGATCGGCAGGTTAAGAGGAGCTGAGGACGTGACTGTCCACTGCGGCGCCGTGACGGATGACGCTGAGCTGCAGTAAAGGTTTCACGTCTTTGACCCGGCGTTTCCTCGCTGGCGCTCTCTGCTTTCAAAAACACTTTTGTGGCCACGTCATCGAACAGAACGTCGCGTGGGCCAATCAAATTTAAGCTGCTGTTCAGCGTTCTGGTGCCTAATGAGGCTTCAAACTCTGTCTCAAACCAGCCTCTGTGGATTTCATCATCTCACCGCTACCTGAAGCAACATGCTGCCTGTTTCATTTTTTAATGGACTTGCTTTGATTGAAGTCCACAGGTCTGAAACCTGATCAAATACGGGCCACATCTGGCTTATGTTTGGTCCGTAAGTGCTGCAAAACACAGCCACATGTGGCAGCCGTCAGCCACAATATGTCAAACTCAATTGAGCTCCCTTTAGCTCAGCTGGTTCTTCTCTGGGAGAAGAAAAACCTCCATCCTGGCCCGCAGGTCACAGGACAGGATCGAGTAGATGCTGTAAGAGTATTTTCAACATTATATTAATCAGTTGAGTTTCAGATCTGTTGATGCTCTTCTTTTCCCGCTGCTCCGTTTGACTTGTCTCCTCCTCATCCTCCTCCTCCTCCTCCTCTCTGTGGACACGCATTTCTTCTTTCTCAGGGTACATCATAGGCATTAATGCCATTGTTCCTCCATGCTACAAACTGTAAAACCCCAGACTCAGACATCAATAATTCCAAGCGTGTGTAAACACAGCCGCTGTGTTGTCTGTGTGGACAGCTGCAGCGTCTCTGTGGCTCTGCTCTTTAGTCCTCTCAGCCCTCCAGCGAGTCTCAGGAAGAGCAAAACCCTAATGAAGGGTTGAGTAATTACTCCTCTTAATATAAACGTTATAATGGGATTAAAATGATCCCACATCCTCCCCCTGCCCTCCCCCTGCCCTCCCCCATCTTTTCCCCTCTGGACTCTCTCTCTCTCTGTTGTCCTCGTATGTCTCTCTACCTTGCTGTATTCTCTGAGTTCATTGTTTATTTCGGGCTGTCTTTGTGGATCAGTTGTTGAGACAGTGAACTCTCGAGGGCCAGTCAGCTGGACAGTGTTTGTACGTGTGCACGTGTGTGTGTGTGTGCATGTGTGTGCGTGTGTGTGTGTGTGGATGTCCCTGTAGCAGACAGTGTGTGTATGGTTTGTACAGTAGGTGATTGTATTTGAATGTTCCTCTTTTTCTCACTGCGTTTGCTGTGATTGTGTTGTGGAGACTTGCTTTTGTGAGAGTGTGTGCGTGTGCGTGTGCGTGTGCGTGTGCGTGTGCGTGTGCGTGTGCGTGTGTGTGTGTGTGTGTGCACGCACACACACTCAGAACAGCATGTGACTAAACAACAGAAAGTGAACATGGCAGCTGCCATGCTGCACAAACTCCCACTCCTTAGATGAACCATACACACAAACACACACACTTGGACTTCTATACTTGTGAGGACTCTCTTTGGCACAATTCAACTCCGGCCTCTTCAGTCTTAACGTTAACCTGAAAGCAATCAGCGACAATTTTGATAGTTGATCATCCGCTGAAGCATCTTTGCACCTAAAAACGCAAAATGAAAACAATAATTATCTCTAAATGTGACCTTTTGCTGCTCCTCATTGGTCAAGACGAGCCACTGAAATTAGTTACTTTTGCCTTTTTTAATTTCTAACATTTGATTAACTAATTATTCAACTAATTGAAAAAAAATATTAATCAGTAGTGAGAGCTGATTAATCATCAGTTGTTTTTAATGTCAAACAGTTCTTGATTCCATCTCCTAAAATGTGACCATGTGATGCTTTTCTTCATCTTATGTGAAACTGAACATTTTGGAGGTCTGGACTGGACTTGGACACCTTGATCTTAGGAAATTATGAAGGACATTTTTTACTGTTTTCTGACCTCTTGTAGTCCAGATGATTAGTTGCTTTAAAGGAAAATAATCAGCAGATTAATCAAAAATGAAAATAATCATTCTTTGTCATCCTTATTTGAACTTTAACCCTGAACCAGGTGTGAATCTTCAACGAGCTCTTTGAGGAAATGAGACCGCCCTCGCTGTCCAGAAATAAACTCTGAAACACTCCGAGGGACTGAAACTAGAACCTGACTGTCCTCACAAACATAGAAGAGCATGAGCGCTCACACAAGCATTCGGAGGCTTGTGAGGACACCGCTGTGCTGTACGTTCAGCTTGCCTAAAACCAAACATTAACATTAACACTGCGTTGCTGGGCTCTCTGTTCTCCTGTCATCTCCAGCAGACCGTAATGAGCAGTGAAAGACTGCAGTTGTCACTTCAAGAGAAAAAAGAGCAGAAACTGGAGAGAGCCGTCGCCGCTGCAGACATCTTCCCTGTGATGGCGGTGAATCTCGTTCAGCCGCTTTAATGGAAAATAAGTTTCCAGTGAAACGTCGGCGACACAAGTTGCTGCTTTCTCTCATTTCACCTGATGCGTACAGAGAGAAAGAACAGCGATTGTTTGTCATCGTTAGTTACTGATTTATCTTAAAAGTGTTGCTGGAAAATGAGGTTTTTTCCATTCCTAGGTGCATCAAAGTGAAATAAAAACACAGTTATTGAAACCTTAAGTCAACTGTCCGGTCAGGACGTTTGCATGTTGGTCACTAGCTTAGCTTAGCTTTGGTTAAAGACAGGCGTAAGTCTCTGCTGTCTGCAACAAAACCATCTATTATCCATCCATCAGTCCATCCCTCCATCCATTTTCAGTGGCGGTGGCAGCAGGCGAAGTCAGGTAGTCCAGATGTTGGTGGGATGATCGTTGGAGGAGCCCCTAAAAAAAAAAAAGCCACAGCTGAATCTGAGGTTTTGTAAGTAACACTTGCTGCACGGCCGCTTTGATGGTCAGAGAGTTTGGTCACAGCAAACAGCAAATACATGCAGACTTCATCCCTGTATGAAGCCAAAGCGTGTAATAAACCCGCTGGGCCACCGTGTCAGCATCATGCTGAGCTGCCCAACCCAGGATGAACCCGCTACATCTGTAACTCCACCCAAGATCTGAAAATAGTTGAATTATTAGCATGTTGGTTATTTTCTTCAACAGCACATATTGTGGTGTTTAATCACTGGGACTATTTTATAGTTCTCACTTAAAACTTGCCTTTTATTCATGGTTATGTGACTTTCATGGAAGCGTCCTGCTGAAGTTAAATGATCCTGAATCCAGAATCCTCAAATCAGAAATACATTTACATTCAGTAAACTGAATATTTCCCATCAACGAGCCAGCAGATACCACGGGGGGACTAATCACTGAAAGCTAGGCTAGCATCACGACAATGCAAGAGGCTCACCGGAGAGAGAATCGGGTTTTATTTCTCCAAACTATTTCCTGTTTGTTTATTTAACGGTGACAGCAGGAGGAGAACATCAATTCCTGTGGAGTGAGCAGATTCCTGAAGCCCGTCTGCGTTCCCAGAAAACAATCACAGATTTACACAGAGACAACAGGCGAGCAATTACTCCCATCAGACGTCCAGTTTTCAGACAACACCAGGATCAGCTGGAATCCATCCGTCCATCCGTCCATATATCCATCCGTCCGTCCGTCCGTCCGTCCGTCCGTCCGTCCGTCCATCCATCCATCCATCCATCCATCCATCCATCCATCCATGCGCAGTGCTGTTGTCCTCTCAGCCATGCAGACAGCCTTCACACTCTGCTGTTTGCTGTGTTTTCCTGTGTTGTTTGATCCACCTACGGCCCTCTGCTGTGAGAAATCATATTTATAACTGTGTTAAATATTAAACATTATTGCCTCTATGACAGTGGAGTCGAGTACTGCGGTGTTTATTACTGAAACCACTTAAAATGATTTGTCAGCCGGCACCAATCTGAGTACATGCAGGTCGGTCCTGAGTCTTTTATATGCAGGTATATATACATATTTATATATATATACACAGTATTAGTAAGTGTGTGTGTGTGTGTGTGTGTGTGTGTGTGTGTGTGTGTGTGTGTGTGTGTGTGTGTGTGTGTGTGTGTGCGCCTTCTTGTGCTAATACAAGAGCAAAAAGTGTTTTTATGTTTGCTTTCTTTTTGTGGAATTGGAGTTTTCCAGCTGACACTTTGCATCCATTATTTTTTTGTAGACTATGTTAGTTTGAGGGGTTTGAGAGTCTCCACACAATTATTCTGCTACAATGGAACAAAGGACGAGATTTGTAGACATCTGCCAACGTTAGAAAAGACTTGGAAACCAAGCAGTAAAAAATAAAAGGAATGGCGACGTGACAAAACATGGAAATACTCAAAAACAGATACCTCAGATTTGTACTTGAGTAAATGTACTTAGTTACTTTCCACCTCTGCATCCTCGGTGTGTGCTGACGTGGACTTCACATGTTGGCGGCCGCAGTCGTAGCCTGTGATTGGATGAGAAGTGAGGGGTGTGGTCAGGTAGAGCTGAAGGCTGTGGAGGGAAACCCTTCTTCTTCTCTTCGATCCTCCACCGTCTCTGCTTTGGACTCTGAGAAACCTCAGAAACACTTTTCTAATTAACTGAAGTTCAGAGAGACGTTTGGCAAACAGGTAACAGAGTTTATTTGCTGGTGGTTTGCAGAGAGAGGAGACCAGACCAAGTCCAGACCCGATTTTTAATTTAGTTTTTTTGGTCTGGAAGGAAGAAAAAAAACCCTCGCTGCTTGTGCTTGCTCGACCCGAGCTAATCATATAAAAGCTGTAAGAGGAGTGAGACGAGCAGCCAGAAGCCTCAGACTGGACGCTCTCTGATGAGGAGGCAGAACCGTCTGCTGGACGGATTTACGAGGGTGGAGGGGCAGTAAAGAGCTAAGCTAGCTGATGGCCGAGCTAATGGACAGCTCCGCGCTCAGCAGTTCGTCCTCCATCACATGCAGCTGTCAGCTGGAAACCAGGACGCCCAAACTGGTGGCTGCTGGTGTTTGTGCAATGAAAAGCAAAGACTGTTTCTTCTGCAGTGAAGTATGAAGTGTTTTGTCAGCTGATCCAGAGGGTTTGTGTCCTGCGTGTGTTTGAGTTCAGGCTGCAGAATTAACTCGTTTACATCAAGATCAGGCTGCGGTTTGGTCTAAGGTTGGAAAATTTAACTTGTAGATCGTACTAAGTACACGTTGTGCTATTTTTGTCACCTTCAAGTGTAATTAAGTGTACTCAAGTAGTCCTCTTGAGTAATACTTGAGGATACTTTTTACAACTTTTTACAAACTTGACGTGAACTGAAGTGAAAATCAGGACTCTTGAGCATCCAAAACACGCTCGCAGTGCAATTGTATTATGTCACCAATGTGTTGCAAATATACTTAAATATACTTCAAATGAAGTGAAATTAAAGTACACTTTAATTAAGCATGCGAATAGTGTACTTTTCATAAGTACGCTGTAATACATTTACAATAAAGCACACTTTGTCTAAATACTTTGAAATACCTCCAAGTACTGCAGGATTAACATATTCACTTTAATACATTTAGGTAGAACTTAATGACATCTACTTAGAAGGACACTTATTAAAAGTACATGTCAAACAAACTTCAAATTAAGCACAAAAAAGAGTACTTGAAAGGACTTTAATTACATTCTAATACACTAAAGTACACTACTTTTTGACCTGATATTCAGTCAAGATCACCATCTTTCTCTTCGTGTTCATTAAAAACTGTTCATCAGGCTTTAGTTGTGATGTTGTTGTGTTGTCAGCTTTTGCAGCTTTGCACTCGTGCAGCTCTGCATTTCTTTGCTGTAGTAATTGAAGATTGAGCCTTTATGAAAGCAGTTTTCAGGAGGCGGGGCCGTTCAGGTCACCTGTCAATCACAGAGCCAACACACACAGACAATAACCATCAACGCATGTGAGCATTTTAGCCCAGAAAGGAAGCCCAATCCACGCTGGACGGTTCCACCTCTCATGACCCAGTGTCAACATAACATGTGAATCGCCATCATTAATGTTTTTGTTTGTTTGTTTGGTTGTCAGTCAGAGAGTGTGTGTATTAATTCAGCACTCCTTCACATTCAGTGAAGGTGGGACAATGAGCCAGGCTCCAGCAGCATCATTTGGTGTCACGTTAAAAACCTCTTTCTGTGCTGAAAGGCCGTCAACGCTGATCTCCCGCCATCACTTACCATCTTTTATTTAGCGAGCCGCGGCGCCAAAATGGACACATGAATAACTTTAGTGTCTATGTTAATGTGGAAGATCTGGAAAAAGCTGCGTGTGCCTGCAGACTTTGGAGTCAGATTGTTTTTTTTTTCTGCGTGTTGAGACCTGATTTGATCTGATTGGATCAGATTGAAATGGTTCCCACAGAGCCTGCAGGCGTTTAAACACACCAAACTGATGATGGGATTTCAGCCATCCGTGGTTCGAAATACAAAATGAAGCGATTTTGTGAGAAAGCTGACATTTTGGGATTCTGAAGGGTCTCGCAGATCAGTGAACGCGCAGCAGCCTCCGTGTAATTCTCCGTGTAAGAAATCACTTTAAAGAACTGCGTTTTATGGACTTGCTCTCCTCTAATGACTCTGAGGGGTTTCTGTTTCCTCCTAATCCTCTGACTGATGTTGAAAGTGGACGCTCCGGGCTCCTCATTCTGCTTATCTGACCACAGAAACGTCACTGTTGGCAAATCAGCGTGTGTGCTAAATTAACATGTGCAGAGTCACGTTTTTTTTTGTGTGTCGGCTTTCTTTCAGGCGTTCTGTTTTTTCAGTCTTCTTCCTTTCAAGCTCTTTTTTTCATGCTTTTCCATATTGTCTTAATTTTTTCTTCAAGTTACTTTCATTCTGCTTTGATTTCAGTCTTTTAATCTGTTTTCCTTCAGTTTTTTCAGTGTTTATTTTGAGCTTTTTGTTTTAAGCTTTTCGCCTCTCGAGGATTTATTCAAGCTTTCTTTGGAGATTACTCTCTCGGGGGTCTTGCATCCCTCTTTCTGTCTCTAAAGCTCGTCTTCTTGCGAGCGTTCTGTCGGTCTTTCATTCACGCTTTCATTTCCAGCCTCGTGTAGTTCAGTGTCTTTGTCAACTTTCGACTTTCTGTCTGAACTTTCCGGTTTCTTTCGAGCTTTCTGTTGAGCCGTGTGTATTGCAGGATTTCTTCATGCTTTCTTTTCCATCAATATTTCTGTCAAGATTTCTTTCTTTTAAGGTTTCTTTCTTCGGAGCTTCATTCTCATCTTTCCAGCATTCTCTGTGTTCGAGGTGTCATTTCTGTAACTTACAGGTCAGAATCTGTACAGTGAAAAGGATTTGGAACTGAACATGGTCTCAGCTGTCTTGTTCCTGAATCATTCCTGGAATTAACTAATTAAATTCACTTATTCTAAGTTGCTTTGGCCAGAAGTGTCCGCCAAGTGACTGTAATTTAGTGTAAAATCCATTTATTTTAAGCATGACATTCAAGAATTCCTGCTTTATGTGCATGACCAAGTCAGAAACAACATTAATGCATCTTTTATGATCAGAATACATTTTTTTGGCTGCTCCACATCAAGGACTTTATTTTTATGTTGGGCTGCAGCATCCTGGGAGCTTCACAGGCTGCAGCTGCATCATGGATGCACAAAGTTGTTGCTTTGAATCCGGCACGTCGCCATCTTTTCTGTCACTCTCTGCTGAAAGCCACCAAGCAATTCAAAGTCATTCTTTTGCGAACGGTGGTGGACTGGTGCAGATGTTTGAAGTCCCTCTGAAGCCGGGAGTCTGCGTGTATTCACCAAAGTGTATCACAGCAGCGGCAGCACTGATCTGAGACCTCTAATTAGCTCCCTGCGCTCTCCAGCTCGTAATGACCCTCATTTGTCAGGGAATGTGCAGCTTGTGAGCGATACGACGACAGAATGTGAGTTCAGGTGAAGCAGAAGAAGAGAGCTGAGATTCCCGGGAGGACATTTTGTCTGCCACACAGTGAATTCACGCTTCCCGGCCTGACGGGGGCGCTATAACAAACAGGCCTGAACAGGTCTGACCGGGCAGTGATGATGCATTTTTCCAGAGTTTTAAGATTTGAAAACGTACCCTTCAGCAGTTGCTATCAAAATGCTAGCAAAATAATCATTGTTTTATGTCTGTTAAGGTGGCGAGGTGTTTGAATTGTGCTCTTCAGGAGCAGATACTTGTTGATCTTGGACTATGGACCAAAAACCCCAGAAAGCATGTTTGCAGAATGTGTTGTCAGACATGTTAATGTACTCAGCAGCTCTTGAATTGGGGCAAAACTCACCTGCTGAGCAACAAAGACCTGTTTCCTGTTCAAACAGGGGTCAAAATGTGCAGCATATGTGTGAAGTACAATCTGTGGTGGAGTCCTTTTCAGAAAGCTGCTGGTCAGAGGTCAGATTTGTGCTCACATCTCCTCTGTCCATACGCCTGGGCAGGCATGGTGGTCATTACTTTTGATGATCTGTGCGCAGCACTGTGAGTTTTTCATATTACACGACATCAATTTGTAAGCTTAAATCAATAATTCAAATGTGCAGTTTGTGCTGCAGCTTCATCTGTTGCAGCTGCTTTAGAGTTTGTCACCAACTCGTTGTTTTCAGGGATTTTCCCAAAGTGCATTTCTATTAGAACAATTTGTTTAGTGTTGGTGCGCAGAAAATGAATTACTAATCAGTTCATTAGACTTAAACAGTGGCCTCCCTTCATAATACAAAGTCAACCTGCATTGAAACTTGCAGTGCTTACTCTTACAGTCCAGATATGAACATGTTCAGCCTGAGCGCCGCTGTCAATTAGTGATGACAAACTTCTTAAACAGCCGCAGACTGGTGTGTTTTATTTCAGGCTTGTTTGGGCTTTGTGGGAAACTTTGGATAAAACTTTTAATTTTCTAACTGTGGTGAAAATGTGACAGAGCTTTCTGTTCGATGCAGAAACTCAGCTTCGTTTTTCCAGAGTGTGTCAGAGTCGGAGCCGCGATGATGTGGGATCTCTAATTAGTTCCCCTTAGCCTCAAACTCGTAATGGGCATCATTTATATAAAAAAAATATTCAGACAAATCTGTGTGTTTTTATTATATGCTGTGAAACAAAAGCCAAAACACTTCCAGCTTTGAATTATACAGCACTGAGCCATTAAAAGCCACCTGGGAGAGTAACTTTACACTCTGTTGTTCGGACCGTTTAAATGGTTGAAATATCTGGCCGTGTAGATTTTATCAGCAGCTGCTGTCCAACGACAAACTTCTCAGTGAAGAACTGGGAAGAAACTGAGGCTGACCTGTTTTTGAAATATCAGGTTGGTTCCTGATTCCTGAACACGATCTGAACTCATGAGATAAAACTGTAGCCTCTCTGAAACTCTATAATACGGCCTCTTGTTTTCATTTCAGGGTCTATCAGGACTCTTCATGCAGCCTCACTCATGTGCCAAATCATGTTAGTCTCCACATCTGGGCCAAACAGGGCCTGGACCCAAAAACACTACAGATGTGACCACTGCCGAGGTGCTTTGTTAGAGCAGCGATAGCTTCAGATTAGCAAAGCGGGCTTTATATCTTGTTCCACAGACATTTTGGATTGACCCCTGCTCTGATAAGCCCCGCTCAGCCCCGATGTGGAAACACGGTGGCTGATTAGTTTATTGAGGGCAGTGAGGCGCGGAGCTGTAATTCACCAAAGAGTTTTATTGCCTATTCTGCTCCGAGTTTATGGAATCTTTTCAATTAGTACGGTCGCTGCTGTAAACAGACCGGTTGCTCTGTTTCTTGTCAGCTTTATGCACCACTGCCTCGTTACAATCACACAAATACACTTTAAAGAGCCTGATGCTGAAACAGAGGCAGCCTGTGAGGTTAGAGAGCTGCTGGTCCAGGACCAGCTGAGGAAGAGGAGACAATACTGAGAAATAAACTTCTTCCTTTAACAGCTGATGCTGCTAATATAAGTCTGATGAGATTCTATTCTTTTCTTATTGCCAACAAATCCGATAAAAAGACCAAACAACGATGAACTGATCCTGTTAGTGCTGTGTGAGCTTGTGCTGCCTGATTTATCCGATTCCTCTGGGCCGCAGGACGCCCCTGTGGTCCAAAAACTATTAAAAACACATCAGTGAGCCGCCCTGTTGTACTGGATGACATGTACCCTCATCACCATGAACACACACTCTGTGGTTTATTTGACTTTATCTCACATTCACTGTCCTGCTGCCACAAATACTCACAAGAGCACCAAAAGTGGATTAATCCGCCGCTGAAAATAGTTCCCAATAATTTCACTATTTCCTCCTGGTAGAGTACTAACTGTGGCCTATTCCTGATTAACTTCAGTGTGCTCCAGAGGCTGAAGGCTTAAACGCCACGACATCACCAGCTCGAATCGATCTGGGGACCTTTGTTGGGCCTCTCCGTCACTGCCCGTCACGTCTCCACCGTCTGCAATAAAGACACAAAAATATTGTCTGCAGTGGGAACGAATGTGTGTGTCCACACCCGTTCAGACGGACTGAAATCTATCTAGTTTTCTCATAACAATTCAGCAGCTAAAGAAGTCTTAGTAGTGCACTTTTCCACCTGAGTTTTATATAATCCATCACAAATCTTTAAAGTATTATTCACATAAAATATTTGTCTTCTTTTTGAAATAGTGCTGGTTAACCTGAAGAAGAAAACCTTGAAATACGGCCGTATTTGATGTTAGTTCAAAGACACTTTCAGAGGCAGATAAGTGGAGGCAGAAACCAAAATGTTTTGCATCAGGATGATTTAAATCTGTCATTTAACTCAAGAAAAGGACACGAACGTTTGGCTTTGTTTACTTTGTCTGACCTGGTCTGAGACTGGCATTTCATGACTATGTATCTCTCTAAGTACATACTTACAGATATATTTATATTTTTATGTGCTGAAAAGAAAGTACTGCAGTGTTACTTTCCCAGAAACTCCTGGGAAATGTTGTTTGCATGGTGGCATGGAGTTTTGAGGGTTTAGTCTTTTCTTCCTGGGGTATAGGCAGCATTAATTAGTTTCCTATTTCTACTGTAATAAATGAGCTGTGTGTGTGTGTGTGTGTGTGTGTGTGTGTGTGTGTGTGTGTGTGTGTGTGTGTGTGTGCTGAACAAGCATCAACATGCAGACAACGGCTTCTTCCTCTGAAGGAAGAAAATGAGCCCTTGATATCTGCGAGTACGCAGAGTGGATGCAGAGAGAAGACGGGGGGGGGAAAGTGGCATTTCCCTTTAACCTCTCTGTCCCAGTGAGGCAGCAGACTGGTTTTACTGGCGAGCTTTTATGAATTTACACATCTGTCAGCCTCAGCAGAGCCGCTCTCACAGTAAATGAAACCAAAAACTGTCACTGTGAGCTACTTTTACAAAGACTGCTGAACGCTTTGTCTCTCATCGATTAAAGGAGGGCCGCGATTTTCAGTCAATGCACATTTTAGCATCACTGTCTGGAGGGAGATTCATCGTGCACGAGCTGCACAGACCAGCGGAGGAGATGCAGAGCAGCCGCCGCTTTCTAACGTTCATAGTGAAAAATGAGAGTCTCCTCACTGAGAAACTGATGCTCAGCACGAGCGGCGCATTAAACCGCCTTAATTCGAGTTTTAACACAGTCTTGTCATGTGCGGCAGAGAGCGGCGGCTGCTGCAGGGACGCGTAATGTGGCTGGGACAGATTTAATGATTGGGATAAAAACTAAAAAGCCCGCAGGTCGTGACTGTTTGCACAATTGTCTCTGTGCACGCTGAATGTGGTGAAAACATCGCGCTGGTGTCACGGTGTTAAAAGCGCCGTTAGTGATGATGCCTCACCATTAATTGGCTGATGATGAGGCTAGTTATGATGTAATCTCTCTCACTCTCTCTCTCCTGCACACCGCCAGCCCCCTCCCCTCGCTCTCTCGCTCTCTCTCCCGTATCTCCACCTCTTTCTCTGTCTTTCTCTCCTATCCTAACCAACATGGCCGCTAAGTCGGATGGAGCAGCGGTGTCTGTGGAAGATGACAACACGCCCAGGAGCCTCTCGGAGCCGGGGAACCCCGCCGCCCGGCCCCGCTGCAGCGCCGCCGGCGGGAAGCCCTACACCCTGCTGGACTGCTGCTGGGTGCTCTGCGCCCTGCTCGTCTTTTTCTCCGACGCCGCGACCGACCTGTGGCTGGCCGCCGACTACTACCTGAGAGGTGACTACTGGTGGTTCGGCTTGACGCTCGTCTTCGTCGTGGTGCCCTCCGCTGTCGTCCAGGTATTGAGTTTCAGGTGGTTCGTGTACGACTACTCGGATCTGAGCGGCGGGGAAGGAACAGCGAGCGGCAGCGGGACCGGCGCGGCGGCGGCGGCGGCGGTGGCAGGCGCGGCAGGCGGAGCGGCCACGGCGGGCGACAGCACTTTAAGCACCAAGGACAGCGACCAGCGCGGTGGGAGCGCGGTGGCGGGGAACGCCGCGAATGCTACCCCGGTTTACACATCCTCTGCCCCGCCTGCGACGGCAGGGAGAGTCGGGGGCCCCCCGAGGTGCTGCACCGTCTGCATGTGGGTCTTTCAAACCGTGCTTCACGTCCTGCAGCTGGGGCAAGTCTGGAGGTAAGACCGCTGGGGCGGTGTGGGGGACAAGAGGGGTGTGCGTGAGCGCGTGTGTGCATACGTGCTGGTGTGTGTTTAATATGTGCGCGGTGCACGTGAGCATTGCATTCCCATCACCGTCCTGCTCCGGAGATGTGTGTGCGCGTGTGTACGTGCTCGCTACGTGTGTGCGCGCGTCCATGCCCGTTCATTTGCATGTGCGTGCGCTGCTCCCCCGAAATATTACCTTTCCCTCTCACCCGCCGGTGACAGAGATGTGCAGAAAGGGACCAGGACAGAGTGAGGTGCTTTGTGCACAAAGCTGAATTTGCAGCCTTCGCTTCCACACTCGCAGCAGTCACAGAGAGGAAGCGGAATAACTCTCCCATGAGCCGTTTTGTCCGCCTGCCCTTCTTGTCCTGGTTGTGACAGAATCTGGATGGTTGCATATGGTCGCCTGAGCTCTAACATTCTGTCCCTGGTTGCTCTGTCTGTCATGGTCCTGACATGTTGACAGGAATATAATCAAAGCTCTGTGGCTCAGATCCCGCCGCTCCTCTCCTCTGGCTGCTTGTCATGTTAGTGAATCTTGAAACAGGATCTTTTTTTTTTCTCCACACTCCTCTAGTTTTGGATGCGAGCATCAGTGAGACAGATAAAATGTAAAATGAGAGGATGCACGGGCAGAGTCTTTAAAGGCGCATTCCCCCCACAGCACATCCACACCAGTGTCCTTTCCTGTGCTTTGAACTGCGTGTACTCCTGTTAGATGTGTGGTTTGCTTTGATGCGAGACAACATGTTGAATATGAAAGTTTCACAACAAACAAACTCTAGAAATTCAGATTTCTGAAAACATCGTGAAGCACAGTTAACAGCTTCAGGTTCACATCTCATTAAGTTGTCAGCTCATCGCAGATGTGATGAGGAACCGGTCGCTTCATCGCTGACGATCACGAGAAAATGTGTGCAATGAGAAATAAAATGACAGATAAGAATTACAGCTTGATGTACAGAAACATTCACGAAGGTTCGCTGTGCAAGAATGAAGCTGAAATGCAGCATCGTGGCTGGAGTCAAGTCCACGGAAATCAAGTGTTTCCACGTCTTAGAAAATACAGTCACTGTTAAAGATTAAACCAGCGGTTTGCAACGTTTTTGGCTCGTGAGCCCACACAGAAAACTGTTTTGTCGAGATGTCTGTGAGTTCCACCAAAGGGACACTTCCCCTCTAAACTTCTCACATGTCACGAGCCCTTCCACTTGTCTTGTAACACTTTGGAGGGGCCCGACCCCGAGGTTGGGAACCAAACTGCACCTCAGCCAGGTGCAGCAGAAAAACGTTGCTTACACGGTGATGAACAGTCTAATAATGTCAGAAAATCCAGTCACAGAGATTCTCTCTGCAGAATTAGTACTTTTACAATGATACATGGGTGATAATACCTCTGTGCTGCTACTTAAGTAGGATTTTGAATGTAGGACTTTTACTTAAAGGAGTGTTTTTGCATTATGGTGTTGGTACCTTTCTCCACTTTCGCAAGCTCCAGTACCTCTGACAGTACGTCGCAGTGGTAGATGTCTATCTGCACATTTTTGCGTAAAACTACACGTTTGAAATAGGCGCGTTCACATGGCAACGATGCGCAGGATTATTGTAATACTGAAGAATTTTGGCGAGCTGACACGTGACTGACAGCAGAGCAGCCTGATGCAGGAAAGCTAGAGCAGAAAGAAGGAAAGACGTCAGCTGGACTTCAGGACAGAGACTTCAGGGTGAGACATGACTGAGACGAGTCAGCAGTGTAACAGTAGCAGATAGTGGACGGGGAGGTTGTCCAGTAATGAAAAAAACTTTCTCTTATTGGATCCGCTGTTGTCCAGGAGCCCGTCAGGCTGCCCGTTCAGCAGGAAGCTTGTTCCTGCTCGCTCTTGTCGTGTTAACGTGGAAAGTTTTGGGGGAGTTGTTGTGTTTTGTGGCTGATAGGATGAAGCTTCTCTGCTGGTGATTGCAGTGATTTCTACCCTTCAGAGAGGGTTTGAGTGAGTGAGTCCACCGGCCTGCTGAAGTGCCCTCGAACCGTCTGCTGCAGGGCTGCAGCTGACCTCTGACCTCTGAGCCGAGGTAGAGGAAGACAGACAACCCCATTTTTAAACGATGTTGCTTCTGCTAACTGGGATAGAGCGTTCGCACCAGTGTAATTACATGCAGACTCAGTAATGAAGTGCATTAATGAACAACAATAAGATGCAGAGAGCTGGAGAATGAGTGAGCTGGTTTTAATGTGATAGCTGCTGCCGGGAGCGTTGGACAGCGTTCGGCGTGACTCGGATTTGAGTCGGACTCCAGGTTTAAATCTGACGAGCTCAGGAGTTTCACCTGCAGCTGAATATTCCAGCTTCAGATTTCCTTCCACTTCCACGCGATTCAGATGGGATCTTCTAAACGGCGTGAGCAGCTAAAAAAATCCTTTTTCTCTCCGTTCACGACCGGACAGACATGAATTGTTCGACAAACCTCGCGGTATGAAACCTGCATGTGGAATACGTTTTAATTCTCAGAGCTGGAAGCTCGTATCTCAAATAATTTTGCTTCGACAGCAGCTGAGCAGCGTGAGGAGAAGAAGAGCTGAGAGAAAACTCACTTTGAGGCGAAATGCAGAGGCAAAGAGCTGTTTTATATCAGAGTTTGTTTTTGGTATTAAATGATAGGCTGTGACTTACTTGTATTTATTAAAGACTACAGGAGAGCTCAGGGGTTTGGGTACCTTCTTGTGTTTTCACCTCTGTTCATTTCATGATTTTGCCCTCTGTGCTGCCTGCTGGTCCGTCAGCGGCTTCAGTCGTTGGTTCAGATGCTTAAAACAACTTCCTGTATGCTTTAAAGAACCTTGTGTGACTCGACTTCCACATAGTTTTGTCACCTGGCTGCAGGGATTCGCTCCCATTCAGCCACCAGAGGCGAGGTCCACCGCTGATGTTGGGCGATCAGGTCTGGCTCTCAGTCCGTCCCAAAGGGGCTGCGTGGGGATGGGCTCGGGGGTCTGTGCGGGCCAGTCGTGTCCTTCCACACCGAGCTGGGAGAAGGTGTTTCTTCACGGAGCTGGCTTATAAAAGTTATTTGTTGTCTCGGTGCCAGAGTTTTTTCCTGAGCCTCGGCGCTGTAAATTAGTTTCAGGAAAGCTGATAAACAGAAGAAGCAGATGCATCTTTAATCTCTGTTTAACCTTTATTCATTCAGAGAAGATGAGCAACACTGTCTGTGCTGCACAGCCTCCTGCTTTAATATTCAGCTGTTCAGAGTGAGCGCTGACCTCACTGACTTCAAGTTCTTTATAGAAATCTTTGAGGGTTTTGGTGCATTTTATGATTTAAAGTGTGATTGGAAAATTAAAGCCACACTGAAATGAAATTAGCTTCATGAGAAGGCTTCTGCAAACATCCACCGGGCCCTTGTTTTTTTTTTTTTAGAATTCAAATCACTGGATTAAGGAGAAATCCCTGTTTTTGCTGACTTTTATCTTTTTCTTTCTTTGTCCAGCATCTCCCTGTCAGCCATTAAAGGATAATCCGTGTAAACACTGATAGAGAAACAGCATCTCGTGGTGATTACAGTCAGTTTTACATCTTATTTTCAGCAGAAGGGTTTTTTCAGTCCTCTAAAGCATCAACTCCTGCCGTCAGTCTCATTTTCTCACGATGTTCAGCGACCGCGGGCGAAAATCCACCTCAGAAAAGGTGCACAGGCAGTATCGCAGCATCCACAGGAGCAGGACAAAGCCCATAATGCACTGCAGTGCGAAGAGAGGCCGAGGCTTGAATCAAGGTCGACTCACCTTTTCTTGACTGGAGCCTCTCCACGCTCTGCCGTTCATATCGCTTTCCCATCTACGTTTAAAATCCACAGCTGAAAAGCAGCAAGGTCACATCTCTTTATCTGTGGCTCGTTGAGAGGCATTCTGGGAATTGTAGGAAATGTGTAACTGAGGCTGAAGCGGATGAAGCACTTTGAGATGATGATGGTTCGCCCGAGAAGTGATTTTAGCTCATTATCGTAAAGTAGCCGTCATAAACTGCAGGAGGATTAATTGATGTTTTATTTTAAAGGTTTTCAGCTGATTACAAATAAACTTGTCAGTCAGTAAATTACGTCCACCGAGCTGAAGCTAACGCAGCCGAATTCAACAGGCCTGCAGTAAATCGTCCCTTCATGAAGGTCGTGTTGTTCAGAGAGGAGTTGATTCAACTTTATGATCATTTTGGAGGCTGTAGTCTGTGCTGCTGCTGAATTGTAATGTGTTATACAGAGAGCTCTTTCTTTTATTCAGCTTATTGATATAAATGGGGTGGACAAAATATCAGAGACACCTGTGAGTATTACACAGTGCAGTTCAAGAGTACCACAAGCTGAAGAGGAGGGGAGGATTTATTGTAATGCATCGGACTGCATTCGCTACGTGCAGCTCATAAACTGCTAATTGACTGTAGATTTAAAGTGACCTTTATTAACCTCTATTGTTAATCAATACAAATGAGTAGACCAGCTATCTGGCTGAAATGAGCTCGGTTTTAACTGCTGATGTAAACAAAAGCATTGGATGTTTTAGCTAATTACTCATTTTTAACTCATCAGTATCACCAGCGTTTGACCACTCTTCCTCATTCCTCCTCCTCATTTTTCTTTACTTTTCATCGAGCTTCATCATCAGGTCGAAATTTCAACATGTCCAATGTTTCATTTTATGACCAGTTTTGGGGGAACATGTTATTGTAATCCCACTACTTTTTAACATTAAGTAACACAGTTAATGAAATCTCAAAGGGCTCGTTACTCATTACTTTTGTCTTATGTGAAAGTAGTGGACAGCAGCGGAGGACAGCAGACATCCCTGGATTTTCCAGTTTATGATTAAACGTCCCCCGACCTGATGGTGGCGCAAGACTTTTCAGGCATCATGAGTTTGCTTTTCATCGTAGTGATTGTCATGTTTCTAATATAAACTGAAGGAACTTTTAAAGTTTCTTTAAAGTCCTCTTCTACCAAGTCCTGATGTCCAACCAAGACAAGTTAGCTTACAGGCGGGAACAAGAGTCGTTGCTGCCCTCTGGTGGTCGGGAGTATCAATAACTTCTGTCACTACAGTGGTAATGACCACGATGATAGATAAATTATGACAGCTGTCCCACACTGAGGCACAGCAACACTTAAATAATAAAGCAATGTGTGCATTAATAACAATATTAGCACACGTTTAAAAGCTACTTTTATATGCAGTAATTGATTAAGTAATTTAACTAATTGCTCATTTTCAGTAACTTGCACAACAATGTTTACGACCTGTTCTTTGTGCTAAATGCTAATTAGCGAATGTTAGCATGCTAACATCATAAACGCTGGTGTTTTTGTTGTTATTTGCCTCCGTATTTGACGATCTTTGTGTATTTTATGAAGCGTAAGCAAGTCAGACGTTCCTCTTTTCCTGGTTTAAAAGGCTTTTCAAGAAATCTCTTCAAACAGTCAGAAAGCCTGTGAGGGAGACAGAGCGCGGACAGATGGACAGACAGGTGCAGAGACCAATAAAGCATCATCTTCAGTCCTGCCTGGTCTTCAGTGGTCGGCCAGCGTTGCAGTTTTCAGGACAATCCAATTGGTTCCTGTCCGTGCCAGACCAGATCAATCAATCCCAGAGAGAAGTAATTGAATGGGTTCCAAATGGTCACTCAGCTCAGGTGGTCTGACTGTTAGTCGTGTCCGTCCGGCCGTGGCTATTAATCAGCCCGAGTGGCTAACTGGCAGCCTCAGCGTGGCTCAATGTGCTGAATCATTCTTATTTGTGTGTGTGTGTGTGTGTGTGTGTGTGTGTGTGTTCAAGGGCGTCGCCTCTCCGTTCGTTCATAAATGAAGTGACTCTCAGTGATTATTGCTCTTACTCTTCATTTTAATTTCGGGGGCTGTCACTCAGTGTCTCTTTAGGTGGCGGCTCCCCGGGGAAACGAGCAGTTGGCAGCCATGTTGGAAAAATGACAATAAAAGCAAAAATGTCTGCTGGTCCCTCTCTCAGATCTTTCACCTTTATTATATGTTGGTGATGAGTATAGACGAGTAAAACAAAACTTTGGAGGCCGGAGCCAAACACAGGCATGCGTCCTCCTCATCGTCTCTTCTTCTTCTGTCTTATCTGTCCCTGTTTGTCTTAGCATCAGCCCCTTTGTCTGAGCCATGATCTGCTGCAAAGGCTGCCATGATAAGCTGAATCAGTTTGATGATGCTCTGTTGATGCTCCAGTTCGTCTGCACAGCTGAAGTCTCAGATTGACGCTCAGCAGACGTTTATGATCATGAACCCTCTCGGACCGTGTCCCAAATCCCTTCATGCTAACGCTGAGGACTGATAGACTAATAATGACAGACTAAACTCTTCTGTTTTTGTGAACGGTAGAAATAATCTGCTTAATTTTTGATGGACGCTGGAAACGCCTCATTTTTCCTTTGTGACAGACGCTTTTCGCTGCTCGCAGCCGCAAAAAAAGAAAAAAAATGGAGCAAACAGCGGTGAGACGGCTAAAGTAAGGAAAAGAAGAGAACAGTAAATATGAAATCTTTTGAAAACACTTCACCTGCAGTGTGACTGATGTGCGTCTGTGCACGTACGGCATCATTACTACCTTTTGTTATGTAAAGCACCCACCCCGCGCATGTGATTCCTTTATTGTGCAGAGCTGCAGCTCCTGTTTGAAAGGTGCTGCACAAACAAAGTTTATATTAGTATTTATTATCGTACACAATGGGAAAGTACTTGATTTCTTATCTGCAAAAGTGATGAACTATATAGTGCATCTGCATTCTTAGGAATGGAAATAGGACACTGTCTTTGTCCAGCTTATTTCTGGGAGGTCAGAGACGACATCATAATTAGGGGGAGTTTCCTGACTGGTAATTGGCTGCAGATGCGACACACCTGAGGAGGACAGCCGAGATCGTGACCGGCTGTGGAGTTTGTGCCATGTTGAAATGATTAACGTCAAAGTGCAGAGCTGCTTTTGGGGAATTCGTGTTGGACTTTTGGAACTCTTCGGTTTTTCATCTTGTGTCTGTAATGAAGTAAAGAGCACGTCGGTCCAAAGTCAGGAGGTAAAAGCAGCTGCAGCACGCAGGAGCAGACTGCAGGAGCGTGAAGTGGACGGTAGGTGTGCTTTAGTTTCTGAGTTTAAACGCAGTCTTGTATCACATTCAAGTCACAACGGCACGCTGCTGATACAGCAGGAAATAAACAGAAGTAAAACCTTGACAAATCTGTCGGGTTATCACGCAAATGCAGCGTCAGATGTTCAGATCTGAGCTGGGACGTTTGCTGCATGTCCAAATAAAGGCCAGCAAATCAACCGTGCTCTCATGAACTGGAAGTGAAAGCTGCCTCTTCGCCTGGCTCAGGATTTAGTTCGGTGATCAACAGTAAATAGCGGCTGATCCTTTACCTTTTTTATCCCTCAGGTCTTTAATTACTGGGTGTCTTGGTAAAGTCATGAGCTCTGACAGAGCTGAGGAGGCTTCTTTACGTTTCCATCCTTCTTTTGCCTTCAAGGTGTGATCCTGCAGCATCCAACGGCCTGCAGGGAAATGAATGAGAGATTCATGAGAGTCATTCAGAAACACAGACGGACGGTGTCATAGACCTGTAGGGAGACATATGGAAGACCACAGCGTCCCTTTTAAAGCACTTTTTTGTCCCTGCAGTCAATATCTTCAGCTTAATTCCAAACATAATCTAATACATTTTAGTGTTTGAGGGTTCCTCTGTATGAATTTCCTCTTTTTTTAACAGCAGAAAATCAAAATTCTTGCCACTTAATAATATAATAATACCATTATTATAAATAATACCATGTAAAAATGGTAAAAACCCAACAGAAGTGAATCCACATCTGTTTGGAAAACTGACTGATGGTTTCAGTCGTTTTTGAAGGAAAGATGGTGATTTGTACATTTAATAAGCTTTGAGATGTCAGACCACAAAACAAGTGATTCAAAAAACGGACCAGTTTTAGCCGTGTGACGTCGTTCATGGGCTCAGCGAATAATGGAGAAGTTAATTGGCAGGTTAACTGATGATGAGATTTTAGTTCTACACGTTCAGCTCGACTGAGACCTGATTTTTGTGAATTTAATAAATCAGCTTATAATAAATCAGCTGTCATTATCTTTGCGCCACGCATAACGTAAACAATGTTGATAAGCTTCACGTCTTTTTCTTTGCCTTTTCTGTCCCTGAACTCAGCCTTCACCGAGCGATGAACGTGAGCTCCTTCTGGGCTCCTGTAGTAACGGTGTTCTGTGAGCCCTGAGTGGAGTCTGTCAGGCAGTGTGCTGCGTCTGTCTGACGCTCTCGGTCCCTGAGAGCTGAAGGCTGATTGGCCAGCCTTTGTAACTGGCTGGCGAGCGGCTCCGCTGTTGTTTCTGGCTCGTGGTGGCCTCCAGCAGGTGAAGGAAACGTGTCTCTTTAAGAATTTAAAATTCCAGCGCTGTGAATACAAGCAGGTTTATGTAAGATTCAATGGAGTTATTGATTATGAATAAAAATATGCCTGGAGGGAAGGTTTGATGATCCACAGCCTTCTGCCCACCCGTCTGTCTGCCTGTCTCACTGTCTGTCTGTCTGTCTGCGTGTCTCACTGTCTGCCTGTCTTCCCCTCAGCCCGTGTCTCTGACAGATGTTCTGTCTCTCTGTATGCTCTCCTGTCTGTCGGTCCGTCAGACTGTGCTGAATAATTCACTACAGCCCTTGAGGGAGCTGTCAATCACATTTCCAGTGTGTGTGTGTGTGTGTGTGTGTGTGTGTGTGTGTGTGTGTGTGTGTGTGTGTGTGTGTGTGTGTGTGTGT